>CM039604.1:8511979-8961448 GCA_022457205.1 Saccharum spontaneum
GCAAAGATATCTTCAATCGTGTGCGTAATGCAAAGAACGCTCATGATTTGTGGCAAAATCTTTGTGCTCTCCATGAGGGAACTAAGAGTGAGCGTGAGGAACGCTATCATATTGCTTTAAAGAAAATTAATTCTTTTGAGATGCTTCCCAAAGAAAGTGCTAATGAAATGTACACTCGCTTGAATGTTCTTGTAGAGGACCTCAATGCTCTTGGGCTCACTCAAATGAGTCAATCGGATGTTGCAAGGAGGATCTTGAGTGTTCTTCCCGTTGAGAAGTATGGTCACATTGTCACCGTGCTTCATCAAAGTGATCTCTCCACCGCAACACCGACTCAAGTATTGGGAAAGATCAATGCTCATGAGATGTACATGCACATCACTCCGGAAGAGGGCTCATCATCTTCCAAGAAGAAAGACTTGGCCTTCAAAGCTAGCCATGACAAGAAGAAGAAGAAGGGCCAAGCCATGATCGTGCAAGAAAGCTCAAGTGAAAGTGATATCGATGATGAATCACTTGCACTCATGGTGAGGAAGACCACCAAGATGCTAAAGAAGCTCAACAAGAGTGGCATCAAGTTCGATGGCAAGAAAAAGAAATTCTTCACTAGTAGCAAGAGAAAGCCCATCTCGGAGATGGACTGCTACAATTGTGGTGAACTTGGTCACCTAGCTCATCAATGCCCTAGACCTCCAAAAGACAAGTTCAAGAACAAGAACAAGGGCAAGAAGAATGATTCAAGTGATGAAGAAGATGAGAAGAAGAAGAACAAGCCATACAAGAAGAAAGATGGCAAGAAGAAGGAGTTCTACAAGAAGAAGAAGGGTGGAAAGGCATATATTGTTGGTGATTGGCTCACCGACATTGAATCATCTTGTGACTCCTCCGGAGATGAGAGCGATGATGAGAAAGAGAAGGTTGCCGCATTTGTGATGGGGCCATCATCTTCACCGACATCTTCACCACCACCTTCACCGCCTTCTTCACCATCATCGTCTACTACTCACCTATGCCTTATGGCCAAGGGTGAACGTAAGGTACAAAATCATGATAGTGATGATGATGATGATAGTGATAGTGATGATGAATTTGATGCACCTTCTTATGATGAACTTGTAAAATTGCTAAACAAATACACTAAAATCATAAGAAGGACAAGAAGTGAAAATGATGACCTTCAAAATGAAAATGAATCACTCTCATCTAAGCTTGAAAATGCTCAAAAGACTAGTGGTGAGCTTAGAGATCAAAATGAAACTATGTCTTCCACTCTCAAGGAGCTCAAAACCTCTAACAAAGAGCTTAAAGATCAACATGATAAACTTGA
Source organism: Saccharum spontaneum (assembly GCA_022457205.1). Classification (NCBI taxonomy): domain Eukaryota; kingdom Viridiplantae; phylum Streptophyta; class Magnoliopsida; order Poales; family Poaceae; genus Saccharum; species Saccharum spontaneum. Next base: position 8,513,307 of record CM039604.1, read on the forward strand.
GAGGAAACATGATGAGCTCATCACTAGACATAGCTCTCTAAAAGACAAATACACCACATTAAAAATTGACTATGATAGTCTTGTGGTTGCTAATGAACTTGCTCTTGAGACGCATGATGCTACTAACAATGTTGTTAAGTGTGATATAGCTACATCATGTGATGATTTGATCATTGAAAGCATTGAGCAAGGTTCTAGTAGCAAAGGCAAGAGTGTGGTTGAGTCATGCAACCATGATGATTATGCCAAGATCAAGTGTGAAAATGAGAAGCTTGCAAATGAGAACAAGAAGCTTAAAGGTTTGATGGCTCTTGAGAAGCAAACAACAAATGAGTCACTCATTGAAGAGAACAAGAAGCTAAAGCAAGAAAAAGAGCATCTCAAGACCGGCCTAAGCAAGTTCACAAGAGGGCAATATTTGCAAAGTGAGCTCCTCATGAACACCGTAATGAAGATGGATAGAAGTGGTATTGGGTACTTGGCAAATCAAGAGAAGAAAGCAAAAGCTCAACAACAAAGCAAATCAAAGCCCAAGCCAAAGAGATGTGTTGAGTGTGGTCAAGAAGGTCACTTTGCTCATGAATGCAAAACTCCACCACCACAACCCTTGCCCAAGCATGCTAGACCCTTTGCCTTCAATGCTCATTACATGCTAAGAAAAGATTCAAATGGAAAGATGAAAGTCATGTTTTTGGGTCCCCAAACAAGAATAGGCCAAAGAAAATATGGGTTGCCAAGTCACTAGTTGAGAAAGTCAAGGGCCCCTCTCAAGTTTGGGTCCCTAAACAAAAAGCTTGATCTCTTGTGTGTAGGTGAACTACAAGACCGGTGGATCTCATTGGGTTATTGATAGTGGTTGCACTCAACATATGACCGGTGATCCTCGTATGTTCACCTCCATTGAAGAGAATGGGATATGTCAAGAGAAGATCACATTTGGGGATAATTCAAAGAGCAAAGTCAAGGGTATAGGCAAGATTGCAATATCAAATGATCACTCACTCTCAAATGTGCTCTATGTTGCCTCATTGAGTTTCAACTTGTTATCCGTTGGGCAACTTTGTGATCTTGGTTTCCAGTGCTTGTTCACACCAAATGAAGTTGAAGTTTCAAAGATAGATGACAAGCAAGTGATATTCAAGGGCTTTAGATACAACAATCTTTATCTTGTTGACTTCACCTCCGAAGATGCAAATTTGATGACATGTTTGTTCACCAAGACCTCACTTGGTTGGCTTTGGCATAGGAGGCTTGCACATGTTGGAATGAGCACTCTCAACAAGCTATTGAAGAAAGAACTAGTGAGAGGATTGAAGGATGTGAAGTTTGAAAAGGACAAACCTTGTAGTGCATGTCAAGCGGGCAAACAAGTTGCAAACACTCATCCAACCAAGGCTTTCATGTCAACCTCAAGAGTGCTAGAACTTCTACACATGGACTTGTTTGGGCCTACAACATACAAGAGCTTGGGTGGTAATCTCTATTGTCTTGTGATAGTGGATGACTACTCAAGATATACATGGACTTTCTTCCTTCATGATAAATCCGAAGTGGCAAGTTGCTTCAAGAAGTTTGCAAAGAGAGCTCAAAATGAATTTGAAGTCAAGATAAAGAAGATTAGAAGTGACAATGGCAAAGAGTTTGACAACACCAACATTGAAGCTTATTGTGATGAAATTGGAATCAAGCATGAAGTTTCTTCAACCTACACTCCTCAACAAAATGGTGTAGTTGAGAGAAAGAACCGGACTTTGATCACCCTTGCAAGAACAATGCTAGATGAGTACAACACTCCCGAGAAGTTTTGGGCCGAGGCAATCAACACCGCATGCTATGCTTCAAATCGCCTCTTCCTCCAAAAGTTTCTTGGCAAGACCCCCTATGAATTGCTTAATGGGAAGAAGCCGGACGTCTCATTCTTCCGGGTGTTTGGTTGCAAATGCTACATCTACAAGAAGCGTCAACACCTAGGGAAGTTTCAAAGACGTTGTGATATTGGTTTTCTTGTTGGTTACTCATCAAAGTCCAAAGCATATAGAGTATTTAACCATACCACCGGTTTGGTTGAAGAAACATATGATGTGGAATTTGATGAATCTAACGGCTCCCAAGGAGCAATTGAGAATTATGATGATGTAGGTGATGAACCATTGAGGGAGGCCATGAAGAACATGCCGGTGGGAGACATCAAGCCAAAAGATGATGAAGACGATGTGCAAATCATTGATCCACCATCTTCATCACGTGTGCCTCAAGATGATGACAAGAATGAGAGAGTTGAAAATGAAGATACTTATGTCTCTCATGAACAAGCCGAGGCACAAGCTCAAGATGTTGATGCTCCCCATCCACCCCTTCAAGTGGTTGATAGAAGAAACTCACCTCTACTTCAAGCTCATCCACAAGAACTCATCATAGGGAGTCCTACAAAGGGAGTAATGACTCGATCTCAAAAGCTAGCTTCTTTCGTTGAACATCACTCTTTTGTCTCTTGTGTTGAACCTAAGAATGTAGAAGAAGCTCTTCAAGATCCGGATTGGGTGAATGCCATGCATGAAGAATTGAACAACTTCACCCGCAATGAAGTATGGACACTTGAAGAGCGTCCTAAAGGTGCAAGAGTCATTGGAACCAAGTGGGTGTTCCGAAACAAGCAAGATGACCAAGGCATAGTAGTGAGGAACAAGGCAAGACTAGTTGCAAAGGGGTTCTCTCAAGTTGAAGGCCTTGATTTTGGAGAGACCTTTGCACCCGTTGCAAGACTTGAAGCCATTCGTATCCTCCTTGCATATGCATCACATCATGATATGAAATTATATCAAATGGATGTGAAAAGTGCATTCTTAAATGGCTTTATTAATGAACTAGTCTTTGTCAATCAACCTCCCGGGTTTGAAGACACTAGATATCCTAATCATGTTTATAGGTTGTCCAAGGCGCTATATGGGCTCAAGCAAGCCCCTAGAGCGTGGTATGAGCGCCTCCGGGACTTCCTCATTGAGGAGGGCTTCACCATTGGGAAGGTCGACACCACACTATTCACCAAGAAGCTCAATGGGGAGATCTTCATTTGTCAAGTATATGTTGATGATATCATCTTCGGGTCAACAAATGAAGATTATTGCAAGGAGTTTGGTGAATTGATGTCGAAGGAGTTCGAGATGTCAATGATTGGTGAGCTCACATTCTTCCTTGGTTTTCAAGTCAGGCAAATGAGAGAAGGGATTTTCATCTCTCAAGAAAAGTATACCAAGGATCTTCTCAAAAGATTCAAGATGGAAGAATGCAAGCCAATCAAGACCCCAATGCCATCAAATGGACATCTCGACCTAGATGAGGGAGGTAAACCGGTTGATCAAACTCTCTACCGTTCTATGATTGGTAGCTTGTTGTACCTTACCGCATCTAGGCCCGATATCATGTTTAGTGTGTGCATGTGTGCTCGCTTTCAAGCGTGCCCTAAAGAACCTCACTTAAGTGCCGTAAAAAGAATCCTAAGATATCTTAAGCACACCCCAAGTATTGGTTTATGGTATCCCAAAGGAGCTAGATTCCAACTAGTTGGCTATTCCGATTCGGATTATGCCGGTTGCAAAATTGATAGAAAAAGCACATCCGGAGGGTGCCATTTGCTTGGGAGATCTTTAGTATCTTGGTCATCTAAAAAGCAAAATAGTGTGGCTTTATCCACCGCCGAGGCGGAATACATTGCCGCGGGGGCTTGTTGTGCACAAATCTTATATATGAAACAAACCCTCCTAGACTATGGAGTTGTTCTTGAAAAGGTGCCACTTTTATGTGACAATGAAAGTGCCGTTAAAATTGCTAACAATCCGGTACAACACTCTCGCACCAAGCACATTGATTTTCGCCATCATTTTCTAAGAGATCACGTTGCTAAAAATGACATATCACTAGAAGGTGTACGTAGTGAAAATCAATTAGCGGATATCTTCACTAAACCTTTGGACGAGGCTACCTTTTGTAGGCTAAGAAGTGAACTTAATGTGCTTGATTCAAGTAACTTTAAAAAATGAGCGCGTGTTGTCCCTTGCATTGCATTGTATCATTTGTCACGTTTACTTTATCGCAATGCATTTAGGGCTTGGCTAACACGGTTACGATAACCCTCCTTTGGAGGAGTGAAGAAGCCTAACCGTGGATCAAACTTGACAAGCAACCTAGCTCTACTTTCTAGTATTGCATTGCATTTGCATGGTTGTTTGTTTGTCGTTTCTTTTCGGTTTAGCTTTGAGCAACCTCTGTGTTCGTCCATGAATAGAGAGAGCTTTTGACGCTCCTAAAGGTCCAAAAACTCTATTGCATGGCCATACGTTGCTCCTCGGGTGTTTATTGCCTATTTTCGTAAAAACTATACTAGCCTAAGGCAAAATACTTTGAAAAATTTGAGGGTTTGAGTGAGGTCACTCATATCGAGTTCCAATTGGTGTTTATTTGTGTCTCTTTGAATTGGAACTTGATTGGGAGGAGTCGCGTCGGAGTTCGGAACGAAGAAAGACGAAAAACCGTGACAGGACGCTGCACCGGACGCAGTGTTGCTTCACCACCGCGTCCGGTCCCGGTGTCCACCTGCGCGTCCGGTTTTCCAGAAGACAAAGTCTAGATCTAGGCACCGGACGCTGCACCGGACGCGCCTCTGACCACCACCGCGTCCGGTCCCGGTGACCACCACCGCGTCCGGTGCTCCGCGATGAAATCCCGAGCACTCAGCCATCGGACTCTGACCGCGTCCGGTCTGTCCACACCGGACGCGCCCGGTGACTCCAGGTGCTTACTGGAGTGTCACCGGACGCTGCACCACCGCGTCCGGTGATTTTCACCACCGCGTCCGGTGCTACCGAATCGAGCGGATCTCGCCCTCATAAAACCGTTCGTGTTGTCCGTTTTTCCTTCACCCGACCCGATTCCGCCGCCGCCGTTTGACCTAACTCGCCGAGCTCACCGTCCTCCGCCGCGCCCTCGCCGCCGGCGACCTTGCCGTGCCCAGCCGCGCGCCTCCACGCCTCGCTGCTCGTGCGCCACCTGGAGTCGAGCAAGCCCACGCCGCTGCCACACCCGCTCGAGCCCGCAGCCGCGCGCCGCCGCCGTCTTCGCCGCGCCGCACGCCACCAACGCTCCTCCTCGCCGCCGGCAGGCACTTCACCACCGTGGGCCTCACCGCAGCAGCCGCAGCTCCTCCCCCCGTGCAAACCTAGCCCCTCGATCTCCATCTTCGGCCGAGCTTTCACCTAGGGTTTAGCCCAAACCCTACCCTAGGGTTTGTTAACCCTAACTCGAGGTAACGGCGCGTTTTCGATTTCGTTTTCGATTCAAGTCCTTTCAATTCCCTCGATAGGGCGTGCCGTTGACCATAACCCTTCATTGCTATCTCGATTGGTCGTTTCAGTGCTTGATCGCCGATCTCGGGAGTTCTCACGAACTAGATCACCTCGTCCCGTCACCGTCGTCTCGTCGATCCGAGGTAGCTTAGCGTCGTTTCACTTCGTATCTCACATGCTTGCTATCTCTAGGGTTTCGCACCTTTTAGTTATATATGTGCTTATAGTATATCTCTCTATTCGATACGTGCAGCGAGTCAGTCGGTGTGCCGAGTCAGATCTGTTTGCTTAATCCGAGGCCAAGCCTGCGGATACGGATTGAGGCCAAGCCTCTCGAGTGTCAGTTCACCATCTTACAGAGGTTCTCAGTCAGTTGATCAGCATGGTGCGTTGCAAGAACGCCGGTGGTGCTCCTGGTGACGGGGACAACAGTCCTCCCCGTCGTGATGAGATTGCACGTGGTAAGCGCATCAAGGTTGCAGTCAAGAAGAAGCGGAGGACACTTTCAGATGCAGAGGTCGCTCAGGCCGTGGCAGACGCCGCAGAGCAGGCAGAGAGAGGTGGCAGACGCAGTGGGTTACACATAGGCGAGCGTCGCTTTCATCTTGAAGGTCGACAGCTCGGCACTGAGGCCACTGAGGGCACCGAGGCTACAGCACCGTCAGAGCAGATGTCAGTTGATCCACCCTCAGAGCAGACACAGGCTACAGAGACTACACCCGCTACTGAGGCTACCCAGACTGCTGAGGCTCCACAGGCCACTGAGGATACAGAGGAGCAGGCAGCTCAGTCTCCACCACGTCGCCGCTCCACACGTGCTCGTTCACAGGTGACACCCAGGCCAGAGGGCCCGCGTCGTGGAGCACGACCTCCTCCCAGGGTTAGAGGGTCACCCCCGGTCGTGCACTTAGACCTGAGGGGTGCGTCTTTACGTCAGGTGAAGAACTTGAGGTTTGTGGAGGTCAGTCGATGGTTTCCACCTGTCAGAGATCCCAGAGCTTCAGAGGGTTTCTATACCCCACTTCAGGAGGACTTCTACAGGGCCCTAGTTGACAGTGGCATTGCTTTCAGACCTCAGAGGGTATGTCGACTAGAGGCATTGGTTGATGTTGTGGGAGAGCAGCTCCGTCCTCACCTGTCCTATCTGCCTGGCTTATCAGATTTACTTGGACGGACAGGTGCTTACTGCGGCACATGGGTCAGGGAGTTCTATGCTTCTTTGTGGATTGATCCTGCCCATGAGTTTATTCACTTCGCATTCAGAGGCCGCGACCACAGACTCTACTGCCTCGACTTGGTTACAGAGAGGGACTGACGAGGATGCAGCTTTGGGTTGTATACCACCTCCTTTCACAGCGACAGTTTGATATCTGGGATCTTATTCTCAGTGAGATGGAGGACACCATTGCTGAGGGCTTCAAGGGTAACCGTCAGCTTCCCTATGCCCACTGGATTTGCTTCATTATCAGATCTGCTATTCAGATGCCACCAGAGATCAGGGCAGAGATTGCCAACACTACTACAGCATTCCCTGATTATGACATCAGACAGCTTTGGGCTTCAGTTACTAGAGAGCAGGCTCCAGCACCAGGACAGCGTGAGCGCCCTGATGTTCCTGAGACAGCAGCTGAGCAGGACGCTAGAGTTGACGAGCTTGCCGAGGCAGAGCTCGCAGACCTTGACACTCAGCCTGCTGAGATACCTGAGGATGTTACTTCTGACAGCACCGATGAGGACTACCAGCCCATCCCCAGGTACCGGTCTCCCCGGTCTCACGACCACGAGGCCGGTGGATCTGGCTCAGCCTCCCGCTCTGACCCAGCCATGGTGGCTATCCTTGAGAGGCTGACCCAGGCTCAGAAGCAGCAGCAGCAGCAGATACAGCGCCAGGCACAGGATACAGCTGCAGCACTAGCACAGATACAGGCTCGCCAGGACGAGTTTCAGAGACAGCAGCTAGAGATCCAGAGGCAGCAGGTTGAGATGCAGAGACAGAGTCAGCAGCAGTATATGGATCTTCTGCGGCATCTCATCACAGTTGGGGTTCCTCCGCCTGCATCTATCATGGCTCCGGCTTTGCATTCCAGCGGTCCATCCAGTCAGGGACAGCCGAGTCTTCAGTTTACATCTCCACAGCAGCAGGTTCCCCAGTCTTTTCAGTCCCCGAGCTTCACTCCTATACATACGGGGTTTACACCGTCAGACCAGCCTCGCCCACACTTTCTGACAGGCACACCTCTTGGTGACTTCAGTGCCACTTACAGCGAGTTGACTGGTCAGCCGACACCCTCGCACACGACTACGTTTCACTCTTCGTCAGGGTTGTCAGCTTCCGAGGCAGTCGTTCCACCAGTGACAGGGACAGGGACTACAGAGACCATCCCTTCTTCAGTTGCCTCGACAGATCCCCCAGCTACTGGCGCACTTCAGGCTCAGGTTACTCAGACAGATCCACTGGTTGCTTCACAGTCAGTGCCTGTTCCTGCTCAGACCCAGACCGCTTCACAGCCACGTGCTTCTTCAGAGGGTCAGCCAGATAGCTCAGACTCCGAGGATTCGCTTCACTTCGTGATCACTCCGCGCACCTCGGCACCCGACACGACTCCGTCTGTCCCCCCGTCAGATTAGATTAGTTTTTTGGCGCTTGATGCCAAAGGGGGAGAGAGAGTAGTTTCAGGGGGAGTTTGTTAGTGGGTTTTCGTTTTTCGTGTGCTACATTCATGCATATCATGTTTATTTTCAGCATTGCATTCGTGTGACATTGTCGTCGCGTCGTAAAACTTTGAGTCTTAATGTCTTATCCGTCTCAGTGATTAATATATGTCACCGTTTTAGCTATAGCTCTAAGGTTGTGCTTCCGTGCCTTACTCCGATTACTTATGAGCTATCTTTATGTGTACTAACTCTTCATGTCTTATCTTATGAAGTACACTCTTTTGGCTTGGAGCACATAAGCAATTCCTAACCCTGTATGCCTATTGTCTTTTGCTTATGTGAACCAAGCATGCTCGAAAACCTTCACTCTAATCCATTGAAACTTAGTGTTGCCATCAATCACCAAAAAGGGGGAGATTGAAAGCATCTAGGCCCCAAGGTTTGGTTTCGGTAATTAATGACAACACTTTATTACCATGACTAACGTGTGTTTTGCAGAAACATTGGTAAGTTAGGTCATGGAGGTGATAACTGCTTTGAGCACTGTGGCTTCGTGTCCCTTGATGGAAATCGTTTCGGTTTTCAAAAGAGAGACGTCAAGATTAAGGACGGTTAGTTCCGGATGACGAAGTGTTGAGACACATTCGGAATAGTCGTTAGGATCTTCGTTTTTCTCTTTTGGCCGTACTATAAAGGGGGGCATGAATGGGTAGCTTGACCTAGGCGAGTCCTATGTTTAGGTGTGGTGCACACTTGTTAAACTTGGCGCTAGGCTTCCCTAGATTAGCTCAAGGTTCAGTTAGAAGCAACTTGGTTGAAGTTGCGACGCGTTTCGACGAGTTTCGGGTTGTTTTCCAGGCACCGGACGCGGTCTTCGGGAACACCGGACGCGTCCGGTGTATTCGTTACCGCTGCTAGGGTTCGGCCCTGATCACCGGACGCGGTCCTCGCGAGGACCGGACGCAGTGGTCAGCGACCGACACGTGTCACCGAGAGAGAACACCCGTCGGACGCGATACTGGACTTGATCGGCGAGTCCGGTGCGAGTCCAGTAAGGTCCAGAGAGGACCGGACGCGTCCGGTCTTCAGGCATCGGACGCGGCCTCGCGTCCGGTGTGAGTCCAGTAAGCACCCTTGCACGTCGGACGCGTCCGGTGCTACCTGACCGGTGCGTCCGGTGGTTCGATTTCAAAAACGGGTTTTGACCGTTACGGGGGACCGGCGCGTCCGGTGCGTTGCACCGGCGCGTCCGGTGACCCCGTGTCAGAAAGTAACGGTTCGTTTTCTTTGAGGGGTGTTTAAATACAACCCCTCCACCTCTTTTAGAGGTCTCTTGCTCATTCAAACATCTGAGAAAACCCTTTAGAGTGCAAGGGAGTGCAAGAGCTCTAGTGAGGATAGAGATTTGAGAATCAAAGTTTGAGTTTCCTCACTAGTGATTCGAGAGTAGCAAGTGTGCATCCACCTCCTCATTTGGGCTCGTTGTGGTCAAGTGAGAGTTCTAGCTTGTTACTCTTGGTGATCGCCATCACCTAGACGGCTTGGTGGTGATTGGGAGTTTGGTGATCATCCGGCGGAGCTTGTGGATGACCCAACTCAAGTTGTGAGCGGTTTTGGGTGATTCGCCGCGACGGAGTGTCGAAGAATCAACCCGTAGAGAGCACTTGATCCTTGCGCGGATCAAGGGGGAGCGACACCCTTGCGCGGGTGCTCCAACGAGGACTAGTGGGGAGTGGCGACTCTCCGATACCTCGGAAAAACATCGCCGTGTTCCTTGCCCCTTTACATTCAAGCAATTACTTTCTCGTATTTACTTTCATTGCTTGTTTTACATTCCTAGAATTGCCATGCTAGACTAGGATTGGAAACTAGGGTGCAAATCTTTTTAACGGTAGACTCTCTAGGAACACAAGTAGGCACTAGGGGTGAATTCCGGCTTATAGGATTTAATTCTTGCAATTAATTTTTAGAAAAGCCCAATTCACCCCCCCCTCTTGGGCATCTTGATCCTTTCAATGTGCAACACAAGATTTACTTTTGAAACATTCAGATGAAACATTTGCAACAAACGTCTGAAACAAATGAAACACTTGAAACATGTGTATATAGGCATTGCAACATGTGTAACACTAAAACACCTAAAACACTTGAAATATAGGCTTGCAACATGCGTCTAAAACGCCTGAAACACTTGAAACACAACGTTCGCCACACGATCACGGCCTACCCAGTGGGGAACTGTGGTAGATCGGCGAGGACAGAGAGCGGATGGAGGCTGCCCTGGCGAAGGCGCTGGAGCGAACGATTAGGGAGGTCAAGGAGGGCTGCCGCCCAGAGGGGCCCCGCGAGGAGCGCCATCTCCCAGGCCACCCCTAACACCGTGGGCTGCTCCAGCCCATCATCGCCACCACCGACAACATTACCCCATCGGAGCCGGCCGACTAGGGAGCGACAGCGTGAGGGACAGACGTAGCGGTACGTGTGTGGGTGGGAGAGGAGATGGGGTGCGTGGCATGGCGCAGGATTGAGGAGCCGAGCGTAGCAGGCGGACACGCGCGTTGCGGGCTGGAGCGAGCGATGGGGAAAAGCGGTAGTAGCGAGGCAGGTGTGTGGGTGTGCGACGTCGGACGCCCGTGTCAGAGTATTATAGAATCTTCATTGTGTCATGGAATTTTTTAACCTAGAAAAATACTAATGTTTTCAAAAGAGCAGTCCCGAACTGAATTTAAAGCTGGCGCTTTGAGTCCACCGGCCAGCTCATCACTGTGCTTAATTAAATGCAATTATCTAACTCAATGGATATGCTCGCTGTCGCCATGAACACTCTCTACATACGGGCGATGAATACTTTTCACGTATTTTGTGACGTTGCGGTGGAGTCGCGCCATCATAGTTGTGGATCCAAAATGAAGGACCTAAGGACATCCGATCCAAGAGCAACCATAGGGTCTGCGTTGTTTGGAGGAATTGAATTGGGCGGCAATAGCAATTCAACCTGTGATTAATGGAAATAGGTTCAATAACAAATCTACCTTTTGGTTGAAGATAGAATTGGTAGCTAGAATCAAGTAAGGTAATAATGTCAATTTCTGTTTGGACGTCCATGCATTGAAATAGGGATCTCTATCCCTCCCTCCTCCCCTTATGTTTGAGATCTCCTCTGACTAGGGATCTCTGCTTGCAAGATCTCCTTATCCCAGATTCTTCACCGACGAATGCCCTCTATATTCCATATCTATCAATGAGGTCACCTCTGCCCTTTCTCTCCGTTGGCAAGGCCTGCTCCATCCTCCATCTCTACTGTCAAGATCTGCTCCTCCCTCCCTCTCCGTGCTGCCTTTGCTCAAGCTCTCTACTGGCGAGGTCCTCTCCGCCTTCCACATTGCTTCCTCCCTTTTTCTCTATCGACAAGGTCCACTATATCCTCCCTCTCTGCGGGCAAGCTCCCTCCACCCTCCCTCTCCATGTCGCCTCTGCTCAAGCTCTCAGCTGGCGACGTCCACTCTACTCGAGCTATCATAAGCATTGGCAAGGGTTTGTCAGGGTGAACCTGTTGAAAACTACTTTGCAAGTTTGCAAAGAGTGTTGTTGATTTCTGAAGATGTCTTAACTGTGTTTCACTTTTTTCTTGTGTTGTAGACAATAGTGTCATCTTTAGTGGAGCTGACCATTTTGGAGATATCTAGGCTGCAAGAAGATATTGGCGGTTTCATTATGGAGACCATCATCTTATCTAATCAAGGTGATACAGTTTTGACCTTGGAATGTCGGTTTCATTTTGGACGTTTGTTTGTGCTCCGAAAACTATATATTCACTGTAGTTGGATTTGGACGTTATGTCGTTGTGGTTGAAAACTATGTATGTTGTTGTCGTTTTGTATGGATATTTGTCTCGGTGGTGTTCTGAAAAATATATATGTTGGAGGCGATGCGTAAGCCATGAAATTTCTATATTATTGTTGGTGTTATAATATATTGTGAAAAATAATGATGCACAGTGGTAACGCCAGCGGTAATGGACAAAACATTACCGCCGGAACAAACACAACGGCGGCGGTGATGCTGCCCCTCATTACCGACGGAGGGAGCACTCACCACGTGCACTATCACCTACATCACCGCCGGATGGTACTCCCAGACCGACGTTGATGTTCTCGTCATCACAGCCGGATGGTATGATGGACCGGCGTTGATGTTGTCGTCATCCCATCCGGATGGTATGCCGGTCCGGCATTGATGTTCTCGTCATCACAACCGGATGGTACGCCGGTCCGGCTTCGATAGGTCCATCATCACCACCTGTTGGTACGTTGGCCCGACGATGACAGGTACATTATCACCGCCGGACGGTACACCGAGCCAGCGTCGATGGACGCATCATCACCATCGGACGATATGTCAAGCCGGCGTTGATGGACCGCCAGACGGTACGCTGGGCCAGCGTCGATGGACGCATCATCACCGCCGGATGGTACGCCGGACCAGCGTCGAAGGTTGCATTATCACTGCCGGGTGATACGACGATCCGGCAGTGGTATCATTCCGTCACTGTCGTATGATACGCCAGACCGACGGTGGTAACATAACGTCACCGCCGGCGTGCAACCGGTGGAGATAAAGGTCGCCGATCACCGCCGACATACACCAATGGGGCCAAAGCCGTTGGTAATGGCGGTTCTAGAGCCGGCGGTGATTAGCTTTCTGTAGTAGTGAGGGTTGAGCTCTGTATTGAAGATGAGCAGATTTAGTCGATGAGTGTCATTCTGACTTTTCGAGGAGCCAATGAGTCTCATGTTTAACCAGCGTACTAATATTTATGAAGTGTAACAAGTATCGTTAGATGAATTATGGAATATATCTTTCATAAGTGATCTATTCGGAGATATAAATGTGTTGATAATATCAAATTTAGTTTAAGTTTTAAAAAATTTGACTGTAATGACACTCTTTTTATATGGATGTAGTATAGTAAATAAGATTTATTTTGGAAGCAATGTTAGTAAATAATTGGAGGGTCTTGGAAGGGTGCATGGAGGGGCTGTGACCTGTGAGCCTGTAACAGGAGGTAGGTTGCCCGATTGAGCGGCAAAGCGTGCTACCAGCTGCATGAACGACTTTGTGGGCTAGCTTTGCTGCTGCAACATCTCTTTGTTACGGCGAAGCTTCATAGCACCGCACCCTGACCATGCATACTCTGTTTTTCTCATAAAACACGAGTCAGTTAAATGTTGCAGAAACTGCTGTCTACTCTGCATACGACAACGGGTCCAAAATGTGTGTGTTATTTCCAAAAGCTGGTTTGCATGCTCACCACGAATCTTCTCTCCCTTTTCTTCATCATGTGATGTGAATCTCTCGGTGGCTGCTGAGAGGCTAGCTTTTGGACAAATATGGTAGCCGGCTGCACTTTCGTTGCTAAGAAGCCTTTAGCCGCTTAGCTTGAGAGGGATATATATGATGGCTAAACGCACCAAGGAACGAAACACACACCCAGTACATACCAATACCATGGCGTGCTAGCTAGCTTTGACCTCATGAACAGGGGAATCCACAAAAGGTCAACGGGCCTAGTGGCACTAGTGGCTGGAATAATGCAGGTGGGCCCCCGTACACGTGGCTGGACCTCCTTGGGTTGGCGGTCCGGGACAGCGTGTTGAATTTCAACAGGTCATTTGTGACGGTCACCACCACACAATATATAACACTACTGCCGCGTTTTGCTTTGCTTGCGTCGAGATTCCACGTACGCAAGCCATCTAAAAAACATGATCCACGTAGGCTCGCGATGTGCTGCTGATAACAAACAAATGCATGTCATCTTCGCAACATTTCTTTTTCTTTCGTTTATTAGCATGCATGGATGTGTGCACGCTAGACACATGCATCATATATTGTGACGGCATACTTGGAAGAGGAGATGCCACTTTATAGTAATAATTTTATTAGGCAAAATAAAATTGACAGGCTTTGATCCCATATACTCCCTCCATCCCAAATTATAAGTTATTCCAATTTTCTTTGAAAGTCAAAGCAGGTCAAGTTTGATTAAATTTATATAATAAAATAATAATATTTATGATACCAAATGAGTATCATTAAATTGTTCATTAATTATATCTTCATAGGTACACCTATTTGATTTTATAAATCTTTGTAATTTTTTCTATAATTTTGATTAAACTTGAGATTCTTTCTAAAAAAATAGAATAACTTATAATTTGAAATGGAGGGAGTATCATACTATCTACCTCGAGAAGTGGGCCATGAGAGCATGTTTGGCATTGCTCTAGCTAGCTTCAAGAATCGAAGTGTTTTATTTCTCTTGAAAGAAGAAGAAAGCGATTAGGCTAAAGTAGAGGTTTAAATCACTTTATTCTAATCTTTCAACTCCAAGTAAAGCTGGAAAATGACAGGCCTGAGATATGAGATAGCACAAGTATGCCCGCAACTATATATGGTGGACGCGTGCTAATAATAAGATGGTTGCTTGAGAAGCAAAGATGATGATCATTAATTGTTGTTCGTTGACTAATTAATGCTGTTGTAAGAACCATGACCCTAGTTGGGACAAAGAGAGAATGAAATGACTTGGATCTTTCTCATGAATTTTGACTGTGTGACCCTAAATGAGATCAATTTCTGTAGTATAATTAAGACTATCTCCAACAACAACAACACCGAAAATATAAGGCCCATTCGGCGTTTGGGTAGCGCTACAGGCAAAGGGTTCAATACTCATTCCGCATCTTCTCCAACAACAGGACCCAAAAGAGAATCCTTTCTGCAAATGAGTTTTCAGGACAGAGGATGCTCATATTTGGATCGTGCCTCTCAGGCAACCCAAAATAGGTCACCCGTATAGGTACTCTGTTAGAGGTTGATTTTGAGTCTCTTGCTACCCATTTTAGGTTTGGGTATCCATATTTTTTTTCGGGAACGTGCGTTACACGTATTTCATTAAGAGAAGCTAGAAGTTTTAGTACACACGCCGCGATGCCACACGGCGAGATGCCATGAAGACCGTTGGGAAGACACGAACACAAATCACCGCATAGCGGTGGGAATCACAATGTTGTACTAAGTAGAAACTGATTTTGCGACGCGGAAGCTGAAGCTGCTCCTGATCCTATACTTGGTGCGCCTCGTGGACAGCGGTCAGGCTGGAGAAGCCAGCAGCTACCCAAGCGTCCGCCTCCTCTAGGATGGCCCTACATAGCTGCGACACGGTCCTGTGAACACTGTTAGAGGTCTGCCGGTTGCGCTCCTTCCACGGGTTCCATGTGGTGAGGAGAACAGCAGAATCGAACGAGCGGCGTAGCTCACCGGGCAGCCTCCCCCTAGCGTGCTGCCACTAATCAGCGAGTGTCTTAGACTGGCTCGGCGTCAAGGCCTGCCATCCCGTTGCGAGGAGCCGGTACCAGACCTCCCGCGCAAACACGCATGAACACAGCATGTGATCCGTCGTCTCGTCTTCCTGGGCGCAGGGGCGGGCCCAAGATGTGGGATGTGGGTATTCAAAATTTTCAAAGGATAAAGAAAATTGTTTTTTTTCTATAGATTAAAACCCATTTTGGCATGTTTATTGGATTATATAGCATGATAGAACTAATTGTATAATAAGTAGAAGATATATAGCACAGAATTGAGCATTGTATCTTAGATCATACACTTTATCATAATTTGAAAGTGTGTAGCATATAGAAATACTAATTGTTTGACAAAAATAATGGGTATTCAGTTGAATACCCTTGACTCTAAGTAGGCCCGTCCCTGCCTGGGCGCATAGCACGCACGACACGTTCTGTTGTAATCCGTGGCGCCTTCTTCTCTCGGCCGTCCAAAGCCTGCCGTGTAGAGCGACCCAGAAGAAGAACCTCACCTTGGGCAGATTGGGTGTCCATATAGGTCACTTGTTAGAGACAGTCTAATCATGTAGAGCTCTTCGTTAAGCCTTCCAACATCACGAAGATGGAAGTTCGGAATGAGAAGTTATGGCCAAAATATAAAGTAATACTCTGCTAAAAAAGTATACGGTGGACTATCCCGCATAGGTTCACCTGGTAGAAAAATGAACATACCGTACCTTCCGGCGTTCACAAGGCTTCACACGTCAGATGGCCCGACGTTCACACGAAATTTTCAGAAGAGAATATTTTTCCAAAGAGGTTGCAAAAGTGGCTTGTATGCACGATGTAAATCCGGCACATTCAAACATGCCATCATACGGGAAGGTGCAGCGTTCACATGAAAGAAAGGGGTCCCAACGTAGTTCGCGTGGATTGTGCATACCGGATGTTTCTACACTTGTAATGTTTTGTTTACGCCGAACAAATCGGTGTATGCAACAAAATTTAACCATTGGTGAAACAACAAAGGGACAGGGCTTATAAGTATCCATTTGGAGACGGATGAAGTCCAAGATATAAGCTCACATACATTCAGGGGTTATTACAAAGCCACTAAAGTGCTATGTGTCAGCATGAACTAATCCTACCCACTGCACTTTAATTTTAAACAAGTACAATACAGGAGAACGAAAGATGAAGAAACGTTAGGGAACCCCCATTTCGCTCCCATTCCATTGAGCCAGTAGCAGCTTCAGAAAACGTGAGTCTGAGACAAAGTTGCTCTGATTCAAGCGTAGATTAACAAGAAAAAATAACTCTGTGATTTACATTTCCACAAGTGCAGTTAACTAACACCGCAGATGCAAGAAAATAACTGTCATTAATGTTTCTGCAGGCCTATGGTGTTTGAAATGTGTCATGACTGTATTTTCAGAGCAACTTTGTGATTTGCATTTCCACAAGTGCAGTTAACTACCATTTCCAATATGGAGGCCTTGTTTAGATCCAAAAACTTTTCATGAAAAACTACAGTAACAAATCTTGCGGCACATGCATGGAGCATTAAATGTAGATGAAAAAAAACTAATTGCACAGTTTGGTTGGAAATCGCGAGATGAACATTTTGAGCCTAATTAGTCCGTGATTTGACACAAAAGTGCTACAGTAACAATGTGCTAATGACAGATTAATTAGGCTTAATAAATTCGTCTCGCGGTTCCAGGCAAGCTATGTAATTAGTTTTTTTATTAGTATCCAAAAACCTCTTCCGACATCACACGAAACATCCGATGTAATATTTTTCCAAAAAACATTTCACCAACTAAACCCACCCTGAAGGCTTGAAGCCACACTAAGGCCTCTAATGGTGGTCTTCGTGAGATTTGTTTGAAGTATTTATCAGCATCCAATGTAAAGGATTGCGGTTGGAGGGAAGAAAAAAAACATTTTGTATTCATCAAGAAAAGTAGTTTTCAAGATAAAACCCCATGTTAATAGTCTTCCCAGCTTTTATCTTTCTTCACTTATTAAACCACAGTTTTTGTAAAAGCAAATAGGTCGAAGCAACGTACAAACAAGCAAATAAGCAACAATAGTACAAACTGATAGCCTGTGACAAATGGTTCTGCAGACAATTTTCCAAATAACCATTCAAGCAACAACAGTACAAACAGCACATTTGCAGATGGACCAAACATTTCCAGGTGCTAAACTGAATCTTGCAGCTCGTCATTGGAAGGTTTTTTTTGTAAGCTCGACGTTGAACTGTAACAGGGTAGCAGGAAACTCCTTGATGGGATGTGCGAGGGTCCGCTGAGGAAAGCAGGTCTATTGCCTTCCCGGTAGTCCTGTTCAGATGGACCTAATTTCAGCCCAGACCATGTGCGACTTGGATCATCTTATAATCCATCCAAGTTCCAGCATTCCAGACAATAAGTGAAACTTAACGAGAAGAAACAAACGATGTGCCAGAAACACCCGGAACGCTACCATCCAACGAGAAAAATAGATCTCACGGTATAGACGCACAGTATAGTAGTACCAATAATACCGTCACGATCATCAGTTACTATGTTACTCTGAACGGCCACCATGCGGCGAACCACTTAACAAGTCGCAGCACAGTTCAGTCCTTAGTTCTAGTATCATACATAAACAACTCTCGCTGCTATTAGCAGCTCAAGAAAATTAAGTTTGCTCTCAGAGTTCATCAACCATACAAAAACAATAGGAAAAAAAGGGAACGAAAAGCGAGGCTCGACAGGCTCGATCTTCCCATGTAGCCATCACCAGTCCTCCAGCGCCTTCAACGAGTGCTCTCATCATCCTTGTCATTACCTTGGCCTGTGGACGATGGGGAGTAGCCTGGTGCAGTTGGGGAGTAGCTTCCGCTAGGGCTGCAGTGTGCAAAATGAGATCTGTCAGAACACAAACGATATCTTCCATGATAGGTACATATTTGTCTGATACTACAATGACTTGCCTGTAATTTGGAGAGGTTGGGCTATAATCTGGGCTAGGTCCTCCAGAGGTGTTGAACGGGCTGCATTAATTGGGTAATGTGTTAAGAAAGATGACGGCAAGCAGAATTCTGGACTGGAGCACTATTCAAGTATATGAAGATGCACCAAAAGCAATGAGATCTGAATGGCACGCACCTTGTTGGGCTGTACGATGGGCTTGGTTGTGAATATGATGGTGATGTAGGAGAGTATGTAGGTGACGTTGGACTGTGATAACAGAAACAGTAACATTCAGTACAGATATGTATGGACAGTATCCTTGGAGGCAATACTAAAATACAGATCTTCCTAGAATTATGCGCACCTGTAGCTTGGAGAAGTCTGACTGTATGGAGTCATCCTGGGGCTGCTTGGAGAGTATGCATGTGAAGGGCTGTACTTGGCTGATGAAGGATTGTAGCTTGGAGAAGTAGGACTGTAGCTTGGAGAAGTAGGACTGTAGCTTGGTGATGTTGGGCTGTATCCTGGCGAGGTAGGGCTGTATGCAGGTGATGTCGGGCTGTATGAGGGAGATGTAGGGCTATATGAGGGGGAAGTAGGACTGTATGATGGGGAGGTAGGGCTGTATGACGGGGATGTTGGGCTGTATGATGGTGATGTAGGGCTATAAGATGGCGAAGTTGGACTGTAAGATGGCGATGTGGGGCTGTATGCAGGAGATGTAGGGCTATATGCTGGTGAGGTTGGACTATAAACTGGTGAGGTGGGGCTGTAGCTTGGTGATGTAGGACTATAGCTAGGAGATGTAGGGCTGTAACTTGGTGATGTAGGACTGTAGCTAGGAGATGTTGGGCTGTAACTCGGAGATGTCGGTGAGTATGATGGACTGGTAGGCGAGTAAGTCGGACTTGTTGGGGAGTAATTCGGGCTTGTGGGACTGTAGGTGGGAGAGCCAGGTGTATATGATGGTGAGGTGGGACTATAGCTTGGCGATGCAGGGCTGTATGATGGAGAAAGAGGGCTATATCCTTTCTCTGGGGTGAAAACTGGAGAAGATGGACTGTATCCCCCTGACGATGGAGAGTAACCACCTGGTGAAGGGAATGGTGAGAATGCCATGTGCCCAACATATGGTGAGAACGAAGCATCTGTATTAATGGGGGAAGCCCTGATGTTTGGACTCAGCAGATAACTTGGGGACATCATTCCTTCATGGTAAGGTGTCCCGGAAATGGGTGATCGTGCTGGTGTCATGCCGAAGTCTAGGCCTTCCACATAGCTTGGAAGTTGAAGTTCAATTGCTTGCTGCAGCATCTGGTCATTCAGATATAGTGCACAGCCACCAGTACCAATAGGAGCAAGCTGACCAAGCATTATGTTTTCAGTGACACCTCTCAGGTGGTCAGATTCAGCATATACAGCAGCATCAAGTAAGATGTCAACAGTCTCTTCAAAGGAACATCTCATAAGAGGCCCAGTGTCATTGCGGTTGATACCGTGCCTTGTAATCGCCATTAAGTGACCTCTGTATGTCATTGTATCACAAAGAATGGCAAGATGCCTGTAGTTCACATAGGATCCATCGAAAGATATCACCACCCGAAGCTCATCCAAGAGAGATCTACGAACAGCCTCAATTCCAAGTACCTCAATCACTTCAATCAGATGGTTACTTGTTGTCCTTGTAGCATCAACATCCTCATGACACATGACAGCTAAGAGATTCACACCTTCTGTATCAAGCATCCATTCATTAGCTGCTTTGAAACCTTCCTCTTGATAAAAAGTATTGACCTTCCCTTCTTTGATGAACACTTTGTTGATATCTGGAATGCCTCGAAGCGCCATCTCTGTCAACATATTACCCTCTATCTTTTTTAGGAAGACATCATCCTCAGCAGATTCATCTTGTATTTCTCCTTTTGGAGCTTCATCATTTGTGATGCGGATACGGAGGATGAGCTTATCTGCATTATCATCATTAAAAATGCATGATAAGTCATCATCAAACTCACGGTTAATCTTGTCGGCAATATCAGCCATGCTCAACTTCTTATCAACCATCATCTCACGGTTAAGCTCAATACGCAGCAGCCAAGGAGAAATTTTATCCGGGTCAATATCCTCATCAGGCATTTCGTAATAGGACTGAACAAACTCTGCGTCCTCTTCGATGATGGTTCCTAGAGGATCAGGATCATACCATATCTCTGTGGCGTGGGTAACACTACGCAGTGTGGTGTACTCCAAAGCACACTGGACATTCTTAGCCAATTCTTTCTTCTGGTTCACCTCAGGCTTCAGGTAAACAGACAAAGATGGAGTCTTTATCTTCTTGGCAACATTAATGATCTCCCTCAACCTGGGAACTCCAAGGGTGACATTCTTGGCACTGACACCAGCATAATGGAAGGTATTCAGGGTCATCTGTGTTGCTGGTTCTCCAATTGATTGTGCAGCCACACATCCAATCATCTCACCAGGGGCCACCAAAGACTGAAGAAACCTCGATTCAATCTCACCGATAACCCATTCAAAAGCTTCCTTTGTAAGCCTGTATTCCTTCAAGACCCTCTTGCTAGCAAACGTGCTACGAAGCAGGATATTAAAGAACAAGGTTGCATTCTTCTGAGCCTCAATGCTCATAGGATCATCACCAGGTACAACCTTAAGTCTTTCTTGAAGTTTATCTACCGCTTCCACAATTTCCATCGGGTGCATGTCAGAAGGTCTTCTAAAATCAATCCTGAATGTCTTCTGAGCATTCCAGATGAGCCGCTTGAGGTTCACAGGCATAGGCCACGAATTGTCACCAGTTGTGGCGATCTCAGTCCCAAGCTGGTACCGATCAGCTTCTAGCTTTTGAACCTCTGCCTCAAACACATTTCTGAATTCACGTATGGTCTTCAAATCGTCAACATGTTCAGGTAGCATGTAGTTAGGTCTCCAGTTCTCGTCATCCAGCTCATAACGGAATAAATTATCGAACTCAGGCTTCTTCATCTTCAATGAGTCCAATTTTTGAGTTTCAATCCAAACAGCATCCATTCCATCTTCTCCATACAAGAACTGAATGACATCTCCTAGAGAATTTCTTACAGTACCATCATATTTCACCATGATGTCCTCCATAGCTTTCACAAGTCTCCTCTGGATATACCCAGTCTCAGAGGTCTTCACAGCAGTATCTATAAGACCTTCTCTACCACCCATAGCGTGAAAGAAAAATTCTTGTGGTGTCAGACCTCGGAGGTAAGAATTTTCCACAAATCCACGACTTTCAGGACCGTAGTCATCTTTTGTGAAATGTGGCAACGTCCGATCAATGAAACCAAAAGGGATCCGCTTGCCCTCAACATTCTGCTGTCCCACACAAGCAGTCATTTGTGAAATGTTAATGAAACTTCCTTTTGAGCCTGCAGTGACCATAGCCTTCAAATTGTTGCTTTCAGACAAGCTCTTCTGAGCACTGCTCCCAGCATCATCACGAGCTTTGTTAAGAACCTGAACAGAAAGGGATTGTATTGAGGTTAAAACAACTCAACCTAAACACTGAATACTCCTCTGAATGACATAAATAAAGGCCATATATATAATACGAAAGCAAAGCAGAAGCAATCAGTACCTGGTTCACTCTGTTTTCAAATGATTCCATCATGGTGCGTCCTGGCTCAGCTTCCAACTGCTTCTCATGTGCTTTTTTAATAAGCTCCTTCACAGCATCCTTGGCATCAGAAATTGTTTTATTAATCGATTCCATGGTGGCAGCATCTGCAATGGTATCCCCAATTCCAATACTGAAACCATTTTGAAGAAGCCAGTAGTTTACAAGCCACTGCGTATGTCCTAAGAACTTCCGGGCTGCATCTGGACCAACCTCTTCCCTGAAAAGAACAAGTTAAAACGGGATTTGCTTAGAAAATGGAAATGGGCAATATTTCTTATTGTCATGCAACTTTCAACAAGTAAAATTCAGATTAGGCATAATTACCAAATGACATGGATAAGACTTCCAGTGCCTGTTCCAAGACTCTTCTTGCAAAGTGTACCAGACAGAAGCTCTCCCTTCTCTATCCTGACCATAGTATCACCAGGAGTAATAAATCCCTTTTCTTCTTCCGAATGCCATGCTGAAAACCGTATTAAATTTATTTGCTTGGGGATAATTAAGTTAAAAACTTGTTTCCCAGTCCAAATAGGCCTAGGTTTCAAAATGGCAGGTGCAGGAATCTTTCCATCAAAGTCTTGCCACCACATCAAGATGTTCATAAATACATCCTGGAATGAAATTTAAATGAGCCACAAAACTGAACAGAATACAATTGGAAAGGAAAGGACAAGTGAAATTTCTCTTATTCACCTTTTCAATTAGAGTGTCCCTTTTAGTAATTTTGCGACAACCAAGCAGTGTGTCTTGGACAATGCCCATGACAGGCCTATTTGATTGTGGAGAGACAATGCATTTTGGCACCATCATTAACTCCAGAACTTCTGCCCTGGTCTCAAATGACTGAGGGACATGCATATTCATCTCATCACCGTCAAAGTCAGCATTGTATGGTGAAGTGACAGACAAGTTCAACCGGAAAGTTGAGTAGGGCATAATTTTGATGCGATGCCCCATGATAGACATTTTATGAAGACTTGGTTGCCGATTGAAAAGAACAAAATCCCCATCATTGAGATGCCTCTCCACCTGATGAAATCCGGCACAAAATGAGTCAAAACATAAAACAATTTTACAATGAGCATGTTTAGAAAAGTAGCAGCTTCTATGGTCATGGGGAGGTTGATACTCACCTTGTAACCAAGCTCCAGATGTTGATCGCTGCTTTTCTTCACATATCGAAGATCAAGCCTCTGACCATCTTCCCTGATAATGTACTTTGCACCGGTCTTCCCTGGGGGAGGGTGAGGCCCATATTCGACAAGTTCCTTCAACCTGAAATTATTGGATTTAGCTGCAAATGATCAGCAAAAGCACAGTAATTAAGTGACATTTGCCAATAAAAACAAACTGGTTCACCTCTCAATATTATATGGAGTAACAGTTTCAGGATATGTCAGGTTCAAAGCAATACTCCATGGTACTCCCAACTCATCAATGTTTATGTTTGGATCCGGTGTGATGACAGTTCGGGCCGAGAAATCAACACGCTTGCCCATCAAGTTACCTCTAATCCGGCCTTCTTTAGCTTTCAGCCTGCTGCAAATTGATTTAATAGGCCTTCCAGAACGCTGTGTGGCCTGAGCAGTTCAACAAAAAGAAAAGATCCATGAAAACTATTCTGATATCCATAGGTTTTATACATGCAAAGTAACATTCTAAACCACTCACCCTGGGTTGGCCAGGAAGATCATTATCGAAGTATGTTGCGATATGAAATTGCAACAACTGAGCAAACTCTGTTATAATGTGAGCTGGAGCACCATTTCTCTCTTGCCTCCTCAAGTTCTCATTATGCCGTATTATCATAGCTAATTGATGAGTCAAATCATCCTGTAGAAACAGCACAAAATCCAAGAAGAATGACAGTGAGGAGCTGTGAAATAAATAGCTTCTTTACAACAGGGACTGAAGTAGTAGGCCCTCAAACATAGAACAACAAGGTTGCACTTCTCCATCCATGCAACAACAATTAGACACATAATAACTACTCCCTCCGTCAAAAGATAACTTTCTGAGGTTTAAAATTTGTCCCAAAAAAATAGCATTCTACAAAAACATGGGACATTGACTCCTAATGCGGAAGCTAATCACGGGTGCATGAAAATGATAACTACCCAATTCAGGAGATATCCTACGGGGAAGGAAAGGAGATGAGGACACATGTGTCTTTTGCCAGCATTCTTAATCTGTCTGAAAATTTCTACAAACTTATTTATTTTGGGACAGAGGGAGTATATTGGTATTAGGCTTACCTCACTTCTAGAAGAAGTGTCCATCATGACAGATGGTCTAACAGGGGGTGGAGGGACTGGAAGAACTTGAAGTATCATCCAATCAGGACGGGCATATTTGGGATTCAGGCCCAACAGAAGACAGTCCTCATCACTTATACGCTTCAGAACATTAAGGACCTGGTCAAACAAGCCATGTAAGAAACCAATTACAAGAAATAGCATAACTTGCTGAACTGAATGGAGATTATAGAAATAATACCCTCTCTGCTGAGAGGATTTGCTTGCGTTCCACTGGCTCAGGGAGTTGATCCTGATCATCATTTTTCTTCTTTGGAGCTTTAAACTCTGCAACCATCTTCATACCATCGACTGTAATATTTGGCTGCTGAGCACCACAGCCACCTCTTTTCTTAACAGGCTCGTCAGTATCCTGCTCCTGAACATCAAGGTCATCGCCACCTGCACAGACTTTTTTGCTCTTGCAAGCATCATATATTCTCTTCAATCTATTCTTTGGATTCCTGATTTTTAGAGCCTGCTTAAATTTGGTTTCATCCTGCATGATAAAAAATGGATAAATGGTGATTAAAATGTGAAGTTAATTTGGTTTGGAAACACAAATGCTAAACATTATGAGCATCTAATTAAGTGGTCAAATGTCTGAACACTTGAACCAGAGCTCATGAAAAAAGACTCAAAACTGTGTTTGGTCGGTTCCACTGTCCTGATCACTATAGGAATAATGCAATGAATACAAAATATACACACATAAGCCTATAAGCTTCATCAAACATGTTAGAACAAACCATGAAGACATATTAGATCATAGGATGGTAAAGGAAAAGTAAAATAATAACAGTTTACATGCTATAATGATACCTAAAAAAGTTAATGGCCAGTGAGAAAACGTGCTAACGATGAACAACGCCAGGTAGAGTAAAATGGGGCAACCGTACTTTTCATATGCATTGAAGGGTGAGAATACACAAGAAGTCTTCCATTTTCAGTTTACCATGCCTCAATTTAAAATGACAAGTCCTCCCAATATAGCAAGATGTACACACATTTCAAGCAACAACCGAGCCCAAGGGGTACCTCATCCGCGAGGATCTTGGAGCAGTTAAAGCAGACGCAGCGCATGATGGAGAGCACAGTCTTAATGAATCCAATGTGGAACATCGGCTTGGCAAGCTCAAGGTGTCCAAAGTGGCCTGGGCACTCTGCCATCCCTGCCATGCATGTCTCGCACTTAATTTTCCGGTCAATAGTCCCCAATCGAGGGTCACTGAGCCCACCAGGCTTCGGTTTTCCCCTCTCCATGGTCTCTGCATGTTCTATTTGAACCACCGACATTTGTCTCTACACAAAAGCAGAAAGAAATCAATAATCATTAGTTCCTATCCCCAGAAACCTGTACCTCACTCACCGCATACAAACAAAGCAGAATAACTTTAATGAAGCGTTACTATTCAGCACAATAAATTATACGGTTAAACAAACTCAGGAGTAACGTCATCTTGTTACTAACTGACATGGAATTTCCGTTATGTTCGTACGGAACACACAACTGTTTCAGTTGAAGTTGAACTCGACAGAATCAGAACCATACTACATGAAACAGATTAGGTCACTTAAGAACATACAGATGTGCCCAAATCGTAAGGCACACAACAACCAGGTTGAAGCTCTATCATGAGCTGTGTGAACCACAACATCACATTAATTCATCATATCATTTGAAACTTATGTACAAAGTAGAAACCCCAAGTTCAAACTCAACCATACATTTCCTCTCTGTAATAATTTCCATAGTTCCAGCAGCGTATATACTGTATACATAGTTCCAGGTTTCAAGCAGTAATACATTTTGTTTTTTCCTAATGATGCTAAAATTTTAGGGAATGAAGGTCTGTACGGTTGTACTAAACTCAAATTGCTTGAATTCACCAAGACCAAGCCAATAGTGAAGCTCAAACCATTCATACCCGGCACGAATTACACCAAAACGTGCCCTGAACTAGAATCCTGACATCAGAACCGAGTTGGTACTGGTAAACTAGCAAACAGCCATAGCCATAGTCAAGCTAGTAGCTACACTACGGCCGCCCACTCAACTCGACCCTCGACCCGCTCGAAGGACAAAAGCAAACAGAGCCGGGGGGCGAGAGGGGTATTACGATCTCGTCGGGGCTGAGGATGCCGAACTGCACGAGCTCGACCTTGGCCACCTCGGCCGGCGAGTACGGGAACCTCGCGTCCATCTCGGCTGCACCCGGCGGCGGCGCCGCCCACCACCACCACCTAGGGTTTCAGATCGCAGCGCGCTGCGCCGCCCCGCCACCGGCGCCCCGCGGCACGAAGGCTCGGCCCGGCGCGCTGCGTCGAACTTGTGTATTTTTGGCGGCCTCGCAGGGTGGAATCGAATGGATCGGCCCCGGCCGACAGATCCGCGCGCCCGCCCTCCGCGAGCTGGGAGGAAGGGGAAAGGGAATCCTGAGGGTGCCTCTGAAGAAAGGGCTCGGGGAGGAGGGGGTAGGGGTGTATTTATAGACGCAGCGTGCGCCGTGAGGGCTATCCTGCGCTGGCTGGCAGGCGGGCGCGTGGGCGCGTGAGGCCGGTGTATGGTGGTACACGTAGAGGCGGTGCGCGAGGATGTGTTGGTGTATGTGGACCGGGTGCGGGGGTGCAGGCGGGCGTAATGCGGAACCGCCTATGGATCGGGGGCAGGTGGGACGTTGGATGGGGGACGGACGGTGGAGGAGGGTAGAGGACTGCCTATTGTGCGCAGTCAACGCGGAGGCAAAGCTCGCCTGTCGTAGTGTTGTGGGCTTGCTGTGTGGACATAAACATCGTGAATTGGGCTACAATGTGTCGGTAAATATCGTCTAAGCCCATACAGGCATGTAGCCGACAAGGCCCAGTTCATCCTGCCTTTCTCTGTTCACCGAGCATCTGCAGCAGAGCTACCTAAATGTCTATTTAGGTAGCCACCTATTTTGATACTACCAAAATTTTGCTTTAAACTCCAACAGTCCTACCTAAAATTAGCTATCCATTTTCGTCCTAGCAGAGAATGACGTGTGGGTCCCATATGTCATCCTCACGGGTGTTCTTCTCGCCGAGCAGCCATGGCCGGAGCAGAGGAGTCTGCGCCCTTGCCGAGATCCGCCGTCAGGAGCCACACCTGCGTCGGGATCTGCCATAGAGAGGCCCGCCGCACCTGGACATGTCGTCGAGGGAGCTCCGCGCCACAGGGAAGGTCGTCGAGGGAGCTCTGCCAGGTCACGCCGGGGGCTCCATCCGTAGGGGCAGGCCCACCCGCACCGGCAGACCGTGCCACAGAGCTCCGCCGCGCCAGAGATAGGGCCTTCTGCGCCTCTGGGGAGCTCCGCCCGCAGGGGAGGCCGTGGAGCTCCACCGGGAGTAAGCCGCAGAGCTCCACCGCGGCGCTCCGTGTGCCTGCGCGCGTATGAAGGAGCGCGTGGGGAAGAGAGAGAACGAAGGAAAGAAATAGGTAGTCACTTTTGTTGGCCCAACAGATGTGGGTAATGGGAGAGAAAATTTGTTAGGCCAACAAAAGTAAGTAGTCTGATAGGTAGCCTGCTGGAGACATTTTTTTTGGCCTCTACTACCTAAATTTTGGATAGATAGTGGGTTTAGGTAGCCTGCAGGAGATGCTCTAATGCACTGCATTACCACAACACTAAGTCTCGAAAAGAAAAAAAAGCACAACACTCTAAAAAAAGATATGGAGTACTCGCAGCACGTAGAAGGTTTGTTCGCTTCTAATCGAAGCTGTAGTATTCAGTCAGCAGCAACAGTTTTCCCAAGTATCTACAAGCAGTCACAACCATTATAACTGTACAGTCATATCAAACGAATAACCCCAAAAAAGTTAGCTGGTAGTTGCATATGCATCACAGCATTTCCAACCGTGGAACTACTCAAAGGCCTGCCCAGCCTAAACAAACTATAGTGTAATGGTGCCCCATCTTTTACACCCACAACTCCATGAACGACTCACACGAACTTTCACATATGGTTGGAATGACCTGTGGTGCCATATCACATGAGGCGGTGGTTTCACACAAGGTTGAGTAAAATGCATCAGTGGTTTCTAAGTTTGGTATGGGTGTCTTCACGAATGACTCCACCGTTTGCTGACATGGTACATGCTGGCACCAGTGAGGGGTAGACCGCACCTCTACCATGCCTCATTTGTGTATCTAGTGCTCGTGTGCCCGCCAAAGCCGGCCACACCGTCGACCGCTGCCAACTAGGTCTGCCCAATCGTGCCACTAACCACAACCAATGCCTGAGCCTAGCTGCGCGTGCAAGTTGTAAGACGACTAAGGCCATGGAGGCACCTGGCCCCGATGATAGCAATGCAAATGACTCCCTCTCCATGGCCCTCAGGGTTGTCAAGCGTGGGCAAATGCACCACCCCATCAGCGCCATCGGTGTGGGTAGCTAGGAGGAGATCTAAGACCATCTCTTGGAGGGCACTACGGCATGGTTAGCACCTCTGGTTGCCCTCATCGTCTTTTCATAGACTCTACCGCGCCACTAACTACTATCTACTCCTACACAAACTGGCTGACCTAGCCCTCTCTTCCTCCGTGGTGATGCATAGCTCGCGTTGCATGACCATGTGTCATCGTCGTATCTTCCTCCAGCAGACAACGCCACACCAACAACACGATGGTGGTGCCCCAGGGGCAACAACAATGTGGAAGTCGAGGTTGGCACTTGGCAGGCTCGGGTTGGGGCTATGATGATGGTCAAGCACTAAGGTGGGCTCCCAAAGCGCTGGAGATCTTGCCAGCAGCGAGCCCCTGTTGCTGGTGGAGATACCTAGCCAAACCTGCTTGCCAACGAGGACCGTGAGGAGCGGTCGCACGATGAGAGCATGCCAATGGTGCACATGCATGCTCTCGTCACGAGCGAGGCCGAAGAGCACCTCCTTAGCGAGCACATCCATGGGAGTCGACACCATCCTCGATGGGCACCCTGTTTTGTATTGTCCGTCTTGTCATTAGTACTATGGGCCCGAATACCCTCACCACTAAGAAAAATACCTAATCGAAATAGGGTGGGACGAACAAACTACACGAGAGTCCCAAACTAAGGAGGGTTTCTCAGCAACTTGGCAGACAAGGCATAAACTAGATATACTTAAGGAACACAACTAGATCTGTTCAAGGTTACTAAATGTAAACTCTACCTAGACAATATAAGGAGGGATAGGGTGTGTAAGAAAAATGGCACCTAACTGGGGCCATTAGTGATTTTGGTGATTTAAGTGACAACATGATAATTGAGACTAGTATTATTTATTAGTATATAATATTGTAATAATTTGGATGCTATGATGGACTTGAGAGAAGCTAAACTTGAGAAACCCTCACCTTAACTTTTGATGTGCACCGGAGTTTTGGTACAAAGAGAGTGCTGAAGACTGGAGGTCACAATGGAGGTGTTAAATCACTAAAGCTCTTTCGGTGCATTGGTGGTGCATTGGAGCTTATTTTGGGTTGTTGGTATGTATTTTAAGTCATTTGTGTAGTATGTATGATGCTAAAAGTTGTTTGTTCCTATTCTGCATGAAATGCTATCATTTTTTCAAATACTGGACACGAATATTGTGCAATACCACTCACCATTCATCTAAACCTTAAAATTTTTTGTTTTAGACTTGGAATCTTATTCTTTTGTACCTAGAATATTTTTCTTGTGAAGGCGGAGCATTGTTTCCTGAGTATGAAACATTGCCCTGCTTAACATAGAGAAGATGTTTTAATTTATCGTTGTGAGAAAATATCTGCAATAAAGTTTTTTCTAAATATATTCATGTGGGGTCTTTTTTGAAGGACATATTGTAAATATAATGGTGCAATCAGAATTTAATTTAAATGTTTGGTTTAGCAATTACAACTTTTAAAATTTTCAAAAGCATTCTTAAAGCCCCGATGTTAGCAAATTTGGCTTTTTTGCATGGATCTGTAAATAGTCTAGGTATTTGTCGTGGATTCACGATATGTGTGCATGCATAATCATTCAACGCATGGCACTGTTGTATAAATTTAGGAGAATTAGGCCTTATTTAGATGCGAAAACTTTTTGGTGAAAATGTCACATCGGATGTTCTGTGCGTGTAGGAAGGGGTTTTCAGATACTAATAATAAAACTAATTACATAGCTTGTCTAGAAACCGCGAGACGAATTTATTAAGCCTAATTAATCCATCATTAGCACATTTGTTACTGTAGCACTTTAGTGTCAAATCACGGACTAATTAGGCTCAAAACGTTCGTCTCGTGATTTCCAACTAAACTGTGCAATTAGTTTTTTTTCGTCTACATTTAATGTTCCATACATGTGTCATAAGATTCAATGTGATAGTTTTGGGTGAAAAGTTTTTGGATTTAAACAAGGCCTTAGATGAAAAGAAAAACTACAACTCTGAATGATTGTGAATTGACACATAATATAAATTCATGGCAGGCGACCACGCGGCTATCCCATAAGAATAGTCCCTAGCTTGTGAGGCATGTTTGATATGGCTTCACTTCCTTGCTACAGTGTGTGGAGGAACCGGAGCCGATGAAGCCATAAATAGTGGCTTTAGCGGCTCTTTGTTCATTTTAAGGCCCCCTTTGGATTGAAGGATTGGCATAGGAAATTTAGAGGATTGACCTTCCTAAGGATTTTTTTCCTATCCAAGCCTTTAGTTCACATAAAAGTAAAGGAATCATTCTTGAGGATTGCATTCGTATGACCTGATTCCATAGGAAACTAAACATGAAGTCGGACCTCTTGGCACTTTTCCTGGCGCGAAATCAGACTTGCGCGCACCTTACTTGTTCTCATTCATCTTCATGCTCGCGCCAACGACAAACAGCCGCCGCCCCATCACCGACTCGCGCGACGGCCGCGCCTGGCTCGTGCTCATTCATCTTCGCGCTTGCGCCAGCGACAAATGACCACCCCATCGCCGGCTCGCGCGACGACCGTGGCATCACCGCTGCACAGGATAGCGCGACGCCCTCCCCATCGCCAGCCATCGAGTCGGCCTGCCCCAACGCTGGCCACAGAATTTGCCTGACCCCATCTCTGGCCACATAGTCCAGCGCTCGCAGCCACAACGCAGTCTGCAAGTCCGTCCCATCTGCTCCACTCATCAGGGGCGGACCCAACGCTAGGGCAGCCCAGGCCATGGCCCTAGTCGCGGCCCATATATCCAGGGAGCAGGTCTTCAGTTTTGGCCCAAGAAGCAGCCCAACACGTGAAGCCAGCCAGCCAGGGAAGGAGTAGGGCAACAGACTTATAGAGCGCTCGGTCTTCCATCGCTCGTGACCGCCGCCGCCCGCCCGACCCACCCTCGCGGTCGCGGCCTCGTTCCCTCGCCCGTCGCTCATGCTGCCCAGAGCCGGGCGCCGGCAGCCGCCACTCGCCCCCTCCGACCGGCCATCCTCTCTGCGCCCCGGCTCCGCGAGTCCGCGGCGTCGTCCCCTGCGGCCCTGCCCCCCTCTACCGGCTCCGCGGTTCCGCTCTACCCTGTAGGTAGTCCACTGCACGGCGGCGTGGTTCTTCCTCAGCGTCCGGCGTCCGCCCGCCCGCTGCCGAGGAGAGCATACGAGCAAGAGCAAGCTTCCTTGTTAGGTTTGGATCTGAAACTGATTTTGATTCCAATTTTCCTATTTCCAAGTTCCCAATTTTGACCCTTTGATTCTAATTTCTCATTGCAGTGTACAAGGTGAAGAGGACAAGGACTTTAGTTTCGTATTTCTCTCGAACAGTTCCTGAGCAACAGGGAGATGGAGAACAACAAGCTACTGCTACTCCATCCCCAGCACCAGAGCAGCAAAATGTCCAAGCTCCTACACCGCAATCTCAAGGTACAGAAGAGGAGTCAATTAGGACCAGAGCAAGTGCTGCACAAGCATAGAACCAATCTGATGAAGTAATTACAGTTACAACTACTGCTAGTTTGCCTGCAGTAGACTTAATTCAACCTCCTGTAGAACAAATTGGAAATGAAAATGTTGATTTTGTAGAGGAGGAGGGTGGTTCCAATCATGTCCTTGATCCTCAAGATATTATTGCAGATCTAGGTTGTCGAAAACCAGTTGAGCAAATGCATCCAAACATTAGGGATGATGCAAAAAGGGAGTATGTCTTGTTAGGTCCATGCCAACCAAAAGGCCATGCATATCCTAAAAGGAAAATATATGGTCACAATAGGAGTTTTCATGATAAATGGTACACAAATCGTGCTTGGTTGGAATATAGTGTCTCTAAGGATGCTGCCTTTTGCTTCTATTGTTATTTATTTAAACCATTGAGAGTTGATAACTTTGGTGTTGAATCCTTCACAACAAATGGGTTTACTAATTGGAAAGATGGACCAAAATTATTTGATGATCATACTAATTCTGTGCTTCACAATAAGGCAAGAAAGGATTATGATTGTTACAAAAATCAGAGACAAAATGTATCACATGTAATTTTTAGGGGAAGTCAGAAAGAGGAAGAAGAATATAGAGGCCGATTACTGATTATATTGGGAGTTGTAAGATTTCTTCTATTGTAAGCATATGCTTTTCGTGGACATGATGAGTCATCTCACTCAAGCAATAAGGGAAATTTTTTAGAAATGCTAAACTGGTATAAGGGAAAAGATGCAAAAGCTGCTAGGTTACTTGCTAGTGCTGCTAAGAACAACACAATGACTTCTCCTAAAGTTCAAAAAGACTTGTGCAAAGCTTGTGCAGAGTAGACCACGAAAGCAATTGTTGCTGAAATCGGGGATATGAAGTTTGTTGTTCTAGTTGATGAGGCAAAGGATGCATCAATCAAGGAACAAATGGCTGTTGTGAGGTAATGAGGTCTGCATTTTTTTTGTTGTTGCTGAATTCTTGTTTGAACTTCATTGCTGATTTTATTGCTCTATGTGACTCTAGGTTTGTCGATGCACAAGGGCAAGTTATTGAGAGGTTCCTTGGTATGAAGTGTGTTCCTGATACAACTTCATCATCTCTGAAGGAAGCTTTGGATGGTATGTTTGCTCGTTATGGTTTGTCTATGTCTAAAGTGCGTGGTCAAGGGTATGATGGGGCATCTAATATGAGAGGTCAATTTCATGGGCTGCAAAGACGGATACTAGAGGATAATCCATATGCTTTTTATATACATTGCTTTGCACATCAATTGCAATTAGTGGTTGTCTCAGTAGCACAGTGTTGTGGATCAGTATTTGATTTCTTTAACATCACCTCTTTGATTGCCAACACTGTCAATGTTTCTTGCAAGAGAAGAGATCAGCTGGCCCAAAAACACCATGACAACATTGTAAATCAATTAGAAAATGGTCAAATTTTTAGTGCTAGAGGGAAAAATCAAGAAACTAGCCTTGCAAGGGCAGGTGATACAAGATGGGGTTCTTATCACAAAACCTTGTGTCGCCTTTTCCATATGTGGGAATCAGTCTTAGAGGTATTAGAAAATGTTGCCGAAGATGGTGTTGGAAATAAGAGAACAACAGCTTCAGGCTTGCTGTTACAAATGGAGAATTTTGAGTTTGTGTTTATATTGCATCTTTTTAGAAAAGAGAATATATTAATATCCCAGCTTCTGCATCGACTAATGCATATAGCTGTTTCTTATTACACATTGAAGCACAAAGGTCCAAGCAATCTCAAACACAAAGTTTTAAACCAAAAAGGATGAAGGAAAAGTCCGTCGAAGAAACATCTAAACTGTAATTTATCACAATGCTTGCAAAGAAAAGATCAGAATATTGTTCGGGCTGTTGGGTTGATTGGGATCACATTGCATAAAATTAATGATGTAAGGTAGCATGGTTGGGACGAGCTGTTTGATGAGGTAAAGGAGTTTTGTGCTATCCATAACATCATTGTCCCAAATATGGAGGAGAACGTAACTGTTCGAGGTCGTGCAAGGGGCCGTGGAGGGCAGCAGGTAACCTACTACCATCACTTCAAAAATGAGATCTTCAATGTTGTGCATGACTAAGTTATTGTTGAGTTAAATAATCGGTTTGCTGAAAGGTCTACCCAGTTATTGAGATGCATTGCATGTTTGGATCCACGTAATTTATTTGCCAACTATGACCATGAGAAACTAATTGAGCTCGCTCAGATTTATGATGTTGATTTCTCCCAATATGATCATGATCGGCTTCCGCAGCAACTTGATAACTTCATTAGTGACGTGAGAGCTGATCCTTCTTTTGCAAATTGTACTGACCTTGGTGAACTTGCTATAAAGATGGTTCGAAGTGAAAGGCACACAACCTTTCCATTGGTTTATCGCCTCATTGAGTTGGCCTTGATTTTACCTGTTGCAACTGCCACAGTAAAAAGGATTTTCTCAGCTATGAAGGTTGTCAAGACGGAGTCTCGGAATAAAATGGCGGATGAGTGGTTGAATCATAGGATGGTATGTTAT
Organism: Saccharum spontaneum; assembly: GCA_022457205.1. NCBI lineage: Eukaryota > Viridiplantae > Streptophyta > Magnoliopsida > Poales > Poaceae > Saccharum > Saccharum spontaneum. The sequence goes on from CM039604.1 coordinate 8,547,984, forward strand.
GTTGGGAGAGCTGTGTTTGCAACCATCCAAAATGATGACATCTTACGGCATTTTCAAGAATTGAAGACCCGAAAGAAGAAGTTACCTAGTAGCAATCCTTCTGGTATGTTACACGTCCAATAAGTTGCTCCTTTTCTTATTAACCTTTACTTGCTAATTTCCTTATTAACCTTTTGCTTGCTCCTTTTCTTATTAGGAGTTGTTATTAAGGACATGGAAGTGGATGATGCGAATGCACCAAATCATCACTAGACAATAGGTATTTATTTTCAACGTTCCATGATATTTTTTAGCTATTGTATCGCACATTCGCACCACTAGTATCACACTATTAATTATATAGATTGAAGTGTTTCTCTCGGTTTGCAAACTTTGCTTAAGAATAATTGTTTTGTGACATACATATACATATATATAGTGTCCTATAGACTATACCGTAGGCTGTAGCTTTTGGATTTTGGCCATCAGGATTTGGCCGCTAGGATTTGGCCCTAGTCTTGGCCAAATCCTAGGTCCGCCACTGCCACTCATTCCCCGTGTTGCGTCGTCGTCGCCCACTGCCCAGTTCCGCCCTGCTCTGCACCGCTGTGGAAGAAGAGGGCAGTAGCTCGCAGCGCAACCCAGGAAGTAGATCTAGCGTGGTGGCTGCGTGCCCCTTGCCCTCCGCTCGCTGGCCCACCACCTCTCTATCCTCATGCTCTTGAGATGCGCTGGGCTGGCGGTGACCGGCTCGGCTCACGCTCGAGCTCCCACCGCAGAAACAACAGAAAGGAGATCCGCGGCCATGTCGTCTGCGGCGCTAGGACAGCACAACGCAAGCGCTCGCGATGGAGGGAGAGCGTTCTCTGCCCTGGCGCCGGTGGCGACGCAGCATAGCAGACAAGAAACAGAGAGGTAAACTTTGACAAGAAACAGAGAGGACGAGGGCTGCTGGCCTGGGCATCGGCAGGAGCGTGCGGATAAGAATGACCGAACAGGTGGTCCCACAGGCTGGAGTGTTTGGATGATTAAGCAAACGTAACTGCTAGTTTGGTGCTTTGAATGCAATGGCTAGCTGTTCAAATTTCAATTGGTGTACAAAATTCCTGAGTTTCACCTAAGCTCTTGCCAAAGGCACTTTCCTTTGTTTTCAAATCCTATAGGATTGAACGAGTATGCCATCTCAATTTTTTTGTTTTTCTTTTCCTATCCTATACCTATCATGCAATCCAAAGGACCCTAAAACGAGAAATAAAAACCATCCGTCAAAGCGAGTTGAAGTTGCTGGAGCTGTACCAAACAGGGCCTGAAGCTTTTCCCCAAGTACAAAACCTCTATCTGCACAAGCTCGTAAGGTCAACAATTCATGAATTCAACATATGCTCTCATCAGACCTGGACTGGTCTGAGCAGGCTAGCTAAGCATAGGCAGGTAGGTGCTCTCTCTCGAGGAAGTGCACTTTCATGGAAGTCAGCACAAATCCTTAACTTGCGCGTTGCGACTCCTAGCTGCTACCTCCTCCTCTGCCCTCTACAGTCTTGCACCTCTGCTGACTGCGGCAGCGGAAACATGCAACGCTGGTGCTGGTGCTGGACCGGCCATACATGTCGCCAGCAAGGGGTCAAGGGGGGCCGCGGGGTACCTATTGGCTCCGACGTTCCCAAGATGACTCGTTTTCAAAACCCTAGCTACTGGAGTAGTAGCCGCTAGTCCTGCTTCCAAGACTGCCCCAATCAGACCATTAGCACATTAACTCTCCACTTTAATGGAACATGCTTGTACGTTGCTTCAGGTAATCAGGTTCGTTCATCAAAGTATTTCCAACTACTAGCTGGTTGGAGCACCCTAGGTAGCCCTAGGATAGACCCACCCTAATCTGACCAAGGCCTCGTTTAGTTCACAGAATAGGGGAGAAAAACACTGTATCAGAATTCCTGTAGCATTTCGTTTGTATTTGGTAAAAATTATCCAAATTTTGACTAACTAGGCTTAAAATGTTCGTCTCGCAAAGTACAACAAAACTGTGCAATTAGTTTTTGATGTCATCAACATTTAGTACTCCATGCATTTGCCGATATTTTGATGTGACGGGGAATCTTCTTTTTGCATAGTGGAATTTGAGGGAGAATCGGGGGAACTGAACAAGGGGCAATTGTTTCATTGAGTAGTAATCCATAATTTTAAGGGCGTCCTCAGCGAGGGTTCTAAATCGCCTGTCAATTTGAGAATAAAAAAAGAAAATAAAGTCCAGCCGGACAGCATATACAGGGTGGGCAGTAGAGTCAGAGAGACAGTGGTGCACCGGGGACTGTGCGAGCTGAGCGACGAGTTCATTGCTAGCTACGAGCAAGCGAGAACAGTCTGGATGGGGACGCCCTAAAAGAAGTTTTTCTTTAATTGAATCAGAATCTTTTGACTTAGTATTTATTCTGAATACTAGTACTCCCTCCATCCTGGAATGATAACCATATTTTGTACTCGAAAAGTCAATTTAATACAAACTTTAACCAATAATTATTCAAATAACAAATTTAGGACATGACACTTGTATCAATAGACTTGTATTGTGCTTATGTGATGATATTATTGATTCTTTAGTAGTAAATGATAACATATAGTATGAGAAATTAATGGTCAAAATCTATCATATTTGACTTTTTTATAATCAAAATATGTTTATCATTTTGGGACGGAGGGAGCTAGTAGTCCTGAATGTTTCAAGAGAGATAGCAGGTTAGTTTAACCATGATATCACTTGATAAACAACCACAGATTTGCCTTGTTAAGTACAAGTATACAAACAAAATGCATTAAAAAGAAATAAAATAAACTCCGCCGTGCTCAACGCATTAAGCCCAGTTATTATTAGTGCAAACGATAAGTAAGGAGCTAGAAGTATGATTAGTCCTCATATATTCAATTTCAGTGGCGGATCTAGGAATTCATAGAAGAGGGGGCTCAACTCATCTTCAACCTCTAAAGCCCCTCCTCCATCTCTTTCATGTCTTTAAAAATTAGGAGGGGCTCTATTGTCACGGCAGCGGAGCCCCGCCCACCTCACCGCTGGATCCGCCCCTGTTCAATCTGGTATGGTTGATGGACCTCTCAACAAGAGAGCAAAGATAGGCCCTGTTCGGCAGGCTGTTTTTTTGGCTTATAAGCCGGTTGTGGCTGATTTGCTGTGAGAGAAAAACAATGTTCCACGGCTGATAAGCCGTGCTGATAAGCTCAGCCGAACAGGGGATAGAAACCAACTCATCAGCAACTGCGTTGCACATGCATGGAGAAACTCAAAAGCATGCATGGAGAAACTAAAGCATGCACTTTTATATGACTTCGGTTATTCTACTACTCTCTCCAATTTTTTTATACGACGTTGACTATTCCAAAATCAACGCCATATACAAAATTTTAGAGGGAGTGCTATATATACTGATCATGCTAATTATTACTAACTACTCCGTAGAACCATATACTAATTGCAAATAAGATCACACACGCATGCATATATGCATCTGCCAATCCGCGCATATGCGTGCCTGAAAACTGATCGCCATCATCTGCTGCCGTGGATCATGCATGTCGTAGGTAAGGGCCCGGACGGAGCCGGACTAGTTATGCGAGGGAGGGTGCGTCATGGGCCCGTCGTAGTCCGCGTCCACGTCCACGTCGTCGCTCGCCGCGCTCGCCTCCTGCTCCGTCGCAGAGGCATCTGACGACGACGACGCGCCCTCGCCGTGTGGCGACGACGGCATCGGCGACGGTGACGGCTCCATTGCCGCGCTGGTGTCCTGCTTCCCCGCCGGCGACGGCGGTGGTGGCGCGCCTTCGACGCTGCTAGGCTCCACGGCGGACAACGAGGGCGGCGGCGGCGGCGGCGAGCCTCCGATGCCAGCCAACTCCACGCTGGGCGACGGCGGCCGCGGCGGCGCCCCTCCTCCCCACCGCGCCATCATCGCTGGGTGGTAATGCCGCACGTCGCTGTAGTCGGGCAGAACCTGCATATCATACAGCGCGTGCGTGCACGCCTTATCGAGATTAAAATCGTGTCGGGATCGGAGGGCATATGCAAGTATAGAACGTACGAGCTGCGATCGGCGTGCATGTGGGTACCTCTGCCGCCTTGGCGGTGTGGCCGTGGTGATGATGATGGATCGCCGCCGGCAAAAGGGCGGTGGCGTCGTCGGCGCGACCAGCGAAGAGGAGGTGTTGGTTCCGGCTGGTGGCGTAGCAGGTCGAGGCGGACAGGTGGAGGAGGAAGATGAGGACGTAGGCCAAGAGCATGGTTACTAGCTGCTGCTGCTGCACGCTGCAGCTATATGTTCTAGTATCCAAGGTTCCTGCTAGTATCTCGGTCTGTCGCCGTCGTCTCTCTCCCGGCCCGGCCGGCCTCTGGATCCGATCGATCCCCTGCAAGGATTTCTCGATCGGCCGTCTGGAGTTTTTCTAGGAGTGATGGGGTTTTGGCAAGCTGCCAAGCTCTCCATCGGACTAGTATTTGTACTCGTTCAGGGACTCGTATACAATCAATGCTAGCTGTCAAGAGTGCGTGCTCATTTAATACATCGCGTCCCCTGAGATTTACTGGATTACTACTCGTTTATTACCTCCAGCTGGTAAAAGAAGTCGTTTTAAACAACGATATGGTCTTCAAAGCATAACTTTGACTTCATTTTTCTATAAAAATATTTATTTAAAAGTGATATATGTATACTTTTATAAAAGTATATTTCAAGGTAAATCTATTCATATTGTTTTCACATTTTCAAACTCAATAACTTAAAAGTTATTCGTGATTTATATTTCCAATGTTTGGCCCAAACCTTGTCCAAAACGACTTCTTTTACTAACATGGAGGGAGTATATCAATTATTCAAAGACAAGTCTTAGAGTCAAAGATCTTCACCCCATCAAAATAAAGCAACAACATCTATATGAAAAGGTCAAATTTTCTAAGTTTGACACAACTTATAGAAAAAAAACAAATATTTATGACACCAAATTTAAATTATGCACATATCATGAAATATATTTTTAGTGTACTTATTTAGCATGAAATATATTGGTTTATAGTGTACTTATTTAGCATCATATTTGTTGGTACTTTTCTCTATTAGAAATAGTTATTAAATTTAAATAGTTTGACCTAGTATCAATATATCTAAATCTATACCTATCATCATCATCATTATCACATCATTGTCACACTAAAAAGAGCGAGTTTTTTTATGGGGGCTATCCCTCTTTCATAACTATTTGATCTTGACACCGTTTCATATGAGCCTTTCGTCGTCTGAGATCTTACTCTCCCTCACTAATAACCGTTCGAAATAAACGTCGTGTCATATGAGCCTCTTCATCGTCCGAGATCTTACGTTACCCCACGCCGCCTCAATCCCATGGCTCAACTCCCTCTCGGTCACATCTATCTTTTACTCGATTTAGTGCTCTTTTTGATTTGATTTGGAGCTTCGAACGATTTTTCCTTTCCTTCGGAGAGCAGTTTTGGGCGGTGGAAAACGGGAACGACGGACGATTAAAAATCGCTTAGCTGAGGCTCCTCCCGCAAGGATGAGAGTCGAAAGTGCTGCTCCCTCCCGTAATGCCCTTGCCGTGTTTTATTTTTTTTCCCTGATAAAATAACTCTGCTTTTCTTATAAAGATAAAGATAAATAGTAATACAATATTATGGGTCTTTGAAAGTTTGACCTTTACTTAATAAAACAAATATTTCTATCAAGTTGTTGGTTTTAATTAGAAATAAATTATTAATATGACATGAATTAGTCACTGGTCTAACTAATCAATATGTAAACTCAAATCTTGAGTGGTTTCACGTTCAATCTAATCAAATGTTTCTCCAAGCTATCTGCATATCAGTGCAAATCTCTGAAATGTCCATGTATACCGGTACATCAACAAGGGCTGACATATGGAAACCGAGACACGACAACTAAATATTGAAGTTATATATTATTATGGATCCTTAAAAGAAGTCACGTAACTTGATATCTAAATCTACCAACACATGGACTGTCAGTATAAAAACTAAAGTTATGATAATTTTGCGAGTAAATATTTCGTTCTTTACAATGGAAAAAATGTATCAAAGTTTTATTTTAATTCAATACATAATTCATAGGATATTGTCAATATTAACTTATATTATAGATATCATGATCATCATAAAATAAATAACAACTTTTAATTATATAAAAAGATAAATAGTAAATAGATATGTAACATTACCATCCTTTTTCCATTAATGAGCCTGTGCATTTGTGATTGTTGCAGCAACCACTCATAACATCAAAAGTAACACCCATACAAATTAAGTTATTGCGGCAGTTATGCAACAAGATAAAGCAAACAAGTTAAAAGTTTACCCGTTGTAACGCACGGACATGTTTGTTAGTAATATAATAATAAAGAGCTAAAATTTTAGTCATTTTTTCGTCCAGCCCATTCATCTTAGCCCAACAGTCGTGGCCTACTCGTTTGTGCCCGCTGGCCTTAGCCCAAGTTGAGTCACTGTTGTCCTAAAAAAAGAGAATTTTGCTTTCCTATCTACCTCGCCCTCGTCTTCCAGCGCCGCCGCTTGCTCATCTTCCCGTGCCGCCACTGCATTGACGAGCTCGCTCGCCTCCCCCGCACCGCCGCTGCTTGGGCTATTACACCTACGGTTTATTGCAGTCCTAAGAATTTATTTGGTTTAATTTAAATAAAGCTAGGTCAAGTTCAATTAAATCCAAGAAAGATAGCTACTAACTCATTTTCATTGGTTCGACACGGCCACGTGGGCAGGTCCTGGTGACCATACAACAAGTTGTACGTCCTGTTGCAATACATGAATAGGTTTGCAAGTAACTTTGGAAGTTGATTTAATAACTTTAGATAGATGAGAAGTTGAATTATTTTGGATCATATGAACTACCGGTATAAGTCTACCTGTCCAAAATTGAAATATTTTTTACTAGAATATACAATGTCCCTGCATCCCAAAATATTGCCTCAAGTCAAACTATTTTAATTTTGACCAAATTTATATAATAAAACACTACCTCCATCTCAAAAATTGTCATTTACTTTTGTTAGAAGTCAAATTGTGATAAGTTTGACCAAATAGATAGAGAATATTAACAACTTTTATGACACCAAATAAGTTTAGTATGAAAATATGTTTAATTTTATATACTTATTTGGAAATAAATATTAGTATTTCTATAAATATAAATGTGGTCAAACTTAAAATAGTTTAACTTAGCACAGAACTAGAATGTCAAGTTTTGTAAAGAAAGGTGTTAGTAAACATTTATTTTTTTGAAACTAAATTATAGTGAACATTTATGACAAGAAATAAGTATAATGTGAACTTTTATTTCCAAATTAATCTAATGATACTAATTTGGTCTCCTAGAGGTTGGTATTTTTTCATGGAAATTTCGTCAAACCCAATATAGAGTTAGGACAAATTTAGAAGTATCTATATTAAAAATTACTATTTTTTTTGCCTGGTGTATGATTTCTAGAAAACAATGTCTAGAGGCGGCAATGCTTTGAATTGGCTCTAGAAATCTTTGAATTGGCTGTAGAAATCGATTTGTTTCCGGCTGCCTCTACAAAAACTACTTTTAAGAGCGGTTGGATAGCCGCCTCTAAAAATCATTGTTGATTTATAAAGATAGGCAGATAGAGACGGCCGGGTCAATTGCCTCTGCAAATCAAGCTTGTAGTGGTGTAATAGTCTCAAACTGTAATTTGTAGCTTGTTGGAGCCATTTGTTCTTCGGAAATGCTACGGTGAGGACGTCCGACCCTCCGGATGCTCCCATTTGCAGGCCACAACACCAGCCCAATAGTCGTAGCCTCTCGTCCACAAGTCCCTAACCGTAGCCTGTTGTCTCCATTCTCTAGAAAAAAAATCACCACAGCTTGAGTGGACGCGCTCCGTCGCGCAGCCCCGGTGTTCTCCACGGCGGTCGGGGGCCCGACGACCAGCATCTCCACTGTGCCCGAGCATGGCCACCCACCTTGATCCCTCTCTATCACGCCTCCCAGTTGCCCGCCTTCCTCCCTCTCCACCGCGCCTCCAGCCCACCGCGGCCTTCTCCACAGGAGAAGCGACTGCTCACACTGTACCCGCCACGACCTTCTCCTCCGGAGTGGCGACAACTCGCACACCAGCACTAGATCGGGAGCGCAAACCTATATTTCAAGTGTTTCAGTTGTTTCAGATGTATGTCACAATTATTTTATGCGGATGTTGCAAAAGTAGATCGGGATGCTCCATATATTTCAATGGTTGTACACGTATGTTGCAAGCGTCTATTCTCAATGTTTCATCTATTTTTGTACGCATATGTTACTAGTGTTTCAGACGCATGTCTCAAGTGTTGTATCTATCTTCTTTTGTATGTTGCAAGTGTTGCATCTGGATGTTTCAAAAGTAGATTAGGATATTGCACATGTTGCAATAGTGTTTTAACTGTATGTCCCAAATGTTTCGTCTGTTTTATACGTATGTTGCAAAAGTTTTATCTGAACGTTACAAAATTGGATCTGGTGTTTGATTGTTGTAGTGGGACCCACCTGCTACAGCCACCTGCTTGCTGCTGCTGGGCCCATGTGCATGCATGTGAGAGCAGAGGGGCGCGAGCGGCAGGTGCATGAAACGAGAGCGGGCGTAGAGCAAGCAACGCGGCCCCGCGCATGGGCGCTGCACGGGAATCGGAGTGGCGTGGGCTCTCACGTGAAGAAGGCGTAGGCGTGCGACGGGCGCGCAGGCAGGCGCAACTGGCGTGAGCAGTTCCGTTTGTTCTTGGATGTTTTAAGCGAGATACCTATGAAACAAATAGCCTCACAACAAATTCCTTTGTGATCATGTCATGAACGGCCAGCACACAGTAAATTAAAGACTTAAACCACGTATGAAATGTAGTGCCGGCCCTGTAATGCAGTGTCTATTTTCTAGTATTTCAATCACAAGCGAAGGAGCAACAAAGATGTAATTTGTTTCTTGATGATGTGCTTTGATCGGTAGTTACACAGTGAAATAAAGGACAAGTCCAGTATATATGATTTGTATTTGTTTGTTGAGCATGTTGGTCCCTATGTCATGCTAATCTGTGGGTTGAACCAATGGATGCAACCGGCCATTGGGTGGGATGAGTTGGGTACAGATGACTAGTGTTGGGTTGGGTTGGGTTGGGTTAGAGACTAGCCCCTACCTTATTTTCGAGGGTTGAGTGGTTAAAAAACGCAAAGTAAGGCTCCTACTTTAAAAGCAGGAGACCCTCAATTCCCGTCAAGCCTTCATTCTTGGGGGCTTTTGAGGGGGAGGGGCATAAATATGTTTTTCACGGTTGGAAACCCGTGCCAATACTGATTTTCCCGGTCTACCACTCACTCTCCCGTCCACGTTGCCTTCCTAGCCATCGTTGTTGACCACTGCAGCCAATCCAGCACCAGGGTCCCTCTGCCGCAGCCACCCTCCATCCTGGTGCATTTTGTGCTCCCCAACGTGAGCTAGCTGTCCGTCATTGGTACCTTCTCACCAGCATCTGCCTAGCCCTACCTAGCCAGCCCTCCATTGTCACCGCTACCTCCTTCCTTGATTCCAACTCCATCCCGACACGTCCTTGACCCCCTTCTTTATTGTTCGTATTGGCCCTTACAGGCAAGGCTACATCGCTAGCAACCGTATCGCCTCTCAGTGCGCGTGCCTCTCTCTGATCTTGGCGTCCCCTTGCTCGTTGTGCTCTCTCCCGGTGGCTCCTCGCCTAACGACCCCTCTCCCAACGCCCCTCCATGCCACCGCCTCCTGGCTGCCGTCGACAGCCGACCTTCCTACTAGCTTCCCTCCATCGTCGTGATCCTACAACCAGGATCCTCCACTGTCTTTTGCTGTCGACCGCCGACCTTCCTACCAGCTTCCCTCCATCGTCGTGATCCTACAACCAGGATCCTCCACCGTTTTTTGCCTCATCGACAATTGTATGCCCCTTTGCTCGGCTCATCCTCACTCTGGCGCCACCTCCCTCTACAAGGTGAAAACGATACTATTGCTTCCCATTTTCACAATAGTTCAATCATAATTCAATGTATTTTAGTTCATAGTTGAATGAAAACAAAGACCACATAAGAGGCTGTGAGAGGATATAGCTGAGCATTTTTGGCCCATTCATAGCTCTAAGTAGGTTGCCGGATGTGATGAACTTCATTTGTAAAACTATGTTTGTGATGACATCTTGGCAATTACTTGTTTTTTATGGACTTTAAACATTATAGTTCGAATTTATGTGATGTGATGAATAATGATATTTAAATTCGAATTAATATGTTTGAATTTGTGGATTTAAGTACTATTGATTTGCATAACGTAGTGACATTATTGTTCAAATTTATATCGGGTATATAAATAGATAGTGAGAAAAGAGAGAAAACAGGAAATATGCATGGACTCTGATTATTGCTGGAGTTGGGCTTAGAAAAAGTAGAGGTTACTCTCAAAATTTAATAAGTAGGGATATATAACCCTCAATTTTTTTTTGAACATTATAACCCTCAAATTTCAAGTAGAGAACCTGTCTTAGAGACTATTGCTGGAGTTACTAATTGACTGCCGGGCGAGGTGGACCGTGAGGGTGCGTCTTGGGCCCCGCGTAGTCCACGCCCAAGTCGTCATCCTTCTCCGCCGCAGAGGCCTCCGACGACGCTCCCTCGCCGCGTGCCAACGACGGCTCCATCGCCGCGCTGGTGTCCTGCTTCCCCGGCGGTGGCGGCGCACCTTCGACGCCGCTTGGCTCCACGGCGAACAACGAGGGCGGCGGCGGCGCGCCTCCGACGCCAGCCGCCTCCACGCTGGGCGCCGATGGCCGCGGCGTCGGCCCTCCCCGCCGCGCCATCATCGAAGGATGGAAATGCTTGTTCTGGTAGTCGGACAGAACCTGCATATATATCATACAGCGCGGTACCTTGGCGGTGTGGCGTTGTTGGTGATAATGGATCGCCGGCGAAGCGGCAGTGGCGTCGTCGTCGGCGCGACCAGCGAAGAGGAGGTGGTCGTTCCGGCTGGTGGCATCGCAGGTCGAGGCGGTCAGGTGGAGGAGGAAGATGAGGACGTAGGCCAAGAGCATGGCTACTAGCTGCTTCTGCTGCACGCGCTAGTTGCAGCTATGTTCTAGCAAGGATTTTCCGGTCGTCTCTATCTCGATCGGCCGTTTCGAGTTTTCTAATGCTGGCGGTTTTGGCGAGCTCTCGATCGGGCTCGTATTTGTACTCGTTCAGGGATTCGTATACAATCAATGCTATTGCTAGCTGTGAAGATGCGTGCTCATTTGATACATGGCCTGCCCTGATATTTAATTACTACTTTAAACTACATCCCGTTTAGATCTGTGTTAGCCGTAGAAAATCAGCTAATGTTTTCTTAGATCCAAATTATAAGTGGTATACTAAAAAGTCAAAGCGACTTATAATTTAGAACGGTGAGAGTAGCTAATTGTTAATTAGATGGTATGTAAGACATAAGCTGATTTATTAGATAAGAATCCAAATGAGATCTCAAACTAAATTTTATAGCAGTTAGTTATTAGCTGCATGGGATACAAATAATCCCATTAAAATACAAGTATCAAAGATCTTCACTTGCTATGTCAAAATAAAAGCAACCTCTCTCTATATATATAGTCAAACTTTTATAAATTTGATCAAACTTACAAACAGCACGGATATTTATAATACCAAATTAGAATCATATACATACCATGAAATATATTTTATAGTGTACTTATTTAGCATCATATCTGTTGGTATCTTTTTTTCTAAAAAATAGTTATTAAACCTAAAATAGTCTGACTTAGTATATACTCTCTCAATTCTAAATTATAAGACGTTTTGGTTTTTCTAGATACATTACTTTTGCTATACATCTAGACATAATGTATATCAACTACATAACAAAAGCTATGAATCTAGAAAGAAAGAACATTACCACTTTTAATATTATGTATAAATTAGAATATAATATTCTAATTTATACATAATATTAAAAGTGGTAATGTTCTTTCTTTCTTCCATCTCTTATGGGCTGTTTGGTTCTACGCCATGCCCAGCCACGCCCCAGTTGTGGCGAGTTGTGGCGGCGGCGGCAAAAACTAGTGGCACAGTCTGTGGCGGAAAAACAAGACTGCTAAGCCGGTTGTCAAACCAGTCTAGATGGTTTCTATAGCTCCAATAACTTTGCATTTGTCTTATCCCTCAACCAAACGTGATTGTTGTTCAAACTATGTTTTCTGAAACATGCTCATCATTGGAGATAATTTGTTTTCTGAAACATGCTCATCATTGGAGGTAATTTGATCTATAGAACTACCCAATATTTCTCAAAATACCATCTTTTTTTTTATCTAGTATCAAATCTACTTTTTCTTCAAATTCCAATCTTTTTTGACACGATAGACTTGTCTAATCTTGCGCTCCTTTTTCTCCATAGACCATTTTCTTTGATAAAAAATGGTTGTTGTTTATAGGTGATGACATATTAACTGCAGTCTCTCTATAGGTATGTAATTGGAACAAAATTATCTAGGAGAGGAGGTGTCATCCAAGGATTATAAGAAATACCATGGTGGATAAAAAAAAGGCGTGCTAAAAATAGGACCACATGGCCTAGCCATATATTTTTTTTGCGAAGAAAGAAGAATTAGCTGGGTACATGAACACGTACAAGCACTCTGGACTACATAAATATCTAGAAACTGATTTTCATCTAAATTATACCCACGCTATGAATAGCTCCAGATCTCAAAACCAAACCTGTACGACGCTTTGCAGTATGGATAACCGCACAGACAAACATCCGGTAAAAGGCCTGAGAACATATGCCCAACGAATGACGGCCAACATTCATATAGGCGGAGTTGAGAAATTTCTTCTTTATGGTGTCTTCCTTCTTCTTTCTGCCACCGAAGAATAAGGAAGACTGATCTGAAACTTATTCTCCCTAGTCCTTCACCGTGGCTAGATCTAACCACAATAAAACGGAGAAGAGACCGGAGAAAATTATTCCATGGCTGCGACACCATCTCCGCCTTAATGTCGCTGTCCGGAAATAAAAGTCTCCATGTCGTCATACCGGTGAAGATGCTGACGCCGTAGTTGTCATCCTCATTTTCAACAGAGCCGTCATAAAGAAAACGATTCCACCCTACTATCTCGCTGTCACCGGAGAGGAGGAGGAGATAAATCCTCAAAGCCAAGAAACTTGACATGGAGAGACCATAACCATAAGTACTCGATCTACTAAAAAAACTTATCAAAAATAATGGATCCATACTCTCTCCAGCCTCCGGCGATATGCCGGAGGGGAAAGGGAGGGGGACCAGCGGTGGTGAAGAAGACGGCGACAGGAGTCGCGCATGGCCTAGCCTTATATGATCCATATGGAGAAAACGATGTCGATGTACGAGAATTACTCCATCAGTGATTCTGAGTACCAAATTGCTTTCTAGATGATTTAGTTTGTTAGTAATTGATATGCCGACTTGCAACTTTGGTATTCTTTGGTTTTTGACGCTTAGAAGCTTCCCAATAGTAGGCTTTAACCTTTTCTTTTGATGCTTGTTACGACCTTTGGCTTTGATTGCTTTCCAAACAGGCAAACACCAGTCTCAGTCTCAGGCTTTTCCGACTTCAACATCTTTGGCTTTACTTAGCATCTCCAAAAGATTAGCCAAAAGGATTAGCCAAATTTACTAACTTAGATACTTTGTAAAATAGATCTCACAAAAAAAAGACTAGGTTACTCCAACAGACTCTCTAAAATTTGAAGTCTAAGTGCCACTTCAATAGAATTTTTCGGATCAGAGAGGCCTTCAGCGTCGTGTACGACTTGTCATGCTAGGGCCGGTTTAGATCAAAAAATTTTGCAAAATGGCACTGTAGCAAGTTTCGTTGTTATTTGGCAATTAGTGTCTAATTATGGTTTAATCAGGCTTAAAAGATTCGTCTCGTCCATTTCGTCTGAACTGTGTAATTAGTTTTATTTTTTTATCTATATTTAATGCTTTATGCATGTGTCTAAAAATTCGATGTGACGGGAATCTAAAAAATTTTGCAAAAATTTTTGAGAAACTAAACAGGGCCCTAGTCTAGCTTTTGGCGCCGCCGCCGGTCAATGCTGCCACCGGTCGCCGAACAAAGCACACAGGGGGCAGCCTACGTCCACCGGCCAGAAAGCATGCAGGGCCAACTATGGATACACCCAGCCTAGGTCCGAGCTGCTCAGCGGTGTTCATGGTACCTAGGGGCTGAGCTGCAAGATATAAAGACGATGGTGGGAAGACGCGTAGGCTTGTGGTGGCCGGAGGGAAGGCGTGTGCGTGAAACGGTCGCGCGGCAGCGCAGATGGCGAGCGACGACGATGACTCACGAATTCTACCGAGCGAGAACACCGGGATAGCGCGAAAGTTAAAAAGGAAAACGAGGAACAGAGTCTGTTGGACCCGATTTGTTGCCTCCAATCACTAAATCGGACTTTATGGCAGGGTATGGCTGTTGGAGGTGCTCTTAGTAGACCAATCTCATTCTTTTTGAAAACAAAAAACTCGTAACGTTGACCATGTTGCCACATCAGCACTTGGTCACCCAGAACAACTACAAACTTGAGCCAATGTCGGAACGTGAACCATTTTAATTATTGCGAGATGAAAAGTGAACGCTTTTGCATGTGTTGCTAAAAATTAGACTTAGTCCAGAGTGAGGTTGGGGGTTGGCATGTTGGGCTAGTACATGTTTGTTTTGAGGTTTATTATCATTATTGTAGATATAGATTGACATAACTTATCGAACCGAGATAGAAAGTAACAGAAAACTAACCAAACCGGAAACATGCAAGGCCAATTCGATCTAATCCAAAAGAACTCCTGCTAGCTAGACATGATATAGGGTCGGGTGAACGGTGGCACTTTGGCATCGAGAGAGATACTACGGATCATCACTGGCGGCGCCGCTTGGCAGCGAGGCAGCGGCGGATGTACTCCTTGTCATCCGGCGGCTGCTGCTGACCACCACGCCTGCAGGGCAAGGGCACGTCGTCGTCCGACGAGTAGGACGACAGCGACCGCGACCTCGACCTCAGCCTCCCGTGGCCGTGACGGTTGGTCGCGACGAGCATGCCCACCGCCTCCGTGACGCCGACCGCCGACGTCGCAGCGGACGGCGAGGCAGTCCTCCCTGAGCAGGCTGTCACGCCGCCTCTCCAGCTCCACCTTTGTGATGAACCCCGCGTAGCCGCAGCCGAGGTCGGCGCCCGTGAAGATGGCCGTCTCGGCGGGGAGCTCGTAGGCGGCGTTGCCGGCGAGGTCGAGCAGGCTGAACTTGTACTCCGCCCGCACGCGCTGCTTCCTGCCGGTGCAAGGCACCGGCACCGGCAGCATCCGGAGGTAGAGGGAGATGGAGTCGGACTCGTCCTTGCCGCCGTCGGTGCCGTTCGGGTAGTAGTCGACGTACCAACGGTGGCCGCCGATGGTGAACAGCTCCGAGCTGATGCGCTCGGGAGCGCCTTGGTCCACGAGTAGCCATCGATGCGGAACACGTGGAACCCGCGCGTCGGCTTGGCCACCGCGCACGACGCGGAGCGCGACGCCTGGCCGGCGCCGGCGGCGGACAGCAGCGGCGGCGCCGTCGACATGGCCGTGTAGAATAAATCAAATCAAATCAAATCTAAATCTAATATCCTAGCTGCTCGATCGGGTTGATAGATTTGTGGATACTAGTACGTCATCTCGAAACGCTAAACCCCGACGGGTTTTGAACCTTGGGGCAGAATCTAGAGGGCAAAACTGGACAAACACGTCGCAGGAGAGCCAGCCGAGGCAGAGCAACCTATGGTTCGGGATGGCGCTGGGCACTGCCACTGGCGGCAGCAGAGTTGGCAACATCTTTTTTACCTAAAGATAGGACAGCTGTTGGAGAAAGAGAAGTTTGTTGTATAAAATTTTTAACAAGGAACTAAGAGCATCTCCAAGAGAGTTTCTGAAACCTACTCCCAATCTTGATTTTTTTTAGCAAGAATGAAAAAAGAGCATACTACATTCATCACAAAAACCTTGTTACCTGGGTGCGGATTAATCTAACAAATTATAAACTGCTTAAATAGATATAATAACTTGGCATATTAGTGTATGTATGACACAAACGCTACTAGTGCGACAAAATATGTACTCACATAATATATGCTAGTGTTAATAGTGGGTTTACGGCACATGCATTTTGCGTGGTGGAATTGTTTAAGATGGCTTTGGCAACAATAAGATGTGCATCGCAAAAAGTAGGTGCTCCACATCAATTACCTAAGGCCACTAGCTATGGAGAGGGAATTGTTATCTCGCAAATGACAATACAAAATAGCTAATTGTGTGACCATACTCATGACTTCAACCTTGCAACTTTTACTTTGAAAAGTGCATTTTACTCTTGTTTTCAACGAGGAGAGAAAGAAACATGCCCCACCTAGAACCAACGTCCCATAATAAACCAAAATGCTCCATCAATTTTAAATTATAAGTCATTCTTATTTTTCTAGGTATATAGTTTTTATTACGCATCTAGATACTCTCGAGAACTATTCTCATTATCCATCTTTGGATAGAAAAAAAATCCAAAACAGAGGATGACCATATTCGGACCAATTAAAGAAATTGATGGAGGGTATTTCTTTTTCACCTAAATATATATTCTTAATAACTAGGAAGAATATAGAGTCTCTCGGAGTTGCTCTAAAGAACCATTGCTGGCGAGTGTCCCTCTTCTCCAGTTGTAGCCCCCTCCGGCATTGGTATTGGTCGCGGGCGGTGCACGCTGGATGAATACACATAGATTAATGGCACAAGATGCACTAACCGACTCAACCGAGGCCTTGGATTTCATGGGCTAAACTTTAGCCACTAAATTGACCACTTTAGCTCTTAAGGCTCCAAAACAAGAGGTCTAAAGTGTTATCTAAGATTTAGACAATCTCACAAAAACTTTAGACAACATAAGTGAGCTAAATTGATCTAAAAGTTTTAATTTACAATAGTCCTCAACTTTATAGACAACTAAAGTTTAGAGCACAATTAAGCAGGCCGTGAAATCAAGGATAACCGACATTGATCAAGACCAGAGCTCCGTCCTCGAATTGCAATCAATCACGATCCGATTTGGACCTGGACAGGGAAGAAGTCAAGGACGGAAAATCTGCATGCTGACATGCAAGAGTCCTTTTTCAATTTTATTCCGACATGCAAGAGTCCTCCTGCCGTGCGTAGCACATGCTGATATGCAATGCAACCGACCTAAAGTGATCCATATATATCGACAACGTCTTCAGGGTTCCAGGCATCGATCATCCAGAAACCAAAAACCAAACCAAACCGCAAGGCTAGGAGCTGTAGATTTGATTTCAGCCGCCGGCCATCTACCTTACCACCACCAACGCCGGCAAACATGTCGTCAGTACCGCCGCTGCTGTCCGCCCCCGGCGCCGGCAAGCCGTCGCGCTCCGCTTCGGCCGTGGTCGCCAAGGCGACGAGGGGCTTCCAGGTGTTCCGCATCGACGGCTACTCGTGGACCAAGGCGCTCCCCGGCGGCGAGCGCATCACCTCGGAGCAGTTCAACGTCGGCGGCCGCTTCTGGCAAATCGACTACTACCCCAACGGCACGGACGGGTCCACCGACTCCGCCGGCTCCATCGCCCTGTACCTCCGCCTGTTGAACACGTACAAAGTGGAGCGCGTGCGGGCACAATACAAGTTTAGCCTCCTGGACCTCGCCGGGAACGAGGCCTACGAGCTCCCCGCCGAGACTGGCATCTTCAGGTCCACCGGCAACAACAACCGCGGCGAGGTGTCCCCGGAGGACCCTGGGTGCGGCTACGCGGGCTTCATCACCAAGGAGGACCTGGAGAAGCGGCGCGACAGCCTCCTCAAGGAGGACTGCCTCGCCATCCGATGCGACGTCGGCGTCACGGAGGTGACGACCATGGCCGTGGGGCCGAAGAACGGGAGGCCGGCGAGTACCAGAAACTACGGCGGCAGCTACGGCTACGGCTGCGCTGACGATTCTCCCGACGAGGACTTGGATGATGACGGCGGCTCGCACAAGGGCAGACGTGGTGAGCCGGATGACAAGGAGTACATCCGACGCTGCCTCTCTGCCCAGCGCCGAAAGTAGTGTCATTGGATCAGATGCAATCGAATTGGGTGTTATGTTAGGGATTGCATGCATCCTGTTTTGATTATTTCTTATATAATAATAAATTATAAAGTTTGTTTTCTTTCCCTTATTACGTATTTGGTTTCTTCATTTAAATTTTTATATATTTTTTGCATAAAGTTCTTGTTTACTCATACCTATAAATGAGTGCCCACATATAGTCTATACTAGGGAAATAATACCAATAGCAAAAATGTATTCGGGTTCTATTATATTTTGCAATAATATCAAGAAGTAAAATAATCATTATGCTAGAGGAGTCAAGAGGGAATCCTGTAAAAAGCATATATCTTCTGGCAACCAATCATTAATGTTAATGCCGGGTGAGCAATGAATAAAATGAAGGGTCGTCAATAAAATGAAAAAAATTGTTATGTTTGGTTTCAATTATCTCTATAATACTAAACGCGAGCTAAGCTCACGCCAACGACGACGGCGACGTCGCCTGCAAATCTCTGGCCATCGGATCTCGATCGGACCAAAAATCGCTTTTGTAACACTGTTCATACACTGTTCATATACTATTCACTCATCTTCGCTACGCGTACACGAGAAACGTACCCAGAAGATCAAAATAGACCCTTTTCCTTTGTACAAAAAATTCAGAAAATTCATAAATAAACTAGAACCAATCTACAATGTAGCTAAATATTTTCCTCCTCTTTTTTGTCATCCAAAAAAAATATATTCTAAATTCCTATCGTCCACCTTTTGTCAATAAATTTAGAAAAATTTATATCTTATCCATCCTAGCTCTAAATCCCGTAATTCTACAAAAACAAAAATTGAAATCCTTTTTGGTAATTTTCAGTCATTTTCAGAAAAAATATGAATACTCAAAATATAAGTACCTACTAACTATTCTATTACGCTTATAGATAATCACTAAAATCAAGACCCTTTTTCTTTGTAGAAAATTTTCAAAAAAATCATAAATAAACTACAACCAATCTAGAACGTAGCTAAATATTTTCCGCCTCTTCTTTGTCATACAAAAAAAATATTCTAAATTTCTATCGTTCGCCTTTTATCGATAAAGTTAGGAATTTTATATCTTATCCATCCTAGCTCTGAATCCCGTAATTCTTCAAAAAAAAATATATTGAAATCATTTTTGGTTACTTCCGGTCATTTTCAGAAAAATATGAAAACTCCATGAATAAGTACCTACTACCTATTCTATTACGCTTATAGATAATCGATAAAATCTACGATAGCCAATCTCCAAAATAAACACCATTGTTTCATAAAAAAGGGTCCGTACCAACATAAACGCATAACCAAACTGACTAAAAATGCTACACACCCGGCCTACTAAAAGATTAATCTATAATTGATCTAAGCTCCTACACAACTAGTTTCACCCTACAAGGCCGCGCGGCAACGCCGCGCATTGTTTGTAGTGATAATTGAGGCCCCCGTTTGTATAGCAAAAAGTCTAATCCACATACATGGGCCTGCCTGGTTTACATCCCAGGCAACTTGCCTGGCCGAGAAGCTTTCCCAGGCATCCGATTTCGAACGCCAAGAGGCTCTGATTTTTTTTTTTGAAAGGCCCAGAGGCTCTGATTGATGCCTGGGTGAGCACATGCCTGGGAGGGCAAGAAGCAAACAGGCCCAAACTCCAAGTCAGTCCGTTTGCGCGAAAGCGATTTAGTGTTTTCTTCTTTTTTTTTCACAAGCAAATCAATAAGTTCATCCAAGGAAGTGTAAGTTCAACGAAATATTGATCCACAGACGAAATTCCACCTCAAAACAGTCCGTGTGTTTGCCTTTTCTTTCAACCAAATCAATAATTTAATTTCATGCAAGGAAGAAGGAAGTTCAACTAAACATCAATCAAGGTGTATATATAATAAGTTAAAGAAATTCCACCAATATTGAGATCCACAAAAGATGTTCCACCTCAAAACAGTACGTTTGCTCTTTCTTTCAACCAAATCAATAAATTCATGCAAGGAAGTAAGTTCAACTAAATAACGATCAAAGTGTATATAATAAGTTAAAGAAATTCCGCCTTAAAACATTGATCTGAGATTTGTTCGGATTCGAACAAATGACCTTCAGCTCATGCAAGACCTCTCTACTATTGCACTATTACACACTTATTTGTGAGTATATGTTAGATATTATCCTTTTCATCAACTTTTTGTAATTTTGTATTGGATATTTTGGCCACTAAATGATCTCAAAAGAAAGAAAAATCAAATAATTCTTTTGATCTTGTCATCAAGCACTACAACTTTGGTTATCATTTTTGAAATTAAAAAAAGGCAAACGATCTTACATGTATCATGGATATCTCAATATTAATGTTTTTTTGAATTCAATAGTAATGTCCATATAAGGAGGACATAACTAGGTCTGTCACATTATCTTACTCAACATGATAGCTTCATATAAGAGCAATTCCAACAGTTCAAAAAAAATCTTTTCCTAAAACTTGGATTTTAGGCATGACCAAGACAAGAGTCCACATGACTCCATATCTATGTTCTCCACTTCTGCGTGGCTTCTTCTCCTCGTCCTGCTATTTTTTCCATATATGGCGCCAAGTCTTTGCGATCCCCATCCTCTGTCCTTGCTATTCTAACCATCCAAACTCTGATCAGCGCATCCTTTGCCCTTGCTATTCCAACCATCCCCAAACTCTGAACAGCGCCTCCATCATCCCCAGAAAGTGGTAAAATTGGTTGTTGTCATCCGGTGGCTGCTGACGACGCCTACCGCACTCCTGCGAGCCCAAATTCAAATTGTCGTCCGACTCGTCGTGCCACGCTCATGCGAGCCCAAGTCATCGTCAGACCTCGTCGGTCGACCGTCAGCGCAATGGCATCAACCTCCTATGAGAAGGTTGTGGGATTCAAAATCTGAAAAAAAAATTTAGAGCCTACTGAAATGGACGACATTGAGAAATTTAGAAAAATTCAGGCCAAAATTTAGCTGTTTGACGAGCAAAAAAATCATATGTTGATAAAATTTGGCCAAATTTTGATTCAAATTCATACTTGCCTCCAATTACACAAATGGCACTATAGTCATTGAATCGCTGGACCAAATAACCAACATGGGAGGGACAAATAGAGATAGGAGAGGGAATAGAACCGAGGAAATAACAGAGTGCATCTGCGGCGTCACCATTTGGGCTTCTGAAACCTCCATAGGCAGCACATTTTCATACTCTTGCGCTAATCGGTTCCAGCAGGAGATAAGAATAATCGCTCCCATCCGGAGATATGAATCGTAGGACCTCCGTGGCCGTGACGGTTGGGCCCCACGGCCATGGTGTCCACCTCCGTGACGCCGATGTCGCAGCGGATGGCGAGGCAGTCGTCCCTGAGCAGGCTGTCGCGCCGCCGCTCCAGCTCCTGCTTGGTGACGAAGCCGGCGTAACCGCAGCCGAGGTTCGCCGCCACCACGGCGCCCGTGAAGAAGACGCCCGCCTCGGCGGGGCGCTCGTAGGCGGCGTTGCCGGCGAGGTCGAGTAGGCTGAACTTGTACTCCGCCCGTACGCGGCGCTGCGTCCTGCCTGTGTGCGCCGGCAGCATCCGGAGGTAGAGGGAGACGGAGTCGGAATCGTCGTCCTTGGCGCCGTCGGTGCCGTTTGGGTAGTAGTCGACGTACCAACGGTGGCCGCCGATGGTGAACAGCTCCGAGCTGATGCGCTCGCCGCCCGGGAGTGCCTTGGTCCACGAGTAGCCGTCGATGCGGAACACGTGGAACCCGCGTGTCGGCTTGGCCACCGCGCACGACGCGAAGCGCGACGCCTGGCCGGGGCCGGACAGCAGCGGCGGCGTAGACGACGACATGACCGGGTACGTACAAAGCTGGGAATCAATCAAAGCTACGTAATTTCCTAGCAGTTCGCACTACAGGAAAACGCCTCTTTGCCGACTGCTTGCCCCGGTCGGCAAAGACATAAAACCAGTCGGCAAAGGCTTTGCCGACCGCAAAGCCACGTGGCAGTCGGCAAAGCCTGGGTCGGCAAAGGCGGATTTGCCTACTGCCACGTGGCACACAGTCGGCAAAGCCTTTGCCAACTGCCACGCCAGCAGTCGGCATAGCCACGTGGCGCCGTCAGCCCTAACGGCAGGCTTTGCCGACTGCTGGTTTCTCGACAGTCGGCAAAGAATTTTTTTTCAAAAATTGTTTGCCGACTGGCCGCCAGCTCGGCAGTCGGCAAAGAAAGAAAATATTTTTTTAAAAATGTTCTTTGCCGACTGCTTTCGGAGTTGCAGTCGGCAAAGGTTTGACCTCTTTGCCGACTGCCTCCCATTGCAGTCGGCAAAGACTCTGTCCTGGGTTTTTTTGCCCAGCTTGCAAAGCTGGAATTTTTTTTTTGCTTTTGTTTTCTGTTTTCTCGCATCAAAACTGTCTGATAGATTTATAAATAGGTTGTCCATTGCTATCAAAAGAAATGTTAGTTCTTAAGGTAGAGGTAATATGCCACGATAGATGAAATGGTGAAAAAAAATAGCTGGAGCAATTGATTTGAAGATGTAAAGTTGTAAACCTAGAAAACAGAGAGTAGAGCATAGGCACCAAGAGAGGAACCATTGTGTAGTATTAATAGGCAGTGTTGTGTAGGAAGAATAGTTTGTCACTTTTTGGCTAAATAAAAGTAGGATATTCCAGCACAATGTAAGTCATATCTATCGATTACAATTGTTTATTTTTTGGTCCCAAGGCATGAAGAACCATGTCACTAAGCACATCTCAGCAATGCACAAAACAATAGGAAAAAAATGTTGGAATGGGAAAAAATAAATCAGTAGTCCTTTGTACTATTAACCACTAATTACTGCAGCTATGTATGAATGGTCCCATGACAACAGAATTGATACTAACATAAAACCTGAACACAATCTGACTTCATTGCAACAAGAGAGCAGATAGGTAATTGCAAACATGCTATAGGGTTGGCGGTACAAAGGAAAGATGTGAGAAACTAACATCAACCAATGACACAATGACAACTTGCAACGGAACCCAAATGCAGTTATTAATAGCTTACATGCCAAGATAGCAATTGTCACCCAGGTGGTAAGGTCCTACTGCCCATTGGTAGTGCCCAACCAAAGTGACCCATGGACCGAAGCTGAAGACTAAAGCGGTATAGGTGTCTCATGGTATCCTCAAGAGATTACATGGTTGATGCCTCATCACAAAGGCGCTGCTAAAATAACCATGTTGCATGATAGAAGCTATCACGTGATTCAAAATTTGGCCTCTAATGTTTCCAGTTTCCCATATAATAAATTTTGTCAAAACCATTATATGAACACATTCCACTACGCTGTTTGGCTTGGCTGACGAACCTGTAATATATGATGAAATAGATGGATCACTACTATCAATTCTACAACACCATGGTATAATTAATAGGAACCTGCCAAAGTGAACCGTATTTGTAATTTCAATTTCAATTCTAATAAACTATGAACTTGCTCTGCTCCATTGTTTTGTGTTGTACAAATTCATCTAGTCCATACAAGAATGCCAATACAAAATTATGGCACCTATTACCACAAATCTAAACATTCCTTATAAATTATTGCAGGCAAACATGATAAAGTTTCTTAATAAACAAAATAGGATTGCCACAGTGCCAAAACGTTAGGTAACACATGAATAGGAAGGTAAAGAAAAGGGCAAAAGCAACATACTTACCCAAAGAAAGGCGTCTAGGAATACTGTTTGCTGGATGAATCATTGCGAAACACCACCTTGCTACTACACCAGAAGGAGGAAAGGAATTAGTGTCACAGCAGATCAACGAGGCATGCAGGTCAAATAACCCCAAAAAATTATGCATGTACAAATCGAGAAGCCATCCATCTCAAATAACAATTTTTTTATCAAACCTCTAAGAATAACCCTAAGATTTTACTATATATTCTTTATGAAACTACATACAACTAATTTTATACTGCCGAGGGGCAAGTGGCCTGTAATTGTAAAAGAGAAGTAAAGAAAGGTATAAGGTGAAGAACGGAATATACATGTGGCATAATTTTGTGAAATGTATGTATGCAGCTATATAAACCTACGTAACCTTGGCATAAGAAAGTAGCGAGTATATCTTTCTTGTCAAACCAGAGGCACTAAACTAAGCGAGACTGGACAGAGGTGATTGTTGTATCCTATTAATATAAACAAATTTGGTTCCTATGAGATGTTGATAATGGCATGAGCGAACGCATGAATCAGAATACATTTTGCAGAAGAACATGGCCATAATCAGGACCGTAGCAATGAAAAGAGAGAAACATTCACTATTGCTACTGCGAGGACACCATAAGCCCGCAAGATCACAAGAAGAGGACCTAAACTATCAATGTGCCTATCTGAGCACCATATGTTGCCCATTTATCTGCTAACTACCAAGGCGACAACAGTGGGACTTTTCTTAGTGCTGCTGCTCCATCCAGATTAGCCAAGGAATCCCATACAGTAAGGCCTTTTCTATCTTACCTTAGGAAAACAAAACAATCATAGCACATAATCCGATAAGTGAAATGTGAAATATTATTGCCATGAATAATAAACAGAAAGACCTTGGATCATTGATGCTTTTAATCTTATTTACTTTGGTAGTCACCAAGTAGCAGCATACAATCTAACCTGCACAACAAAAGCTCAATTTCAGTCATTCTGTGCTAATGAGTAACTATGCATGCTGCCTCGCGACAGCATTCATCTTTTGTATGCTGAAGTAGCAGCACCAGCGTTATGGAACCGAATGCAACAGAAAAGACAGTCAGCAAATCTAAGGAAGAAGTGGAGAGATGATACGGAACGGAATGCATATCATTCAATTCATTCTAACAGGAAGTACAGAGGTTGAGGTCTTCGTTCCATTTCAGATGGGTACTCTTGTTTATCATCCATACCTTCAAGTTCCATGAATTGCTGAAAAATAATTAGAGTTAGTAGACACACATATATGTGAAAAGGGATAGGCAACTAAATAGGGACCATTGCAAGGAAACCTACCCAAACAGCACCTGTCGCAGTCATGAAGCTGCCTGAGCCACAAAAGCTTCACCAAAAGAACGGAACCTGAACCACCTGAAGTTTAGTGGCAGCTATCTACCAAGCAGTCAGAGGAACCACATACGCTGCATTCCAGCTGAACCGAGAAAGCAAAGCAGCCTGGCAATTACTGGTTCTCAATAAGTTTGGGGACAACACACAAGATTGCTGACTAAACAACTCCCAAATTCACCACAAGAAATCAAACCAATAACAGGTAGGAAAATTAGATAAGGACAATGTGCAGGTAACTATTGCTGGGAAGGAATCACGGTTCCTGAAATTAAAAGAGCGCTGCTTTGTTATTGCTGAGTATGCAGGCTTCCAACAGAGGTTCTAAAAAATTCATCAGGAACAGGTTGAAACCAAATTTGATTGTAACAAAACTCTGAACACAGCCGTAACTCAATCTGGAGACCCAATTCAGTCAAACATGAAGAACTGAACTCACCGAAAATAGCCTAAATTGTAGGAAAAGAAAAACACAAGAACGAAAGATAGCCCGTGATCATTGCTGTAAGGATTAAACATAATTTATGATGTAATCATCCGATGTTATAGCTCATCATTTGATCATGTTCTAGGAGCATCTGGGCATATACATGGAAAACTACAGAATGGACAAAAGGTCAAGAAGGTCCTCAGCTTATATGCTTCCGCCGAAGAATTGATTGCCCAGTACCTCAGCAGAACTGATCTTATATGTTTCCGCCGAAGAATTGATTGCCCAGTACCTCACCAGAACTGATCATCAGTTGAAATCTTTTTTCATCAAGTACTCAGTTAAACCTGCCATGTTCTTTTCATCAAGATATCCGTACCAATGCTAACCTGGCTACCAACTGCACATAAGCAAAATTATAGATCAAATCAAAACCAAAGCACATGACATACAGATAGGTGAAAGGGATGTGGGGACTTGCTACCTTGAAAGGTTGAGCAACAATGGTGGAGAGGCAAGGGGTAAAAAAGACAGATATGCACATGAAGGAAATGTGTGGCGTCTTTCCCGATCTGCAGCCAGTGTGGCATCTGTTCCCGCGGCGCGGGCCTCGGCACGACCACTCCTCTGCCGGCATGCTGCCTTTCCTCTTCTAATCCCGCAAAAATTGGAGAGGATTCAGCTCGAATCCCACCAAAATCGAACAGGATTGAACTCAAATCCCCCAAAATCGAAGAGGAAAAGGGACACGGGTGAGAAACACCCCTCAAACAAATTCGTCTGTGCTGCACAACAGGAAGAGGACAAGGGGAGGGAGAAAAATGGAACCTCACCAAAGTATCTGGAGTGGAGGAGCGGAGAAGATGAGCAAGGGAGGATGAACAGGGAAAGCGACAAGGCGGTCCTTTATTGGTCTGCTCGTGTCGGAGTCCTGGAGCAATGGGGGCCGCTGGCGCCGGAGCTACCGCGTGGGGCTTGCCGGCGCCGGGGCACTGGTGGCCTCTGCATCGGGACCCACCCGCGCGCAGCACCTTTCCAAGGGGCGCGCTTGCCCGCACCCACAGCCATTGGTGTGGGTCGCCGTGGCCCCAGTTGCCCCGCACACGCGGCCACCGGTGTGGCCTGCCTAGGGGCGTGCTCACCCCGCAAGGCTACGCCAGGGGCCGCGGCGCCCCACCGCCGTGCCCGGAGGGCGCGCGCTCGCCCGCGCCACTGCACCTCCACGACGCCGCGCTGGGTTGCGCGCTCTCCCATGGAGCTCGCCCAGCACTGCCCCTGCGGCATGACACGGAGAGGAAGAGGGAGCGGAAAGAGCCGCGTCTGGATCTAGGGTTTAGGAGAGAGAGCAGCGAGAGGCAGATACCGGCGGCGACGTGGCCCATGCCGCCGCCGCGCTAGGGCCCTCCCGTTGCGCCACCACGGAGAGAGAGAGAGAGAGAGCAGGGGGGAGGCGGGGGAGCGGCGCAGGCGCTGGCGCCGGCACCTCCCGCGCGGCACCACCTCAGGAGAGATGGAGGGAGGGAGGGTTTTTTTGGCTGCGATGGATGGTGAGACGCGGAGACGGTTCGCGAAGGACATATTTTGGTCTGGAGCAGGAGGAGGAGGAGGCAGAGGAGGAGGAGGAGGAGGGGCGGCGCTCGTGGCTGGCGGCCGGCGGTGTCGGTCATGGCGTCGGGAAGAGGACGGAGGGAGCGAGAGAAGTTTCTGGTTTCTGCTTTTTTTTGACCGACGCGACCGAAGTCTGTGCGTGCGGACGCGAAGAGAGCGGAGGGGATTGAGCTGAGGTGGACCAATGGGAAGGGAAGCAGCTGACGTGGTGCTGATGTGGTCCAATCAGGGAATTTGGGGAGACGTTTTTCTTTTTTTTTATTTTTTCCCTTTGCCGACTGCCAGCATGTGACGCAGTCGGCAAAGGTCTATTTTTTTTTCAAAAAATTATTTTTTTTATTTTTTTTAAAAATACTTTGCCGACTGCTCTGCTCCCTGGCAGTCGGCAAAGGTTATTTTTGATTTTTTTCTCAGAAATTCTTTGCCGACTGCCATCCTCCCTGGCAGTCGGCAAAGGCTCTTTGCCAACCGCCACTGATGGCAGTCGGCAAAGAATTAATTTTTTTTTCGATTTTCGATCCCAGTTTTTTTGTGTTGCCTTGCTACAGTAAGTACGTGATATATTCCAAGTTTGGGGTCATTTTGATTTATTTTGCTATATTCCATTGATTTTTGCTGTTTCTTTGATTTTTTCCGGCAGCTCTAGATTTGAACTGCAGGTACATGAAATAATGGAATCCGGCGATTCAGAAAATGATATTCATGATGTTTGGAGCATGTTGAGGCCGTGTGCGGGGCCTCGCGTGAAATTTCGACCGTCTTGGTGTCGGAACACGCCGAGGCACGCGCGTGAAAAGTGTTTTTAAATTTTATAAAATCGAAACGGAGTCCGAAAATGACGAAACTTGACGACGTGTCTTGTCATCGCATGCGGAGGCTGTGGTAAAAATTTGAGAAAGTTTCGAGCAAGTGGTGACATCGGGTGGCTAAAACCTGGACATCTCCACATGTGTAACTTGTTATCATATGTGGAGATGTCCAGGTTCTAGCCACCCGACGTCGCCACTTGCTTGAAACTTTCTCAAATTTTTACCACAGCCTCCGCTTGCGATGACAAGACACGTCGTCAAGTTTCGTCATTTTCGGACTCTGTTTTGATTTTATAAAATTTAAAAACACTTTTCACGCGCGTGCCTCGGCGTGTTCCGACACCAACACGGTCGAAATTTCACGCGAGGCCCCGCACACGGCCTCAACATGCTCCAAACATCATGAATATCATTTTCTGAATGGCCGGATTCCATTATTTCATGTACCTGCAGCTCAAATCTCGAGCTGCCGGGAAAAAATCAAAGAAACAGAAAAAATCTACGGAATATAGCAAAATAAATCAAAATGATCCTAAACTTGGAATATATCATGTACTTACTGTATCAAGGCAACACAAAAAACTGGGATCGAAAATAAAAAAAAATAAAAATTCTTTGCCGACTGCCAGGGAGGATGGCAGTTGGCAAAGCCTGCACCTTTGCCGACTGCTGACGGAGTGGCAGTCGGCAAAGGTGACGGTGTGGATGGCGTCAACCATGGCCTGCCTTTGCCGACTGCAATTCTTTGTCAACTGCCTGGCAGTCGGCAAAGCCAGGCAGTCGGCAAATCCTGCTTTGCCGACTGCAAGAAATTCCAGTTGGCAAAGGGACCTCTTTGCCGAGTGTCGAAAAAAAACAGTTGGCAAAGAAAATTGCAGTCGGCAAAGAGCCAGTTTCCTGTAATGTCGTCGGTTTGATCGATTTGTGGATACGATCTCTTGGACTAGGCCCCTAGCTAGGTTATATATTTACCCTTTGCTGTAGCCGGCTTAGGAAGGTGTTGGACTTGATTCCGTATGTGCAATGAACAAACCGACCTTGCTGCTCCAATTTTGCAAAGATCGTGTCACGGTCCGGACGTACGGCGGCACGCAGCAGCCAGCAGGCCGGTGAGGCGGTTACAGGTTAATTCCTTTTATACATCGGCGTGGCAAGCGTGGGGACGTGCGGACGCTAACCCCTGACTAGACACGAGCACCTGCCACGCCTGCGCACCTGTCCCACCTGCCACGCATACTGCGAAGGTTGCTGCACCTGCACGTCCGCCCTCGCATGTAGTTATGTGGCCTACCCACGCCCGCTTTGCTTGCCGCGCACGTGGGAACCGCTGTGCCCGCGGGGACCGCCTCTGCATGCACCCGCTCCATGCGACTGCTAATGTTGCAACATAAAATACTTCTGTAACATACATCTGAAACAGATAAAACATTTACAACATACATTTGTAACATATATGTATAACAATTGCAACATCCAAATACACCATTTGCAACATACGTCTGGAACAGATGAAACATTTTGAGATAGACGCTTGCAACGTAAGTAGATAACCACTGAAACATATACAACATCCAAATAAAACACATGCAATATACGTCTAAAACAGATGAAATATTTGAAACATACACTTGCACCATATACGTATAGTCATTGTAACATATGCAACATCCAAATAAAACATATGAAATATACATCTAAACGCATGAAACATACGGGGCTGGTGCCATAAAGTATGCGAGCCTTGTGCTCCTCTCTCTGTTGGTCCTTCTCGATGGTCAGAGCACATGCATAAGCCTCCACGCGCCGCGTGCATACTGCACCTCACGCCGAGCGAGGCTGCATGTGCTCCCATGTGCTGTCCGCGCCCCACGCCGAACGAGTGGCCGCACGAGCTCCCATGCGCTGCCCCGCGCACCATGCCGAACCAGTGGCCGCACGAACTCCCATGTGCTGTCCCGCCGCATGCACCCCACGTCGAACGAGTGGCCTCACAAGCTCGCATGCGCTGCCCTGCATAAAGGCCGGTGCAGCCCCGCGTGAAGCCCCGCGTGACTGCAACTGCGCGTCCCGATTCTTTTTTCTTGGTTGTCACATGGACGGACGCCCTCAACCGAGCATTATGGTTTATACATATCATATTCAAAAGATAGTTTGGTTTAGACTTTAGAGTGATTCTAGGAGTTAATTTATTTTGGAATGGAGGGAATAGTTATTAAAATTGAAAGGGCATGACCATCTGTACCGCAGTCGTTCTTTAGCGTCTTTTATTTGAAAAAAAGAACCATTTGCACCACAAAAGCATTGGATCGATACTTTGCATGGAAAGATAAGATAGTCACCATCAGCTAATGATGTAAACAAATAAAATAAAAGGAAAAAAATTGACCTAATCACTACTGGAATCAGCCGCTTTGCCGAGTGTCCAGGGCACTCGGCAAAGCCCTAAATACACTCGGCAAAGGCTTTGCCGAGTGCCACACTCGGCAAAGAGCACACGGCAAAAAAGCTGTCGGCAAAGCAGCCTTTGCCGAGTGTCTTTTATCGGGCACTCGGCAAAGGCTTTGCCGAGTGCCTGACACTCGGTAAAGGCCGAACCAAAAAAATCTGAAAAAAATTGGAAAAAAAATTTTAATTTTTTTTTTAATTAGAGGAGGGACCCACCGGCCAGTCATATGGCAACTGCTCCCAAGTGACCGGCCAAAGCAATTTTTTGAAACTTTGCGCCCAGCAAGAATCGAACCTGCGACCTCTCACACACGCACGAGCTCCTCTACCACTACACCTCTCTTTCATTTGTGTCTATATTCCATTTCGGTTCCCCAAATATTATACCAAATCAAGTGTAAATTGATTGTTTGAGGCCCTAAACGAATTCAAATCAAAAAGTTGTCAACTACAAAGTTTCATAACTTTTCGAGATCTACAATTTTCATTTAGGAAGTTTCTCCATCCGAGGTCATTTGAAAAATTCGAATTTTAAAATTTTGAATTTCAAACGTAGTTTTGCATGACAAGATGATTTCAAATTAAAAAGTTGTCAACTACAAAGTTTCATAACTTTTCGAGATCTACAATTTTCATTTAGGAAGTTTCTCCATCCGAGGTCGTTTGAAAAATTCGAATTTTTAAATTTTGAATTTCAAACGTAGTTTTGCATGACAAGATGATTTCAAATTAAAAAGTTGCCAACTACAAAGTTTCATAACTTTTTGAGATCTACAAAGTTTATTTTGGTGTTTTTTCCATCCGAGATCTTTTGAAAAATTCGAATTTTAAATTTTTGAAATTCGGATGCAGTTTTGCATGACAACATGATTTCAAATTAAAAAGTTATCAACTACAATGTTTCATAACTTTTCGAGATCTACAATTTTCGTTTAGGAAGTTTTTCCATCTGAGATCGTGGTTCTAACATTATTCACAAATCTTATATATCTCTCTTGTAGTTTCATAAAACTATATGAGAGATGTGTAGATTTTGTGAACAACGTTACTATCGCTTTGTCGAATGAAGAAATGACCAAAATAAACTTTATAGATCTTGAGAAGTTATGAAACTTTGTAGTTAAAAACTTTTTAATTTGAAATCATTTAGGGCTTCAAATTGTGCTTTGAAAAACTGCTTTGCCGAGTGCCAAAAAAAACACTCGGCAAAGAAGGTCTTTGCCGAGTGTTTTTTTTTGCACTCGGCAAAGCAGCTTCTTTGCCGAGTGTTTTTTTTGGCACTCGGCAAAGAATGTCTTTGCCGAGTGTTTTTTTTGCACTCGGCAAAGCAGCTTCTTTGCCGAGTGTTTTTTTTTTGCCGAGTGTTTTTTATTTAGCACTCGGCAAAGAGCTTCTTTGCCGAGTGTCCGAAGAAAAACACTCGGCAAACCACATGGCACTCGGCAAAGAACCGGATTCCGGTAGTGAATAACAGGCCGGAGAAAACCATTCTTTTATTTTCCTGCTACTGCTAGCGCTAGCTTGCTGGCCGGATGGAGATGAATGGTGACGCCTGCGTTTTCATTCACGCGCGGCGGTTTTTAGCAAGGCACACCGCCGGGTGAACTCCCTGTCGTCCATTAGCTGCCGCTGCCGCTGCCGCCAGTGTCTGCTCTCGCCGCAGAGCTCGCCGTCAGAATCGTCGCTGTAGTCGTGCTTATTGGTGATTTTGTCCTTGGGCGCGACGGACACCCTGTCCAGCTGCACGACATCGACGTCGCCGTGAATGGCGAGGCAGTCGTCCTTGAGCAGGACCTCACGCCACCTCTCCAGCTCCTCCCTCGTGAATCGTGATGAACTTCCGGTGGCCACACGCGGACCCTTCTGGAAAATACGGCTGGTACGCGTACCCGTACGTCTGCTGGACCTGGCCGCCGGCGTACGTGAACGTGCTTTCCAACGCGGGGAGCTCGTACGCGGCGTTCCCGGCGAGGTCGAGCAGGCTGAACTTGTAGTGCGCCCGCACTCGATAATTGTCGGTGCCGATGTCGTGGATCCGGAGGTGGAGGGAGATGGAGTCCGAGTAGTCCTTGGAGATGTTATCGCCGTTAGGGTAGTAGTCGATGTACCAATGGCGGCCACCGACGGGGAAGGGGTTAGAGGTGATGCGATTGCCGGCGGGGAGTGTCGTGGGCCCCGTTCGACTGGAATTATAAGTCGGCTGAAAAACACTGTTGGCTGATTTTTTGTGAAAGAAAAATACTGTTCCGGCTGAAAAAACAAGCAAAATAAGACGGATTATAAGCCAGATGAACAGGACCGTGGTCCACGAGTAGACATCTACGCGGAACACCTGGAAGCCTCTCACCGCGCCGTGGCGAACACCGGCGGCGCACAACAGCTAGCGGCGCCGCCGCCGACATGATTGTTTGTTGATAGGGTGCTATATGATGATGACGCGCGGATGGGAAGGGATTGTAGTATATATATTATGGTAGTAAATAAATATAAATATCGCAAGGGATGAAGGGAGGTCATCTTGAATGTATCCGCTGCATGATATAACTTCCGTTGAGTACGATGCAAGCAAACGCTTAATTAGGTATAGTGCCGTGTAATCCTTTTCTGAACCTCATTTTTAGGGACGTCAAATCGTTACTGATGTGATATTATTCCTATAATAACATAGGAGAAAAAACAAAAGTTATCAAAAGGAAAAAAAACGTAAGTTGTATCACGAGGGAGGAGCTGGAGCGAGCATGCACGCCAACTCGATCGTCAGAGCAAAAATTATTGATTTTCTTATTTTGATACAACTTTTCCAACATTTTGTTAGTTAAAACAGGCAAAATTTGCTAGCAACATATTATTATTTGCTAAAAATAAATTGCTTTATATATTGGATTGCATTGCCTATTGATTTTCATATTTTAGTACAACTTTTCCAACATTTTTTTAGTTAAAATAGGCAAAATTTGTTAGCAAAATATTCTTTGCTAAAAGTAAATTGCTTTATATATATTGGATTCGTAAGGGATTGTTTTGAGTCATGAACTATGGTTGATGAAGGCCTGCTTTGCTGAAATTTTTTAATCTATGTCATCTTTTACATCTTTGGATAATTTTTGCAAGAATAAAGTTATTGATTATACAATGCCATTGTACTAATTTACTAAAACTGATGCTGGCGTGACCATGATTTCATCTTTGATGAATGATATCCGAATTGACAACATTTGTAATTTAGATCCTAAAATTAGTTCCGTGCACATCCAAACAGGCAAGAAAAATTGGATTTGAAATAAAATCTAGACAATTATTCAATCCCATTCCGAATTTAACCCGTTTCAGTTAATTATTAGCACAAATAAGAAATAACAATACCAGAATCCCATGAAACAATTTATTTTAATTTGCTATATTATGATCTAATTTGCTGCGGCGCCCTTTGGCAGTCAAGGTGACTGCATTGGCCTTCGCCTTCATTTCATTTGCGGCGGCGATGTTCGGCGAGACACCGACGGATGAACTCCTTGTCGTCCGGCTGACGACGGTTCCTTCTCCGGCGCGGCTTCTCGTCGTCGGACTCGTAGTCGCTGTCGCTCCAGTCGTGCGGGTCGTGGTGGGCGGTGTTGGAGTACTTTTGCCCGAGGTGCAGCTGCTCCACCTCCACGAAGCCGACGTCGCACCGGATGGCGAGGCAGTCGTCCTTGAGCAGGCTCTCGCGCCGCCTCTCCAGCTCCTCCCTGCTTATGAACTCGCCGTGGCCGCACCCGAGCCCTTGCAGGTCCTTCTCCGGATGGCGGGGACAGGTGAAGATGTTCGTCTGGGCGGGGTGCTCGTACGCGGGGTTGCCGGCGGCGTCGAGCAGGCAGAACTTGTACTGCGCCTGCACGCGCTCGAAGTCTTTGTCGTAGTTGTAGTTGTAGTTGTAGCCGCCGCCGCGGGACAGCAGCCGGAGGTACAGGGAGATGTAGTCGGAGTCCTTGGATCTGTCGGCGCCGTTCGGGTAGTAGTCGACCTGCCAAACGCGGTTGCCGGCGACGA
Source organism: Saccharum spontaneum (assembly GCA_022457205.1). Classification (NCBI taxonomy): domain Eukaryota; kingdom Viridiplantae; phylum Streptophyta; class Magnoliopsida; order Poales; family Poaceae; genus Saccharum; species Saccharum spontaneum. The sequence continues at coordinate 8,582,582 of CM039604.1, forward strand.
AACTGTTGCTGATGTTCTCGCCGCCGGGGATCATCTTCGTCAACGAGTAGCCGTCGATGCGGAGCACCTGGAACGCTCTAACCGCCTTGGGCACGAGGGCCGAAGCGGAGCGCGAGACGACGGTGGCGGCGGACAGCAACGACGGCGCCGACATGGCGGGGAAACGTGTTGCTGACTTCGGCGCTGTGCTAGGAATAGGGTAGATGAGATGAGACGGGAGAGTTGACGAAGAGGGAATGAGATGATTTGGTTTTTGGTTTTCTGGATGATCGATGCCTGAAACCCTCAAGACGTCGTCGATATATATGGATCAGTTTAGGTCGGTTGCATTGCAGATCAGCATGTGCTACGCAGGGCAGGAGGACTCTTGCATGCCGGAATAAAATTGAAAAAGGACTCTTGCAGCATGCAGATTATTCCAAGACTTCTCTCTCCAGGTCCAAATCGGATCGTGATTGATTGCAATTCGACGGAGCTGGTCTTCATCCATCATATCGGTTTTCCTTGATTTCAGTCAAGTCGGTTAGTGCATGCCGTGGCATAATCTGTGTCTTCAGCCAGCGTGCACTGCCGCGACCGATACCGGCACTGGGGTGTTCGGCGGAAATAGACAGCACGTGCACGACATCGTGGTGACGTCCCATGGTTAGGGGAGGGAGGGAGCATCTCCGGCCTTAGAAGAAGAGGGCCTGGGCGGTGGTGGTGGTTCGACAGGCCGCGAGAGTGAGCCAGTGAGGTGGCTGAGGACATTAGGTGGGCGGAGTTGGCGGCCACGTGGGTGAGGGGTCTACCTCTTCTTTTTTTCGATTAGGATTAGAGGAGGACAGGGATCAAGTAACGGAGAGTCAGAGATGGATGGTGAGCGGCACGGCCTGCAGTGAGGCACAACTGGCTAGGGGTGGTGAGCGAGCTCAGCAACAATGGGGCGGCACTGCGGCGGGGTGAATCCTCCTATGCGGATTAGGGGATCGAGTGGGGCAGCGGGGGAGGGCAGTGGATGGTGGGTGGTGGCTTGTGATGGGGACATTGCTTGCCAAGGGCGGCGGCGGAGGTCGGCAGGGGTAGAGGCAACGCCGGAAGGTTCAAAGAAGAAGAGTAGGGAGGGAGAAATAAGATAAGGTCCGCATGTTTATTACTATACGAGTGCTCACGCGCTAGTTAAAGAGTTCCCCATATGCCATAGTGATATACTGCTAAAACATTTGCACACATCGGTCCCTACACCAACCAACCATAACTAATACGGTTCATTTCTTTTGGATTGAAGAATAATATAGAAATACATTTCGTATATGATTCTTTTACTAAAACAATAGTACAAACATAGATACTTATATGCACCTAAACTAACTCCAATGAATGCTTGTGTACGTACATATCCTACCCCTTCAAGCACATTCAAAAGATTGGATATATCGATATACAACTTTCAATTGGTGAAGTCACTATACACACCTCACTTTTTAAATAGATTTCACCTACCACTTAATACATGACTAGTCATAAACTTGTCCTAACCTGTGCATTTGTGCGGTCGTTTCATAGAGTTTAATGTCTCATGTATATATATATATATATATATATATATATATATATATATATATATATATATATATATATATAGTATAGGTTTTTTATGACATCTCATGTTGCTACACTAGTACACAGAGCTCATTACCATCACCTCATAAACCCTATCACTACCGGTTTTGCCCTTCGATGGTGAAAGTCGGCAATGATATGATGGGCTTCATCACCATCGGTTCCATCAATTAAAGAATTAAACAATACCTAGATTATGCAGAGAGCACCGAACAATTGAAACTCATGTTTTTCACTATTGAAGATGATTGTGCAAATGAGTTCAAGGGATTGTCCGACCATTAAGAAATGTGTTCACTGGACAATGACTAGATGTTAGCTAGCCGTTGGAGGTGCACTATGGAAATGAACACACCGGACTGTCCGACCAAGGAATGTGGACTGTTCGGTCTAAGTATTTTATAGGTGACCCTTGTACCACTTATGTCAATGATTGCCAATGGCTCTCTCTGGCGGTTTGTGCTATAAATACCCCCAAGTGGTCTCCTTCATTGCTTTTGGCCCTTGGTTCAGTAGAGGGGAGTATGGAGCTCAAGGAGAGAAGAGAAATGCAGTACTTTTAGGGCCATGTGTGTTGGTATGGGAGAAAGACATTAAGAGTGATCATATTGTTTGCATGTGTAGGGCAGCAATGACAATTGTAGTTCATATGAGCCAGAGCGCTTGAGATCATGTGCAACCTTCCGGTAATGACGAGGTGTCCTTTCAGTAGTGACCCTCTAAGGGTGTGGAACCACGTCATATCGGTGTGTGGGGGATAAGGATACCCCATCCCTCGGTGGAGAGAAGCTCCGTAGTGTACACGATGCCACGGTGACTGAGGATCAGGTGTATGTTGTTGTGTGAGGTTTAGTGACTAACTCATCCTTTAGTTTGTGATCCAACACCAAGACCACATTAGGTGACAGTGGTGTGAATGGTGAGACTGTGTGACTCATGACACTATCTTTGGTTGGGTGGAGCCAAACATCGAGATTGAAAGTCAGGTAGCATAGGGAGACTGTGTGACTTCATTGTCTTTGGTCAGTAGAATACAACATGATTGGAAGAGACATAATGTCTGAGAGAATACTTTGATGGAGCTCCAACATGCACTACGGGTTGTGTTTTGGCAACCGATACCATGGGATAAATCTGGTTGTCTTGCATTACTTACTTGCTCTTGCTTAGGTGCAGTGGCGGAGGGTAGTGGAGGCGAACCTGGGCTGCTGCCCCCCCCCCTTGCCGTGGTCCTCTCCTCACCTAGATACGTATCCCCTGGCTGCTTTAACTTTTCTTGTACTGCAAAAGACTAGAGTTAGAGAAGATAGATTAGAATATGTGTAGACAGTGCCGACAAGTATCATGGCAGGAGCAGATGGCAACATTAAAAGACAAGTATAGAGTCAACTAGTATATATACAAATTACCCCCCCTTTGTTTACATGCACGCTCCGCCGCTGCTTAGGTGTTAGTGCTAGTGTGTGTGCAAGAACCTTATATGTGAACACTAAGATTAAATTCTAGGGTTTAGCTATATGGCTTAATTTTGCAACTAAGCACAATATCTTAGTGCTCTTTTCTAAAGACATGTTTAGTGCATTGACCTTAATGAATTGATGTTAGTCTGAATCTTTTAGTTATTAGGCAAGAACAGCAAGTGAGGAGTGATATTTTTCCGTAGGCTAAGAATTGTCGTCATAAATATGTATAGCCCCAATTCAACCCCACCTCTTGGGGCAATTCGATACTTACAAGTGATAATAAATGTGCAAAGGCCATCGGACCTCAAGATCCACGATGAGACGATGGCCATCTGACCTCTTGATGATGTTGGTTGTTGATTTACGCTCGGTTAGTTCAGTGAAGATCGAAAACTAAACCGAACTAACTGAAATCTTTCATAATTTCTTGAAACCCATCGGTTCCTTGTTTTCAGTAACCAAATTCAGAAAAAGAAATATACAAAAGAAACTGAATCCATTAGTGCGGTCTGACATAACTGCCACCCCTAGCCACGGTCGCAAACCCTGTGCCACAATAAATTCATGGCCTACTAGGTTTTCAGCCCTAAAATCCGTTGGACGAACGTGTTAGAGCAGGTATAATAAACCAACTCAGCTTGGCTTGCCAAGTCAGCAAATTCCTATGTGGTGGAGAGAGAAAAGAGGAGAGGGAAGGTAATCGGCGCCAGCCGAGTTGACCGTCGCAACGCGTACTCCAAGACATGGCCTGGGTCCCACATATAGTTTCTCTCCCCCTCCCTCGGTGCTGCCATCCTTCCATCTCTCTTAGTCTCTTGCAACTTGAGCGCAGCAGATCGACGGCGGGCTAGCGGCTGAGCAGGGCCATGCACAAAGCGGACGACCGTGTGCCTGTGCTCCGGCATCGCGCCGGCGCCGGTGGAGTCTCTTGCCCGCGCCACTACAACACGATCGAATCCCCTTCTAGCAACAGATGCCTTGCAACGGACTTCGAATGTGTTGCTGACTATTTCACATGGCAAATATAACACGCCATCAGGGTCACAAACAGGTCGTGACTTCGCAAGTTACTTAGGGTTCAGCACTTCGGCTCCTCTCGTTCTCTTGGATTAATGGCGTCTGGCCGCCGGACTCCCGGTTCCCTTGAAGATCTCGATTCCTCTCATCCGCCTCTCCCTCTCTGTGTGGCCATCGTTGTTCGGAGGAGTCGCACGCCCCTAGCAAGCGGTGCCCCATGCCAACTCCTTCAGATCTGGCTGCAGTGATGATGGGAGAAGCAGCTGCAGGATCTGAATCAGGTCGTTGTTGTTTCCCATCTCCTATCAATCGCACCCTACCCCTTCCTGCGCAAGGACTTCACCAGGTCGGCTGCCTAAGGTACTACCACCGTGCATCCTCCCCTCTCGTCCAGGTTCACTCAGATTGGTGAATGATTTTTGGTGGTTCCAGGATTTGTGCGATCAATTATGTTTAATTTAGTTTCAAAGGGTGAACCATTGCTACAATGCTTTTGAGTCTCTGTATCTACAAGTTGTTTGGTAAAATGCCGATGTTAGTTTATAGGAGAACAATTGTGTTCTCCATGTATTGCAGTGAATAATATTTAATCATTGTTTCAAATTCAGGTTTATGCAGATCTATAATTTCCATTGTGTCCCCTTCTGGTTACATCAGAAGGATCTGGTTGAATGATGCTGCCCTCCCTACAATGTTTTTCCCATCAAAGAGTACTCCCTCAATTCAGTAACTGACGTTTCAATCCTTGCCTAGTTAATTAATTTGCACATGCATTGAGGTAAACTGGTAATTATTGTAGCAGCCTCGTACAGTCGTGTACCATGTTAGTAGCAGATTAGAGGTGCACTGTGTGGTACTCTGTAGAGATGGGGTGAATGGTTAGATAGGTAAATCTTTTGAACTTGTACAGTCGTGTAGCTTGTTTGAGTAGCAGTTTTAGTTATTTTTTCGAACTTGTGCAAATAAAGGCAAATCTTTTGAATTTTGCACTTTGAATCTGTGATAAATAGGTACAACCTGATGCGCTCTTATCAGCCCTGCTCCGCTGCGCCGGCTACAGGCGGAGGCACCAAACTACGGAGGGCGGCGAGCTTGTGGCCGGCATGGCGAAACCGAGTTGCGGAAGCCATGTCACCGACGAGCTTGTGGCTGGCCGGTCAAGATGCGAACGACGGTGAGCTGTGGTAGTCTGGTAGAGCGACCTGCTATCTTGCTTCTATGGCTGAGCATGGACGAGACCAGGAAGGAAGGGATAAGGATGATGGCCTTGGTTGATTAAAAAATAACGTATTGGAACATGTGAATCGTCATATTGGTGTATGAATGATCTCTACACTCTGCTCTCAGACGATGACATGGCTTGGCTATTAGACAAGCTTATTAGCCTTGCTCTTAAGGTTGGATGAATGCGGCCCAATTCATGTTTTTTTTTTCATATATACTCTATATATACGAAATTTCCATATGTTTTATCTCCAAAATGAGGGATTTGGGTGAAATTTCCATATGTTTTATCTCCAAAAAAATTAAAAATAATCTAATAACATTGGCACTTGTGTTCTTGCACTAATTGCGAGTACCTGAAGAAGATCTGCCATATAAAAAAAACACATTATCTGTTCACCTAAAACAGACAAGATCACAGCCCTTATTTGCAAAAATAAGGGTACTATATAGGAGTATAAATCTATCTAGTAGCGACATAAATGGTTAAACGACTACTGCATGTCCTTATTTTATTCCAGCGACTGTTCACGCGCTGCGCCTCCCTGATCAAGATTCAAAAGTCTGAAGCACGTACTCCCTGTCGTCCAGCTGGGTCTGCTGACGACGGCGGCGCCGGCGCCGGCGCTTGTTCCGGCGCCGCGACGACAGCGACTCATCACTGTCAGTGTCAAAACATGAGTCGTCGCTATAGCTAGAGCTTTCAGTGTCGGTGTCGTCGCGCGCAGAGCGGCTGCGCTTTGCCCCAATGGCAATGGACTGGATTCTCAGCTGATCTATGGCGCCGACGTCGCACCGGATGGCGAGGCAGTCGTCCTTGAGCAGGAGCCTCGCGTGCCGCCCCTCCAGCTCGTCCCAGCTGATGAACGTGTCGTGGCCGCACCCGCGGCGGTCGTCGCGGCCGCTGGAGCACCTGAAGACGCCCTTCTCGGCGGGGAGCTCGAACGCGGCGTTGCCGGCGTGGTCGAGCAGGCAAAACTTGTACTGCTCCCTCAAGCGGTTCAGTGGCTCGTGGTCCTCGTGGACGTGGCGGTAGACGGCCTGCTCGCCGTGGTAAACGAGGTAGAGCGCGATGGAGTCGGACTCATCCTTCGAGCTGTTGAACCGCTTGAGGGCGCAGTACTATTCACTTATAATTTAAAATAGAGGGAGTACTATACAAAATGGTTTTCACAGTCATCTTCTATTTTGTTCAGAGGCGGTTGATTTATTCAATAACTGCCCCTAGGGATGGTTACCTTTATATAATAAAACTTCCAACAAAAATCTACCTATTTCTAGGGGTACGGTTGGCATAAAACAACCACCCCTAAAAATCACGTTTCTAGGGTGGCTTCTTATGTCAAGTATCCTAAAAATTAGTGATCAATAGGGGCGGTTGATGTATACATATAAATCAATTTTTAGTGGTGGCCTTGAAAATAGTTGCCGAACAAAATACATTTATAACTTTTTAGGGGTGGTTAATGTATACATACATTTCTAGGGGCGGTTGACCTATACTTATTACCAACGTAGTTGGGTAGAGACAATATTTATATTGAAATTGTAAAGCTTGACAAGATCTAAAATTTGGTAGTTGACGATGTTTCATTTAAGATCGTACAGAGCCCAAATATACGTTTTAAATTCATAGTTTTTAAAATTCAATTTTTTTTTTCTAAGAACCACGGATGAAGACACACCCTCTATTGAAGTCATAAACTTTATGGTTGAATTTTTCATTTTATTTAAAATATTCTAGGAGCCTAATATTCACTACAAAGTTGTAGATGTTACTTCCTCCATCCCAAATTAGAAGACGTTTGACTTTTTTGACACTAAGTTTGACCACTCGTCTTATTCAAAAGTTTATGTAAAATATCACTTTTTTTTGTCGTGACTTGCTTTATTAATGAAAGTTCTTCAAGAATGACTTAAATTTAACTATGTTTGCATAAATTTTTTAAATATAAGACAAGTGGTCAAACTTAGGCTAAAAAAAGTCAAACGTCTTATAATTTGGGATGGAGGAAGTAATACAAAAGGAGAACATCCTCGAATCCCCATGGATGCACTTGTGCGGAAAAAAACTGGAAATCTGACCTTATGAAAATAGGTGTAACACTAGGAGAAATGTTTAACAAGAAAAAGAAATAGAATGCTCCATCAGAAAAGAAAATATGTACAGTGTGCGCGACAACATATCTCCACTCCTAGTCTACACGTACACCCCAAAATTAATTGTACTACCTACTATTGACGGCCCTTTTGCTTAAAGACAAATTAACGGGCTAGGCCGGGCCGAATGCACAGTGAGTGGCGGAGCCCAGTTATTAGCTTTTAGCCTTTTCCCTTTGCTAATATATGAATAATGGAATAATTGGATCCGCTCTCAGTCAAAGTTTGACTTTCCATGCATGACCCCGTTGTTTGCGTCGTCAGATTGTTCAGCCAAAGAGGACTTGTACGAGGGACCAAGCTAACAAGCCGCCAGATGATGATGACCTATACGGCTATATACGCTGCAGTATAGTTTACTATATAGTATTTATTTATATATGTATCGTCCAAAAGCAAGCTGCTAGCCAGATGAGATGCCCTATATATACGGCAAGTTTTATTTGACAAAACTCATGCGTGCTGAGTAGCAAAGATTAGCAGCAACTGTATTTCCCTATTTGCATTTGCCGTTCTCCGCCCGAGCTAAGGTTTCACTTGCCTTGCTCTCCAGAAGTGGTAGTAGTAACACCCAATCATATACACACTGATGGTGTTCTTCAAGTACGGCTTCTTCTTCCTCGCCGGCGCAGCCTTCGGCACCGCCATGGCGCACCGCGGACAGCACCACCGTCACGGCCATTGCTGGCGCCGTCACGGCGGCGACCGAGGCCGCTGGCACGAGCAGGAGCCCGCCGCGCAGGCGAGCTACGACGACGAGTACCACCAGCAGGAGAGGAGGGGTGCTTACTACTACGGTCGCCCGGACGACACCGCGGACAACAGGGACACGGAGGAAAGGGAGTACCGCCGCTTCGTGAAGAACAAGAAGTCGTCGGCGGGTGCTGCTGCTGCCACTTCTGACAATTAGTTAGTGCATATCAATATAGCAAGATCGATGTCCATTATAGTTACACGCTGTTGTTACTGTATCGAACTATATGTTATTGAGTATGTAAGGTTGTAATTATAATTTGTTGTACCGTTGTGTGTATAGGTGTTGCGTGTGCATTGTACGCTACTCCTTCTATCGCTGAATAAATTAATTTCTAGAATTGTTTTAACTCAAACTTTTAAAGTTTGATCAAATTTATAGAAAATACAATAATATTTATGACACCAAGTGAACAAATTATGAAAGTAAAATTTATAGTGTTGACGTCAAATTGGATCCCGAATTACACACTAGTAAGGGCTAGCACGCCCTAGGTAGTCAACCTATCACACGTAGCAAGTAACTCAAATATCGATGAAACCGATCTAGGGTTCGATTAGGCTACTACACCACAACACCGCATCACCGTCAAACATCTGACACTAAAAATTATATTTATCGATAGATGCTATGTCGCTAAAGATAACTCACAGACCATCTGACGCTAAATCCCCATTTACTGATGGATTGTCTGTCACTATAGATATTCATATTTACCATTAATCCGTCTGTCGCTAAAAAGAGATACACTGTCGATCTGTCTGTCCCTAAAAATGGACCCCACACCCTGCTCACCCACCCCACTTCCATCGAGCTCGCATCTAAATTTTAGCTTGTCCCACTGATACAATGACAAACCCTAGATTCTTCCCTCAAATCCCAAATCCAGAGAGTGCCCTCTCCGGCCGTGCTCCACTCTCTTCCCCTGTCCTCCGATTCCAATCCGCTGCCGGTCTCTTCATCCCGCTCGACCGCGCGCCCTCTCCCTCCCAAATCCCACGCCACCCACCTCAAATCATATGGACACTATATTAAAGCTTGAATATTTTTTGGAATATTTATATTATCTTGTTGAACGGTCTGTCGCTATAAATACATGGAGTAATGGATGATCTGTCGTAAATGAATAGATGATCTATCGATAAAAGTATTGTCTGTCACTAAAGATTTTTAGTGACAGCACTAACACCGTCTGTAGAAGTCTGTCGCTATAATTTTTTGGCGACAGATCGTCTGCCATTGTATCTGCTTTTAGCGTCAGATCGTCCATCGCTAATCTTGGTGTTGTGGTGTAGTGGACCGATCTAGAGCTTGTCCTTGCCGCAGAAGCCTGGAACACCTCCCGGGTGTCGGCAAGATGCATGTTTAGGGTTCTTCTAGGGTTGGCATGGCAATTTAGAACGCCGATGAATCTCATGGAGAGATGCAACGAACAACGGGAGGGTTGAAAAAGGCAAAACTTAGGTGATAGATGAAAAAACGATTGAGTGTTGGATCCTTCGTAATCCTCTGATAAATATAGAGGGGGCAATCTTATCCAAGTAACAAACCAGTCTAAATTATGATCTCTATTTTCCTACACGAAAATAGATCCAAAACTGATTTGGAAAGAGATCGGTTCGGACTACAATAGCGAAACCGGCCTAACCGAGTCGCAAACCGGCTTGGTCGGCTCAACTAGCCCAGCCGGCGGCCAACACAGGGCAGACCGGCCAGACAGAGACGGTGCAGGGAGGTCGGTCTAGCTGGGTCCCAAACTAGCTAGGCCGGTTTTAATGGGCCGATACGGGGAGGCCCATCCAAGGCGCGCAAGGGAGTAGGCAACCAACTTGATCGGTTAGGGAGACTGGCCAGGCTAGTTTGATAGAACTAGGCGCCTCTTCTTCCTTTTCTCGTTCCCCGAAGTTCAATGTGATGATCCAAAACATGTTTTAGCACCTCTTATTCGTCATGAACATTATTGCAAAGTCCTTTGGTCATTTTTAGTCATCAACATATGCCATCCAATTTTTAGATGAAGCTTTAGGTGAACATGAAAACATAAGGAAAAACCAAATAGCAACGATGTCCAACTCATCGGCTACCGGTCGCTAAGGACGATGTATACATTGGTCATATTTGTTCTAAAGGCGATACATATATCAGCCATTGTTTGGGCAGCACTCTTAGGCTCTTGTCAAACAATTGAAAAGTATTTTCAAATACCCTTCCCCCCGTTTGTCTCTAGCATATATGAATTTCTAAGCACCACTTTGATGACTTTTAGTGGACCTTTCCATCTGGGTGACCACTTGCCAAACTTATTGCTCTTCGTCCTAAGAGGTAGAATAGTCTTCCACACTAAATTTCCAACTTGGAAAGATTTGCTCTTCACTTTCTTATTATAGGCCTAAGCGACTCTAGCTCTATCTTTCTCAATCTCCTTGAAGGCTTGTATTCTCTTATCAGTCACCTCATCAATATTGTCCATCATAAGATCCTGATACATAACAGTAAATAGATCATTTTGCTTTGCAAGTCTATATGCATCCAAATTCACTTTGACAGGTAACACGGCCTCTTGACTATAAACAAGCTCAAAAAGAGTAACTTCAGTAGCAGCATCCCTAGACTACGATGACCCACAAAGCCTCAAACAAGACCTCAGGCTACCTCCTGGGATTGTCTTCAATCTTCTTCTTAATCAACTTGATGAAAGTCTTGTTGCTCGATTCAGCTTGGCCATTAGCTCGAGCATAATATGGAGAGAGATTGAGCAACTTAATCTTATATGATTTAGCAAAATCTCTCACCTCCTTTGACACAAAAGAAGTCCCTTGATCTGAGAATGCCAAATCTATGTATTATGTGCTTGGTAATAAACTCAATCACCTCCCTATGTGTCATATTCTTCAAAGAAATAGTTTCAGTCCATTTAGTGAAGTAATCTGTAGCAACTAAGAAAAAACAATGTCCCTTTGTTGATGGGGGATGAATTTGGCCAATGAAGCCTAGCCCCCAACCTCTGAACGGCCATGGTTTGATAATTGGATGCATCAATGCAGCAGTGACCAATTGAACATGACCAAACTGTTGGCACTCTTCACAGTCTTTGTAGTAGCGAAATCAATTGGCAATCACAGTAGTCCAATAAAAACAAGCCCTTCGCAACAACCACTTCATCTTCAGAGCCGATTGATGTGTAGCACAAATGCCTTCATGGACTTCGCCCATGGCCACTCTAGCTTGATCATCATCCAAGCAATTGAGCAACAAATTAATCTTCAACGGTTCTCCTATACAATTCATCATTATGTAGAATAAACTTAAAAATACGCCGCCAAATATTTTTATCAACTTTAATGCTTGGATCACATAGATATGCAATAATGGGAGCTCTCCAATTATTTGAATTAGCCTTAACACAATAGCGAGGAATTTAGGTTGATTCAGTGTAGACCCAGGCAAACTGGCTTGGCTAGTGACTAGAACTAGCCTGGCCGGTTCATGCAGGCCACCTACAGCAGCAGTAGAACTATCCTAGCCGATTTTAGGAACCAGCCGGGCTGGTTTCAGCAGCCCAGTAGCAACGATGCTTTGTTGCATCGGCTCCTTTTTATATGAAAATTACGCCCACCAATGTCATAATCTGAAGCTTGTTGAGCCAACATGTTAGATTTATATTTCTCATGCGTTGAAATATGCCGAATTTGGAATTCAGTAAATTGCCCAATAATGTCAAGGCACTTGTCAAGATAAATATTTAGTGATGCTTCCAAACATTAATAAACACCAGTAACTTGCTACACAATCAGAAAGGAATCACCAAAAGCTAAAACATGTTGCACCTCCATGGATTGCAATATTTCCAAGCCAAGTAAAAGAGCCTCATATTCGGCTTGATTATTAGTGCAAGTGTAATCCAATCAGCAAGACATCTAAAAAATAGCACCATTGGGAGAAACAATGACAATGCCAACACCTTGGCCATCTTTGCAAGCCAATCCATTAAATAAAGCTCCATGTAGTGCAGGTTATATAATTGACATCATAATCTAAGTCGATCCCATGCTCAACAATAAAATAAACAAAAACCTGTCCTTTTAAAGTTTTCAATGGTTCAAAGGCAAAATTATATCTATATCTATATCTCTTATAAAGCTAAACCCCACTACAAGTTTATCTCAACATGCAAGACATCCACATCATTTCCCACTATCTATCCACATCACCTCCCACTAATAGCCATGTCATCCACTAATTTTCAATCTCTTAATACAAGCTATTCACACCATCTCCACTAAGCACAATTTAATTTTAATATATAAGAAATGTAAAGGGCATTCATATATTGCTATTTGTTTTGCCATTCCATCATCTTATAATTCGATCTAATTCTGTTAGTTTTTTTATTGAATTCTTTCGTTGTTCACACCATTTCCACTAAGCACAATTTAATTTCAATATATAAGAATTATAGAGGGCATTCATATATTGTTATTTATTTTGTCATCCCGTAAGAACAAATATAGGCTTAATTTATACATGCAACAATTTTATTTCTAAGAAAGTTCCGCAGCAACGCGCGGGGTATCTTCTAGTTCTACCAATGCGTATGCCCATTTACCAATCCTTCTATTAAGGATTGGCAGATGCAACATGTGTTTGATGACATCGGCTGACAAGCAACTACACATGTGCTACAAAGCAAATAATGTCTCAACTTAGAGCATGCATAATTGAAGGGTCGAGATGACGGACTAGAGGGGGGTGAATGGCCCTTTCTAAAACTTAATCACGCCGGCTAATCGAAACAAATGCGAAATTAAAACTATCGGTCTAGCCAAGACTACACCCCTCTATCTAAGTTCTCTAGCACCTTGCAAAGATCCTAATTAAGCAACTAAGGTGCCAAGCAAAGCAAGAGCTCACCTAATCAATTCTAGAGCAAGGTCACACAAACCTATGCACTAGTACTTTGCCAACCGAGGGAGCTCCTACACAACTAGTGAAGCAAAAGCATAAAGCCCCCTAAGCTCACTAGCAATGCTCAGTAACAAGGCAACCAATGCAAAATTAGAGAGTGCAAATTACTTAGCTACACAAACTAAGCAATGTGACTAACAAAGTTACACAAACCAAATTAGCCGCGCAAAGGGGATACTTCTAGCTACACAAGCAAGAAGTAACTAGCTAGCTACACAAACAAACTAGTTACAAGAGCAACTACATAAGCACTATGTATATAATGTAAATACAAGCTTGCGTAGAGAGGATGCAAACCACCATGAAGAAATACACAAAGTTGGCACGATGATTTTTCACCGAGGTTCACTTGGTTGCCACCAAACTAGTCCCCATTGTGTCGACCAACACCTCGTGGTTCGGCGGCTAATCGGTATCCACAACCGAGCCTCCCAAAGGCACTGTAAGAACCTACCGCAAGTGTGGTAGCTCAATGACACACTCTACTAGAGTTGCTCTTCACGATCTCCATGGGGTGAGCATAATCCCCCTCACAAAACTTCTCTGGAGCCTCGCACAATCTTCTTGCGAGCTTCAATGGAGCCACAAGCCACCAAGCCGTCTAGGAGGTGGCAACCTCCAAGAGAAACAAGCACCACCGGCTTGCAATATGAACACCTAGTGCCACTCGATGTAACCTCACGACGCAATCGCACTAGAATCACTCACTCGCTTATTGATTCGCAATCTAGCAAGCATAAGTGAGTTAGAGGCTTCTCAAACCAAGCACACACAAGGACAACACATCCCCAAGGTGCTTAGCACCAGCCAAGGCTGGCCACCGCTTCTATTTATAACCCCATGGTCAAATAGATCCGTTACCCCTTCATTGGGCAAAACTCGTGTCGACCGGACACGCAGGTCGATATGACCGGACACGCTACACTGAGTCCGGTCACCCGTGGTCGTCCATGTGTCTTCCCCTTCAAACGACGAGTGCTGGATCTCAACGGTCGACTCAGCGCCTCAACGGTCACCAAGCGATTGGACGCGTTGCTCAACCGACTAGGCATGCCACGTCACGTCCGATCACGCACAGCCGTGCGCCAGCGAGCCAGAAATCTGCATGGGAGAGGGAGGGGGAGAGGGAGGGAGTGAGTGGGAGAGGGTGAGAAATCTGCATGGGAGAGGGAGAGAGAGGGAGGACAGGTGACGGGTGAGGGAGGGAGGGCGTCGCACGCGTGACAGAGGGAGGAAGGGTGCCGCTCGGCTGACTAGCTGAGGAGAATTCCACCCAACCCTAAGTTCCTGTATATATACGAAGACAGCTATCGGGCCTCGCCTGGGCCTATTGGGCCCTGCCTTTTTTTACGTCTGCCTCCGTATATCCATTTTCTGAGGCGAGCAAAAGTGCCCACCTCGGTAAATAAGAAATGCCCGCCTCCGTTAATCATAGGCATTAACCGAGGCGGTTGGATTTTGTGGCCGTCTCCGTTAATAAAAGGGCACCGTCTTGCAAAATCATTTGTGTAGTAGTGCTTAGTGACACTAATAAACTAAAAACGGATAGACAAGCAATACCATCACAAGCAAAGTTGCCTCGGTCGTGGCAACCTGAGCTCCTAGGGAATGCATTTCAAATCTGATTCATAACCAGAGTCAACCCAGCCATTACTTAAAACTGTATACTATTATTCCTCTGAGAGCCAGGTGCCGGGAACCTTTCAAATTAATTTTCCAGTGAACAGCTGATATGCTCAGGTTGTTTTTTAAATTCTTAATTCCCTTGGGAAAATTACACTGGATGAGCTTGGTGAAAGCATTGATACTCATACTATCTGTAGATGATATAGTCTTGCATAAGATTTTGGCAATGGTTGCGTAGTGTTGTGCATCCACAAGTACCTGAGGTGTACACATTTGCTAAAGACATCAGGCACTTTGCAGTGAGAGTGATATAGAAGCGCTAAGGTACGTACACTTTTCAGATTTTTTAGTGCAAATCTGTGATCGGGACTCGTATCAGTGTTCATTGCAGAATAGTATGGGCATACAATTTGTGTTTTCAATCTCCTTAATACCTGCTTGTCTTTCAGATTGGACAGGGCAACATCTGTTATGAACAAATGACTTTTCAATCTCCTTAATACCTGCTTGTCTTTCAGATTGGACAGGGCAACATCTGTTATGAACAAATGACGAACAGTATATGGAATCTGAGGGCATATCTGGTCTTCTACTCTAAGAAATTCCCCCATAGTTAGATGGACTGCTGCCAGGTCAGATGGTCATGCATCATGTAGCATAATTCCCAAGCTCCAGTCTCCATAGGCTGGAAGAATATAATAGCAGGCCATGAGTTGATTAAAATAGTTGGAAGCAGTTCTTTCTAGTCCTTGATTGCTTGCCACTTCAATATATCCTCGTGCTATCCAATAACCATTCAAGACCTGAGGATCAAAAATGAAGCTTTTGGGGAACAAGTTGCAGTATGCAAAGCATTTCTGCAGGTGCAATGGCCGCCTGTCGTAACTCAGGCACAGAACCGAGATGATAGTCTGCTCCTTTGTCTGATCAATTTCTAGTATTTGTGTAGGATCGCTGGTAAGCCTAGAGGGGAGGGGGTGAATAGGCCTATAAAATTTCAGCTCAAACAAAAATTAAATTCTAGAGAGGCAGTGTTGCTCTACGAGCGACGCTACTGCCCAATGGTACTGCTGCTCTCTAAGCGGCAGGGCTGCTCTAGCTGACACTCGAGATGATAGTTCAAATTCTATCCAACAAAAATTAGATCGAGTAAATTTCTAATGTTCCTGGGTAGTATAGAACCTATTTCACCACTTAGAAGTTCGAGGAAGTGCACGAGCAAGTAGATTAGGACCAAACCCTAAAATCACCACAAACACAAATATTGCAAAGCAAATGATAAGAACACAAGTGAGACACTGATTTATCCCGTGGTTCAGCTCGCCACTAAGACTTGCCTAAGTCCACGTTGTTAAGGAAGCCACAAAGGCTTGGGTTTCGCGGAACCATATCCTTGTTCTCAAGTAAAGAGAGTGAACTCTTAAGATGAGGATGTTTCCACTAGATGATTGGGGTGATTACAAACTTCCTAGGGCTACCACACAAGTTGGCAAGCTCCACGGGCGACGCTCTAGTCAGTTAGGAGCAAGCTCCAAGAGTAACAAACACAATCCACTGGCTTGAATACGAACCAAGTGCTTTAGGTGATGGAGATCAGTTGGAGAAGCTCTCTAATGAAGTTTGGAGGATCAATCTCTTAGAGATTTGTAAGGGAATCAAAGGGAGAGTGCTTGGGAGCTTGAGAGCCTTCAGTGGAGAAGAGAGGAGTGCTCTGGTTGTTTTGAGATGCAAATGGTCAAAGGTGACCATTGGGGGAAAAGGAAGGTGAAGGCAATACCTCCTTCTCCAACAGTCAAATTTTAAGGTGCGGCAGTGCTGCCTAGAGAGCGGCACTACTGCCCAGAGAGCGGCAATGTTGCTCTGGCCTGTTAGCTCCAAATGAAAACTAAAAGACATGCTGTCTGGGCAAGGTATTAGAGGATGTTTGGTGGAATATTTAGCACTTTGTTGGATGTTGAAGCTTGCACATTGTATTCCCCTTTGTAGTACGACTTTTCCTAAACTTCAGAATAAAAATGAATTATAAACGTCTTTGAGTCGGATGCCATGTCCTTTTGTAATTAGGGGCTCCACCATCATGTATGTTATCCTTCTTTTTATTTTACCTACTTGTCATCTTGATAAAGCTCGTTAGTCCCCTAATTGTATGGTCATTATCACCAAAGCCCACATTAGGGCTTGATTGCACTTACAATTTGTTTCCATGCTTCATAGCTCATCTGACCATAAAGAAGAGAACCAACAACATTTATCGCAAGAGGATATCCATCCAATCTTCTGATATAACTTCTCCCAAGTTCTCTAAGGACAAGGTAGTAATCTTGATTTTCATCACCAAAAGTAGATGCCTCAAACAGATATATGCTATCCTCATTGCATAAGGACTCTAGCTTGCATATAGCAAGGTTCCAAAAAGTGGCACTAAGCGCACGCTTCATCGTGCTGAAGCACTAAGTGGACAGGTAACGCTTCTCTTTGGGGCATAAGCTCTCCCAAAGCGACATGACCACCTTAGTGGAGTAGCGGTAGATGGCTCCTGCTGCCCGTCGACTGCACACCGCCGTAGCATAGCCATCGGAGCCTAGTGCCATCAACGGTCCACAGGAAGCGGGAGGCACGAACGCAGGGTCACCAGCCGGTGTGTAGAGGCCCAGAGGCGAGGGCACAAGACGACTAGCGAGAGGTGGGAGGGGGAACCGCTGATGTCGCCGCCGAGCTTGGGATTGCCCTGCTGTCGTTGAGAGCCCAAGCCTAAGCACCGCCGCCGCCTGCATCCTGAAGAAACGATGGCAGCTATGTGCCTTCACTGGAGCAGTGAAAAGGTTAGGGTAAAGAAACGTGTGGGTGTAGTGGAATGAGGGTTTGTGCTGAATTAATGGGCATCTAGACGAGCTACTAAATAAAATCCCATACCATTTTTTTCCTTTTATTTCTTTAATTTCAAACATATTTTGATAGATTGATCAACACATAATTCAATGTATGGTGGATGCTTTGAGTTCTATGTTGGGGCCTTGGGGGCGTAGTATATGTTAGGGACTCCATTAGTGTGTTTAGGGTCCAATTACATAGCCAAGATGCTCTTTTGTAAATACAAGCCCCACCGGGGGAAATTGTACAAATCTCCCTTCCCACCTAGAAGAGGTGGAGGTAGAGAGGGACCTAGACCTTATTCATTTGCACTCCCTCAATTGCTTTCCACTCTCATTTCTCATTTGTTTGGTCAAGGACAACATTATGAATTTCTGCTACATTACAAAATGCTTAAGCATGCTTAGGAATGCTTAAACACGCTTAAGCTCTAGGCGGTGGGTCAACACTATTGTTCGGTTTAAGACCAACATTCTAAATTTCTGCTGCATTACAAAATGCTTAAGTATGTTTAGAAACACTTAAGCTCTAGGCGGTGGGTCACCGCCTGCTTAGTGTTTAACGCGCCTTTTGTAACCTTGGCATATAGCAATAGAATTGAGAAATTTGTCTATCAACATCATCCTAGTAGTCACAAGGATCATTACATGACTATTTGCACGCTTGAGTGGCTCCAAAAATGTTATCCATCTTTCAGTATTCACAAAGTCACTAAGGATTTCAGCATGCCAAATATCATCAAGAATCAGTACAAGTTTCTTACCTTGCAATTTCTTCTGCAAGATATCTTGAAGGTTGTTCAGATTCATACCATCCATATTAAAAGTTATGTCAACTGATTTCGGAATTTGTTTGGTGTATTTTAGTTCATCTAACATACTAGACAATGAAATCTAAATCTTGATGTCAAAGTGGGACACGATCCTTTCATCATCGTAAATGAGCTACGCAAGTGCTATTTTTCTAATGCCACCATTCCCCACTATTGACACCAATAAAATAAAGGATTCACTATATCTAATTTTCTATATATGAGCTCCCCAATCAAAAAATCAATCTCTTTCTGGGAGCCAATGAGTCCACTGTGGTTGCACACAGTGGTGCGAGCTTTGTCCATCTCCTTGATGATATAATACAAATGTGAAGTGTCACTACCACGCATAACAAACACAAACATTTTTGTTCTTTTCCTCATATCTTCAGTAAGCCTAATGATTTTGCCAAGCTTAGCCTTCTTGGATCCAACCCAAGCACACATTTGTTGGCTGATTTTGAAGATGAAGTTATATGCTTAATCAGGTGTTTGCGGTCAACAACTTGTTTCAACACAATTTAGTCAAACTCATTGAGAAACTCCTCCACATCTCTAGCAAGATCTGTTAACTTTCTAAAAACCTTCACTTGCGCTTCATCAAGCAATGTTGGTCCTCTTAATACACCTAGAACGAGCTGAGTTTCATCCAATCTACCATAAAGCCTTCTCAAATCATCATTTATCCTTGAATTGAATTTGAATTGTCCAGAAAGGTACGCTTCTACCTTGACAAACATGTACTTGATGAGAGGGATGCCACCCAACCCACTACTGTTGATGCTGATATCAACATAGCCTACAAAAGGGAAAAATAGTAAATTAGGAATGTTATAGATGATATCCTTTGGCTGTAATAATTTACTGCAAGCGATGAAGCAATACAAAAGTGCCACCATTATAAGACATTAAGACCATGATTGCCAATAATGTATTATGAGTTAGCATACATCACAATTGCATTGAGGCAGAAGCCGAACTTAGCTAAGCCTTGGGCTAATTTCTATTGCACTAAAACTTAATGACAAAAGCACACAGAACCACCAAGTCATATACAAAAAAGGTTGCACACCACTTGGCTTATCACAATTTTCAAGACTATTGGTATTTATAGTGTAAATAGAATATGAAGGATTCTGCAAGCGTACAGAATACCATTATAAAATTTTATCGAGAGTATTCCAGGTATCGTTATTTATATTTTACCATAGGGAAACAATAGAGTAAAGACTTATTGAGTAATAAGAGAATATCAATCAGTCAACATACTAGCATAACTAGAGCAAGAGGTAAATGCAATGATAGAATTATGTATAATAACACTCAGGGGATAAATCAATGAAGATAAATAACTAGTGAACTTGGGAGAACGATGGGTGAGGTAGATTCCTATGACATTTTTATTACATGGTCAAAGTACAACCAACTATAACTAAGACTAACTCTGCTCTTGTGCACTTCGGGATGCCGCTAGACTGTAGAGCTCCGCAAAAAGATAACTCTACTGACGCGACTATGGTCTACAATTTAAGAATCTATTCACATGGGGTGGACTACAGAGGATAGACAGGCTGTCACCTCCCGCTGCTACCACACGGTCAGGGAACAGGGTGCACTCACAAGCAGAGCATCGTATAAGCACCATGCTTACACGAGGCTCAACTACTTTGGCCAACCGATAAACTAGCAGGCTAAGCGCTCTATGAACCCGTACACAAAAGTAATGATAACCTCTAACTAAGCGAGATATATATTCAAAGTAAGCATAGCCATGTAGATAGGAATATGATAAATTGATAATAAGTCTTACAAGATATAGAAGTGAAGATACAAGGCTTTGCTGAGCCTCCAAGACTAGATCCGGAACTTGAGCATGCGCCCAACTCAACCCTCACTCCCGAGCTACTAATCTACTATATTGAAAAGTTCTAGACCTAATCCTCCTGGTGTCTGTTGATTTGAATGAGATGATCTCCAGAGGGGGTAGGGGCTGGTATATATAGGGGGAACCATCAATCCTGAGTCCTCGGATCAAACCGACTTAAAACAATGGTGCGGCGTAGATTGAACCTAGGAGACGGTGGAGAACCGACATACAAAGGAGAGGCTGACCTATGGGACCCACAGGCCGGCCGGCCTGTAGGTGGGGAGTCTTCTGGAGTGTTCTGGAGTCTTCCTAAGTCGGTTTCATCGTGGATAAACATGATTTAATCTGATGATTGGGTCCACCTTGACGGTTTTCTAAATAAATCCTCCTACAAACACAGATTCACCAAAACTTATGGAATTTATTAGTTTAAACCCCTAGACCTATGTTTGGTGATGGAATTAAGTATATATGCAGGTTATATTGACAGTTTATAATTGATGTTAATGACCGTCAACACAAACTCAGTTCAGACACAGAAAGATATAGATATGATGATGAATAGATAGTTGAAAGGTCTACAATGCCTAAGGGGGTGGTGAATAGGCATACCTAAAAAATCTTAAACACAAACTCAAAGCAGCAAATCAATAATTGTCGACGGTATCGATAGTTTGGGTCGATACTACCAACAACTATTTGTAGTTCTAACACAAACTCATCGGTACTACCGACCCCCTACAAGGAAGCTACTAAATCAAAGATAATGAAGCTAGATTTCAGATTTGAGTTTTACCCCACTTCCTTAGAGGTAGATGAAGGTGATGTGGTACTCCCTTGCCCTTGGAGCACCTCCAATTTGTAGATCGGGGCCAATACCTAAGGAGTAGCTTGAGGGAGAAAGAGACTATGAAGAACAAGTAATGTCAAGTAATCACAACAACAACAAGCACACGGGACACAAAGATTTATCCTGAGGTTCAGCCACCCCACTTATCATATATGGTTGTAGCAAGCCAAGTACTTCGTTGCAACCAGTTTTCCGTGGATTTAGTGCGAGGTGTGGCACGGGGTAGCTAGAAGAAGGCAGTACCTCATCCCACGGTCAAACAGTTCGTGGGCACCTTGGGCCGGACTTGCGAAAGGTTGAGACATTGAGGTATCACTTATGTATCGATAGGTCGTATGGGCGATATCCCTTAGTGGAGTTAAGTGTACGCTTCTATGGAGTTTTGAATTAATTTTATGCTATAAGTTCTATGCTTCGAGATACAGACTAGAAATGGGAATGGACTCATGGAAGATTGAGCTCCAATTGCTAATTGCTTGAATTTATATCAACCATGCTTCTCTTGCTTAGTTGTTAAGATCACATTTTTTATTATTGTATAAAATGCTTTTATGCAAAACCAAATGCATGATCCTTGTATCTATATTGGCTCAGTCTTGTTGAGCACAATTGAGTACTCACCCTGTAACTCTTTGAGCTTTGCAGGTACCCCTACTCCAACGTATGGTTTCTTCTATGCACCTGAGTCCTCTAAGGACCAAGTGAAAGCCCTATGTGTGGCTTTGGTAATTGAGTGGCAACTGGTGAACTAATCCTTATCATAAGTGTTGTGATTGAGCTAGGTTATGTCCACTCCAAGGTTGAGCAAGGATGGAACTCATGGAGGAGATGAGAGGAGGCCACATGTGATCAAGTGCTCAACATTTGGAACAGAAGAAAGAGAAAAAGAAAATCTAAGATGTGAAGGCAAATGTATAAATAGGGATTTTGTTTGCCGGTCAAGCGCAATAGAGTATGTGATCGGGTTTATAATAGATATCCGTACTATTAAGAAGGAAACTCCAAAGTTCATTTTGGTTATCTAAGTGTCACTAGGTGTGAAAATACATTTCGAATGCATTAGACCTAGTGACGTGGTGAGAATCAAGTGAAAAACCCTTTGAAAATGTTTGTGAAATTGCTAGAGCTGGAACCCAAGTCCGGCTGGAGGGGCGGGAACCCACCATTGCAGCACGGGCAGCAGGCGCAGAGGGCAAGCTTCAGCTCTCGTACAATTTTGTTTACAAAAAAGAGACATTGATAAATTATTCTTGTGTTGAATGATTTCTTACATTTCATTTTGTGGAGGGATCAAATTCAGTTGTAATAGCTTTTGTGCTCTCCGAAATTAATGAATTAAATACTAGCGGTCGGTCCTTGAACCTGTGGTTCTATGCCACTTTCTTAAAATTAAAATTTTCTTCCTTGAACTTGATAAGTCATATACTGGAGGTCCATACCCCTTGGTAGGACGCTGTCTAGAATAAATTTTTATAAAAATAATCCTACCATAGTCATTTCTATCTCTAGCACTCCTTCCCCAAGCAAAAATAAAGCCTCTCAGCTGATTCCTGGCATGACGGCGGTCAAAATATAGTAACTCTCTAACTTTTAAAAATTCGCCCCCCTAAAATATAGTAACTCCGTTTGAATCATTGTATATATACTACGCGCGCATACAGTAGCCAAATAGGTCATTAGAGCATCTCCACCAGATCTCACATATTGCATCTCTTATAAGTTGTTTTAGAAGAGTACCCTCAAATCAATTTAGGATATAAAAAGAGCACTGCTGTAGCAAATTATCTAAAATATGTCTCCAATAACTTTTAGGATAGGGCAGAGGGAGTTGTCTCTATTATTTAGGACAAAGGATGTTCCTTTCAGTAGATCTTTTAAAAATTATAGGTTTTTTTATAAAGGAAGCTTTTATTAGAACCTCGGAAGCAATACATCGAGTTGATACAAAGCCAAAGAGGGCAACTTCCGGCCTCTGCCTAACATGAGGCACACAGCCAAAGAGAGAGAAGAAACCTTACGTAATCTAGTGACTATCAATTCGTAAACTAGACCGCCACCCATGTGCCTGGGAGAAAAAAATCCTTGACCACCTGCGTCAATTGTTGCGATACCGCTACAACTGTATCCTGCAACTCCGGCTTCTGCATAATAGCCCAAGTACGTAGCCAGTGGGTAACCAAATAGATAACCTGCACAGGATAAACAAATTTTTTCTTTTCAAAAACAATATCATTCCTGCTGAGCCAAATAGACCAACAAGTCGCAGCTCCTCCTAGCAGGAGTAAAAGCTTGACATCTTTGTTGACACCTCTTAGCCAGCCATTGAACATATGACCTATATTTTGGGGTTTTAAAAGACCTGTCGCAACCTGAATAAAAGACCAAATTGAACCAGCAAATCGGCAGTCAAAGAACAAGTGCTTAATTGTCTCTTCTTTGTGACAAAAGCAACAAGTTTTACTACCTTGCCAATTGTACTTTACTAGGTTATCCTTTGTCAATATAACTCCTCGTCGTAGATACCACAGGAAAATTTTTATTTTCAATGGGGCTTTCACTTTCCAAATGAGTTTGTTAATGTTTGGGATATCGGTATGTAATAACGCTTGATAGTGAGATTTCACCGAGAATTTTCCATTTGGATGTAAATTCCAGTAAAACTCATCTTGTTCATGGGCCAACTCTATATTAGCAATACGGGGCAACAAATTGTTCCATGCTACTAATTTGGGACCAATGAGATCTCTTCGCCAAGATAGGTTTGGTGATAGACCAGAAAGAACCTCCGCAATGGTAACATGTTTAGGTCTGGTAATATTGTAAAGACACGGGTACTGTTCCTGTAAAGACGAATTCCCTAGCCATTTGTCTTCCCAAAAACGTACTTGTGTTCCATCCTTTACAATGAAGGATCCAAAGCGGAAAAAGTCTCGCTTTACCTTCATAAGACTAGACCAGAAATGTGAGTCCCCATTTTTCCATTCCACTTGTATTAATGGTTTGGAGCCTAAATATTTATTGCGGAGTAATTGCTGCCAAGTCCCATCTGTGGTAAGTAACTTGAACAACCATTTACTAAGTAGAGCAATATTTTTAATATGCAGATCATGAATTCCTAGACCTCCTTGGTCTTTGGGCTGACATAATATGCTCCATTTAGCTAGCCGATATTTCTTTTTTTGCTCATCACCTTGCCAGTAAAATCTAGACCGAAAATAATCCAATTTCTTTTGGACTCCTTTTGGCAAGGCAAAGAAGGACATCATATACATTGGTAGGCTGCTAAGCACTGAATTTATCAATGTTAAGCGTCCCCCAATTGAAAGATGTTTCCCTTTCCAACTACCTAGTCGCCTCTCAAAACGTTCTTCAACCTTCCTCCACTCAGCATTTCTAAGCTTCCTAAAATGTATAGGAATTCCCAAATACCAAATTGGAAAGTCACCAGACTTACAGCCAAACAGTTCAACGTATTGATCAAGGTGGTCTTGGGCATTTCCGAAACAAAATAATTCACTCTTATGAAAATTGATTTTTAAACCTGATACTTGCTCAAATGCACAAAGCACTAGCTTCATGTTTCGGGCTTTCTCAAGATCATGATCCATAAAAAGAATTGTATCGTCAACGTATTGTAGAATAGATAATCCACCATCGATGAGATGAGGCACTACTCCACTAATCTGCCCATCCACTTTAGCCCTATTCATAAGAATAACTAGCATATCTGCTATAATGTTAAAAAGCAATGGGGATAAAGGATCACCCTGTCGAAGGCCTTTCCTAATTTGAAAGAAATGCCCGACATCGTCATTAACATTAATTGCTACACTCCCACCCGAAATGAGAAGGCCATTCCTAGTTTGAAAGAAATGCCTGACATCTAACATTAATTGCTACACTCCCACCCGAAATGAAAGTTTTAACCCAATTTATCCGCTTGGGCGAAAACCCTTTCATTCGTAGTGCTTGAAAGAGAAAGGGCCATTTAACTTTATCACACGCATTTTCAAAATCTATCTTAAGAATTACCCCACTCTGTTTCTTTCGATGCAACTCATGAACAATCTCATGCAAGATGACAACACCCTCTAGAATGTTTCGTCCTCGCATAAACGCTGTTTGAGTTGGACTAATAACATAGTCTGCCACTGAGTTTAGCCTATTGGTTGCAACTTTTGTGAAAATTTTGAAGCTCATATTAAGCAGGCAGATCGGTTGATATTGTTGAATCACGTTCTCTTCTTGGACTTTTGGGACAAGGGTAATTACCCCAAAGTTCAAACTAAAAAGCGGTAAATCCCCTGCATATAAGTCATGGAACATTTGCATTAGATCCCCTTTGATGGTATTCCAGAATTTCTGATAGAATTCTGCTGGAAAACCATCTGGACCAGGTATGAGATAGAAGATCTATTGCGACACCTTTATTTCCTGAAATACTACATTTTAACTATAGAAGATTGGATAAGAAATCTTGTTGAGATGCTCTTACCTATGCATGTCGCCATCACCATGCATGCATATGCCAATTGCATGTTCAACGTTAAAAACTTGTTGTTCCATATAAAATCACACTTACTAATATTTGTATCGGCAAGCCTAGTGCCCGAACGTCCAGCCCTAGGCCTGTATCCAGACGCAACTCCCGTTCACAAACCCGCCACGCCCCCTCACGTAAAATCAATCGATCGAATAGAATTGAGTCCACTGCACCGCGCAATAGGAGAGCGCGCCCACCGCGACCAAGTCATCACGTGCCTGCGCCCCTGCTCCCAACCGTGACGGACGCAGCCCCTCTCTGCCCAATGCCCATCCCGCTCTAGAGGCCACGTCCGTCCATATGGAGCTCCCTCACTTGCACCCGATGCACGCAGCTCCCTCGTCCCACGCCCATCGCACATCCCTCATTCGTATGGATGCCCCTGCCAGCTATGGGAGAGACGATGCAGCAGAAGGTGGGAGGAGAGAGATGTAACACCCGATCTACTTTTAAAACATCCAAAAACAACGGTTGCAACATACGTCTGAGGGTAGTTGAAACACTTGAAACATGCTTCTAAAACACTTAAAAACACACTTGAAAACCATTGCAACCATACGCAACATCCAAATTAAACACATGCAACATATGTGTGAAACATATGCAACATCCAGATAAACACAATTGCAACATGCTTCTGGAAAACACAGATGAAACATACCTCTTAAACATCTAAAACACT
This sequence comes from Saccharum spontaneum, assembly GCA_022457205.1. Lineage (NCBI taxonomy): Eukaryota > Viridiplantae > Streptophyta > Magnoliopsida > Poales > Poaceae > Saccharum > Saccharum spontaneum. The sequence goes on from CM039604.1 coordinate 8,609,017, forward strand.
CGAAACATACTATTGCGGCATGCCTGTAAAAACAATTGCAACATATGCAACATCCCCCGATCTACTTTTGCAACATCTATATGATTCAACTGAAACATACCTCTGAAATATCTGATACAATTAAAACATACAATTGCAACATGGGGGGAGAGAGAGCCTGGTGCGGGAAGCGCCATGGCAACCGAATCTACGTGCATTGAGGGCTCCCGGTGAGGAAGGACGTTGGTATGGGGGGAGGGGCGCCGCCAGGGTGGGGGGAGGAGGATGCTAGGGTGGGTGAAGGAGCCGCCGGTGTGGGGGAAGGAGCCGTGGGGTGGGGGAGGAGGATGCTGCGGTGGAGGAGGATCGCGACCGCCATGCAGTGCGGGGAGGGGACACCATGGAGGCCGCCGGATATGAGGGAAGGCCCACGTGGAGGAGGGGGTGGCTGGATATATGGAGGGGAGGGGAGGAGGCTTGCTCGAGCTACCATGGAGTGGGGGGAGCGGCCGCCATGGAGTGGGGGAGAGGGGCACGGCTGTAGCGGCAGAGAAGTGAACTAACAGTGGCGGTGTGGTGGAGGCGTCCGCAGCGGCGATGCGAAACGAAGAACAATGCGTTGCTCCATCGATTTTATTTCGTTTTTGTTTGGCGGGCCAGGAGCATGCTATGGGCCGTTCCCGCAGGCCCAGGTAGCCGTGTCCGACACGGGACAGACGCCCGTGCAGCGGGAGTCTTACTCAGCGCATGTGCGCTAGCAGGATTAGCAGCGCGTGCCTGCCCAAATTAATAGCGACGCGCGTGCACCTGCAGACTAAGCAGCGCACGTACGTATTCTGACATACTTTCTTCTTTCTTTCTCATGTCTAGCTTTTCACTGTCCACTTTCCACTTTCCACTGCCCATTTTCCACTTTTTACTTTTCGCTGTCCAGTTTTTCTCCCATCTAGATTCTACGAGCTATTTTTTTCTCTTTCAAGATAGCGGATTTGTGGGAGATGAAAAGGGTGGGGAGATGGTTTGACATCCATATGGAAGTGGAAGTATTATTTTTAAAAATTCATATACCTTATGTTCATTAATACTTTATACAGGATTGATAATTCAACCGATACAGAAAAATGAAAATTGGTTATCATAAAAAAGAGGAAAAAAATTACATCTTATTTGTCAACATACAAATAGCTAATATAAAACACATGTGGCTTCTGTTTTCTTCAATACCAAAATAGTTGTCATTAATATCTAAAAAAAACAATACAAGGTAAACAAATTAAAAAAATGCATGAAGTTATATAAACTTCGTACTAAGTTCAAAATTTTGTACTGCAAAATTAAAAAATTTAAACTATCATATTATATAACTTTGCACTGCTAGGTTTAAAACTTTACACTCAGAATTTATAAAACTTTGAAATTTAATATTGCAAACTTTATACTTCTAGCTACAAAACATTGAACTATGACATTTTAAAATTTGTGCTGCCACGTTTAAAACTTTATACTAAGAATTTATAAATTTTCAACTATGATACAACAAATTTTGTACTGTTAGGTTCAAAACTTTACATTTAAAATTCATAAACTTTGAACCATCACATTATAAACCTTGTAATGCTAGGTTAAAAACTTTGAACTATCACATTACAAACTTTGTAATGAGATTAAAAAACTTTACAATCATAATTTATAAACTTTGAACTATCACGTTACAAACTTTATAATGCTAGTTTCAAAATTGTACACTTAAAATTTATAAACTTTGAATTATGACATTACAAACTTTATACTGCTAGGTTCAAAACTTTGAATAATCATATTATAAACTTTATGCTGCTAGATTCAGAAATTTACACTTAGAGTTTACAAACTTTAAACTCTGACATTACAAACTTTTTAGTGGTAGGTTCAAAACTTTAAACTAACACATTATAAACTTTTGTTCTACTGCAAGGTTCAAAACTTTATAATTCTAAAATTTACATTTTAAATTTAAAAACATTATACTAGCATCTTTAAAAACTTTGTACTTTAAGAATTAAAAATTTATATTTCAAACTTTGTTTTTAAAATTGAGGAACTTTATACTAGCACATTTAAAACTTTGTATTTCAAACTTAAAAACTCTGTAATTTTAAACTTTATATTAACATATTTAAAAATTTGTAATTCAAAGATTTAAAACTTTATAATTTTAAACTTTATTTTATACTGACTCATTTGAAACTTTGTACTGAGATGCTATGAACTTTATACACCTAAAATGGAACTTTGTAATTTAAAACTTTGCACCAAATTTTTGAAAACTTTTTACTACCACATTCGAAATTTTATATACCTGAGTGCAAAACTTTATGAACATGTAAATTATCTCGAAACATATCCAATATGGGTCTAGTTTTACAGTTCTCGATATAATAAACGTACTGGTGCAAATGGAATTACAAAAGGATGCTTCACAAGAAAGTTATCACATTTTAAAGTTTGTATACCATTTGTAAATAAAAAAACAGCTCTGACACAGAACCCACGTGATCCTCTCCCTTCACACGCTCATCGCTCGGTCCTGGCTTCCGCTTGCGCCATGCATCTGCACTTTCCACTATTCACTCTCCATGCTCATCCTTTGTCTCCGCTTTTCTTGCGCCACGCGTCCGCACGCTGATACATGGCGCAGCGCACGCGCGCCAAATAGTGATTGGGCCCGTGCAGTATCGTTATCGTATTTGTATGCTAGGCACAATAATCACATAAGATTTTGACACCACATACGTGTGTGCCCAACAATCCGGAACAAGATCCGCTAACTTCGACCTCTCTAACTGCACAGTGCAGTCAGAGAAGGATCACTGTTCGGTTCACGAATCGGACGTACGTCGGCGCTTCGACTTGCACAAATGCAGTATCGGTGTCGTGGAGAGGGGCGCCGGCGAGCTATGGCGGCCTGGTGGAGAGAGGAGCGCCGATCTGAGTCTATCAAGAGACCTCGCTCCCAATGGCGTCCTTGGTTTGAGATGGGCCGGCCGCTGTATCTGTATTCGAGTGGGCCTGTGAAATTGAAGTCACTGAGACCAATTTACAGAGTCACGGTTAATTTCGGTTGGGATGAGCGACTGCAGAGAAACGTCGAGGAGTCGGATCTCGTTCCCACCAATCCGTGCATGATCGCACCTAATCATCCATACATAGAAAAATCCACGGGTGTCGGACACACAATATAATAAAATAAAATAAAAAGTATAACTCCCTCGTCCTAAAATAAATGCACGTCCCGTTTTCCAAAAAGTTAAACTTTTTTTACTTTAACTAAGTATATAGAAAATAATATCAATTTTTATATCTCTAAATAAATTTATTATCAGTACGCCACACAGGCTATGTAGGGCCAGTTATAGAGGGTCTACAGGGATGGTTGGGCCAGATGTCCCTACCCATTAGTCGTTAGAAATCAACGATTTATAGGGACGGCAGGCTAGCCACCCTACAAATCAATTTTTAGGAGCGACTGAGTATATGTAGGATCAAAAAGCTAGGTCAAAAAATAGCAAAAGAAAATGTGTGGAGACCCCACCGCAGACAATCTCACATGAAGCGATTTTTGCAAAAAAAAACACCACACTACAGATCAAACCCTTAACCTCCTAACTCGTTTGTTACTCCTCTAACCACTCCACCCCATACTCATTTGTGTTTATATTAGATATATTCTTTCTCCTCGTATTTGTGTTTATATTAAATATGTAATTGCACTGTTTGGCGCCCATTTGTAGAGGCGGCTCTAGATCCCGCTGCCTCTAGAAATCGATTTGTACAGGCAGCTAGATCTAGAGCCGCCCCTATAACTAGGGTCATTTGTAGAGACGGCTGAAAATACAAGCTACCCCTACAAATGCAGTCGTAGGTGTGCTCGTCTTAGGAATCATCTTTAAAGACGGTTTTAGATTGAGCCGTCTCTAAAAGAAAAAGAGGTGTTGCTACCATGCTTTTCGGGGTAGTATGAAAATATGTTCCAATATCAATTTGATATACTTATTACATATCATAAACATAACTATTTTTTAATATATACTTAGTTAAAAGTATACGAGATGTGCACTTATTGCGTGGCGGAGGTAGTACGAATACGTGCAGTCCGTATTACCACCACCACGTATACATACATACATGGATATTACACAGCATCAAAGGGTGAGATCGATCGAATCACGGACCGAAGTAGATGTGATCCGGAAGCCTGGGCTCAGGGATAGCCTTGAGCTGGTGCAAGCGAGACACGGAGATCCCAAGCTTCTCCTCCATGCCCAGCTCCTCCGGCGCCATGCCGCCGGGGAGCCGCCACGCGTAGCCGTGCACCAGGTTCGCCAGCACGAGCTGAACCATCCTGAGCCCAAAGCCGTTGGCAGGGCACATCCGGCGACCCGCGCCGAACGGCAGCAGCTCCAGGTGCTGGCCCTTGACGTCGACATTGCTCATCTTGCTCCCGGCGAGGAACCGCTCCGGCCGGAACTCACCGGCGTCGTCGCCCCACACGGTGGGGTCCCGGCCGATGGCCCAGACGTTGACGATCACGCGCGTGCCGGCCGGGACGTCGTAGCCGGCCACCGTCGTGTGCTCGCGCGACACCCGCGGAACCAAGAGCGGCACCGCCGGGTGCAGCCGCATGGTCTCCTTCACGACGGCGTTCAGGTACGGCAGGCTCGGGATGTCTCCCTCGCCGACCAGGCGGTCGCGGCCCACCACGCGGTCCAGCTCGTCGGTCACCTTGCGCAGGACGTCGGGCTTGCTCAGAAGCTCCGACATGGCCCACTCCACCGTCACCGACGAGGTGTCCGTGCCACCGGTGATGAGCTCCAGAACGGATGCCTTGACGCCGTCGCGGTCGAGAGGGAAGTCGAGGCCGGGGTCGTCGGCGAGCTGCAGCAGCAGGTCGACCATGTCACTGGGCACGAACGCGTCGCCCTCCCGCCGCCGCCGGTCGCCGTGCTCGCGCAGCACGTGCTCGATGAACCGGTCAAACATCTTGGCCAGCCGCTTCATCCTGCCGACGTACCCGTGCGGGTCGAGCCAGCTGAGCCACGGCACCAAGTCCCCGACATGCAGCGCACCGTTGAGGAAGAAGATCTCCTCGACCATCCACTTGAACTCCTCCGGCGTCGCCGCGGCAGCCGACCCGGCGTCCTCGCCGACGTACTTCTTGCCCAGCACCATGCGCGAGATCACGTTGAGCGTCACCATGAGCAAGTGCTCCTTGAGCACCACCGCCGCCGTGCTCGTGCTCGTGCTCGTCGGGTGCAGGTCGCGCAGCATGGCGCGCACCTCCTCGGCACGGACGCCCTCCGTCAGCCTGATCTGCCGCGCGCTGAAGAGCTCCGTCATCCACAGCTTGCGGAGCTGCCGCCAGTACGGCCCGTAGTGCGACCACAGCATGCCGGAGTAGTTGTACACGGTGTACTTGCCGCAGGCCAAGCGGGGCCGGTCGAGGTACGCCAGGTCCTGGGTCCTGAGGATGACCTCGGCCACCTCGACGGAGGAGCCGACGACGGCGGGGAAGGCGCCGAAGCGGAGGGACATGAGCGGGCCGTACCGCGCCGAGAGCTCGTGGATGGAGCGGTGTGGCAGGGCGCCTAGGAGGTTCAGGTTGCCGATCACCGGCCACGGCCGAGGGCCCGGCGGTGGGAGGTTGCCCTTGCGCGCTGCTTGTCGTTGCTGGTGGCCAAGACGGCGGAGGACGGTTGTCGTCACGAGGAAGAGCGCGGTGGCCAGCAGGATCGTCGTCGCGAGGGAGGAAGACGCCCATGGTGGTACTGGTACCTCCATTGCTGAGACCTCTGGAGTCTGGAGCTAGCAAGGTGGTTGTGTAACGTAAGAAAGAACTGATAGATGAAGACTGGACATGGCAAATGGAAATGGATGAAGGGATTTATATATATGAGCACCTGCAGTGTTGCAAAGCTTGAAAAGCCATGTCACTGGTTGGTTTCATCGATGCCTCAATTCTATTTTTGTAGTTTACATCGTGAATCTTCGATGCCTGAAACAATGTGGGCCCGTCATAACGTGACGCACAGACAGACAATAGCCTTGGACTCTAACACATGCATATGCAAGTGCGGCATTGAAAAAGATTGTTCATTTACAAAAACGCTAATGGACAACCGGTTGTTTCAACCACCCCCAGCAACCCGTTTTTTGTCCGTGCATTTGCTTCCCCTGCCTCCCCTAGGTCATCAGATTGAGACATCACTGAGACGCTCTCTCGCCAATCGCCAATGGCCACGGGCACTGGCCGACCGTGGTGAGCGCCGCCGCCCTGCAGTTCCCTCGCCGCCGCCGTTGTTCACGGCCGACCCGGCGGCAGAGTTCCTCTGCCCGATCTCCAGCACGCTGATGGCGGACCCGTCGTCACGCCGCCGGGCCAGACCTTCAAGCGCGCCTGCATCCAGGCTTGCGCCGTGCTCGCCTTCTCCCCTCCCGTCATCGCCGCCGACAGGCTGGGTCGCCAGGACGGCGAGCACGGCAAGGGCCTTCGATCCCTCCCATTCACAAATTTTTCATAATTTGTATTTTTTTCAGAAATTTATGAATAATTTGTGAACAATTTGACATAATTCTCTAGCATTTGGAATCCATAGAAAAAATTTGTAATTTTTTTTTGAAAAATTTGGCATATATTTGTGTTATTCCCAAATTACATCACTTTGTCCAATAAATTACACTGAAGAAATCATTGTAAATATAATAATAAGGCAGACAAAAATCTGGGTGCCGGGAGCGGCTAAAACAACCGGTCGTTGCTTAGACAGGCACCAGGGATTGTAGAACCATCGATATTGGTATTTCTGAAGCAAGCATCGCCTTCTGCAATGGTAAAATCGATGTCTCGACTTTCTCTTTCCAGATTGTTGCATCGATTTCTTCTCACACGTTGTGGCTGCTCAATGAGAGTGTGTTCCTTGTGGAGTTGTGGGGCCAAGCGAGTGTGTGGTTGGAACAAAAATAACACATTGTGGTTATGCAAGAAGACGTTGAGATTGATGGCAAGGATACGTAAGTGTGTTGAGCTGCATGACTATATAAGTGACGTATGTACGTGACAAATTATGTCTGCAGCTGGACTTTGTACTCATGTGCGGCAGAGGCCTAGGCAGACAATTGGCGCCGGCCTCAGTACACGCCTCAATATTCATATTCATTTGCTTAGTTATTGTACACAAATATTTTGGACTGTCACGTCCTCTCACGTCAGCGATGAATCAGGAATTGGGAAATATATATACCATGCGAAATATTATATTAATTCGTGGCAAAAGTCTTCACAGACAAAAATAATCCCAGCTGCCACCGTGTGGCCCTCCCTGATGAACAAGAGTCCACAGAACTTTCAGGAAACCGGCTGCAACTGCAACTATTGTCCACCAAGAACAAATGTACTGCATAGGCATAGGCTTATCCGTCCGACAAATAGATCATCTAGATAAGTGTACGTGCTTTGCTGCGCAGCTATTGCCACACCCCTCACGCTGGCCGATAGCGGGGAGCAGCTCGTTGGTTACATCGGCATGTTCCTGCTTGCTGTTTTGCGCGTGATAACCTATCTATCTATCTATCATCATCACACTATAAAAAGCGAGTTTTTTTAGAAGGCTCTTCCTTTATAACAACTATTCGATCTAAACGTCTTGCTATATGAGTTATCCGTCATCCGTGATCTTACATGTAAGATGTAAGACTTCTAGCGCGATATGTAAAGAAAAGATTCGGATTGATTCATAAGTCCTCGATTTGGGACTCTGGAAAAAACATGCTGAAAAAAAAGAAAGAAAGAAGGATACAAACAGAAACAAAAAACTGAATTCCTATTGAGAGAAAAAAAAGTCCTAACAGAATAGAATTCACCTTATCCACGGTTGACGCTCCTTTTTCTATTTGGCCAATCAGGTTCACATGCAAACATGAGATGCACCATAATTGAATTCGGACTCTAATGCTTTTCTCCTTTGTTACATACATGCATGCAACTCATCCAAATATGTCATATGCATAGGATTTCCAAACTCAAGTCACACGTGGACTCCCCACGCCAAAGCTTCCATGAAAGGTACATATTATAGATACATCGTTCTCTATTTGTATTAGAATTCCCTTTAGATTTAGAATCAGAGAGATCTAACGGTTATTATGAGGGAGAGCTCCCTAAAAAAACTCACTCTTTTATAGTTGGTTTCAAATGACGCCCGGCCATCAGGACCTCTGCTCCCGCATACACCGCTGAGGACGGCCACGGTATGTCTGGAAGCTCAGGTGCACGATTGAGTTTCGAGTCCAGGCCCAAGGCCGCCATCCAAACCAGGCTCCATCTGCTACGTACAAGGCACTAGACCATGCCAAATTGTACTGCCTGCAACGAGTTCCCCGTGGCACACATGGCTACATGAGTAACGTAAATAAGCTAACCTAGCAGGTCGTAGATTATTTATTTCTCTATCTACGTACGTATCCTATACATAATATATGGTTCTATTGTCACAGATCGATGTTGATGGCATCAATCTAAGCAAGAGATAATTAGTTCATAATTTCATATTCATATATAATTTGGACAATATATTATTAATCGAAACAATAAACACGTGTGTGTCGCACGTGCATATTTGCTAGTGCTATAAAAGAGGGAAAGAATTGAAAAATACCTCTTACATAAAAACATCTACCCACCCTATGTTTTAACTCTTAGATGTGATTTGAGATGTTGATGTAAGGGATATTTTGCCTCCTTACTTCCTAATACGTGGGCCATATCTATATGCTATAAAAGAACGAAAGAATTAAAAAATACCTCTGACCTAAAAACATCTACACTGTTTTAACCCTTAGATGTGATTTGAGATGTTGATCTAAGGGATATTAGGCCTCCTTACTTCCTAATAAGTAGGCCATACCCTAAGAAACGTAAGACCATAAGAATCTTACGCGTTTCTACCATACAAATCGCCTATGCGTGTATTCCTCTGACTCTTTTTCACTGTGCTCTCCTGCTACCCCCCTATCGGTACCCGCACCTGGCAATGACGCCTACGCAGCACCACCCCCGCCCTTTCCATCCATACCGCCTCGACTAGCGTAGGCACCCGGGAATCATCCAAATCTGACCAGGTGGCCGCTGGTAGCGCGTCGACCACCACTTCCCTGGCACTGTTTCTCTTCCTCCCTCCGCGCGTGAATCAGCCCAGTGCGGCCCAGAAGCCCATCAACCCGGCTGCCGACAGTTCTCCCTCCCTCCAGCAGCTCTCACCCTCCCTCGTCTCCAACTCCAGCAGCTCATTCCCTTCCTCGCTCATCTCCATCTCTGGCGGGCTTAGAAGGAATGGGCTCAGGGGAGGGAGGGAGGCCAGGCGGTGGAATGGTGGATGGGTGGTTAGGGGCCCTAGTAGCGGTGGAGGTGGCCGAGCCAGGTCAGGGCGGGAGTGTCGCGACGGTGGTTGCGGGTCACTGGCGAGCATGGCCATAGTGGCGGCAGGAGTAGGACGGTGAAGGGCAAGATGGAGGCCATGGCGGCCACGTTAGGGTTCGCCAGAGCTCCACGGCCTGAGCATTCGGTATTGCTGAACTGATAGGTTCGGTACTTCGGTTCTTCCCACAGAAATTCAGTTCCTTGAAAAATAGGTACCGATCGGTTCCTTCCAAAAATCGGTAGCGAGGAAATTCAGTTTCAGCATTTTTGGTTCAGTTTTGGTATTTACCAAAAAAAATTCCAAACTGATCACAGAGACAAGTAATAGCAAGTTCAAAAGGCAATTTTTACATAATTTTGACATGATTTCGTAGAGAATAATAGTGCCAAATACATACATATAAAAGTCTATAGGACTATAAGAGTAGAGTACCATAAATTCATAATGTAATAGTCTATAATAACACAATCAATAATATAACAACACTCAAATTCATCGCATTTCACATAGTTCGCTAAATTCGGTTTCCCGAGTTAAAGAACCGAATATACCTCGGTAACCTGAGAAACAGGTACCGAATTGGGTACTGAAAAATTTGGTTTCGGTATTTTCGGTTCGGTTCTCGGTATTTTTTGTCCAACCTTAGCCGCGGCAGTGGAGCTCCGACAAACCTAGCGCGGCCGCGGTGGTGGGCAGTGGGGTGGCGGGATCTACAAGAAACCTGTTAAACCATGACGGATTCTCAGCGACAGATTTTGAGACCGTCACTGATAGACGCAATCTGTGATGGTCATCTTATTTTCATCATTGATGTGCACAAGTGGATATTCCCAGACCGCTAACTCATGGCAGGTTTATTTGGACCGTCATAGCGTATGATTGTAAAATCATCATACTCTAGTCAGCACAAAACAATAGGCCCACTGTCATATAGTTAGTGCAAAACCCGACACCTGTAGCAAACTAGCAACATGCCTTACCATTGAGCTACTTCTTTTATCCGACTGAATGTGCACTTATATATATTTTTTATTTACTGCTACCCACGGCGTGGCCTAGGATCCCATTTCGTCGGTGTGCTAGTGTCTGCCCACGGTGTGGCCGATTCACTCGACGTGGCCTAGCATCCCATTCCATCGGCGTGTTGATGTGTGCCCACGGTGTGGCCCATTCACTCAACGTGGCCCAGCAATTAAACGGTAAAATAGAAAAAAAAAAAGGAGCGTCTAGTGGAAATCGAGCCCAGAACCTGCCAGATGAAAACAATAGATTTACGTTGCGCTAGTTGTTCATGTGTGCGAGAGTAGGATTCTTTTTTCGTTTTGTTCTGTATATGTAGGAGTAAGTTTTCCTCAATCACCACTCGACACCGCCGCCGACGGCAAGATTAGGCAGGAGCCACGTTGCCGCTGCCCATCATTGCCGCGTCATCCTGCATCACCACTGCACACCAGCGACATCACACATCACCGCCACTCTCCAACGCCATCCTGTAGCCCTGCAGCATCGCCTCCCTCCATTGCCACACCAACGAGAGATGCTGAGTCCGGCCATGCGTCCACTTGATGACTAATCCAGCTTTTGAGCGGATTCCTACAATCATAAATTACTGATTTGATATTCTTTTTTATACATGTTCTTCCTTTCGATTAGTCAAAGTTTGAAATAAACACAAAGGATGAGACAATTAAAAAGGCTTGTCTTAAGATGATGAAGTCCGTAGTTCGCCAACAAAGATACAGGCTGAAGCAAGAATATTTTAATCCTTTTCCACTACATTTGGTTACAAAAACTTCTCCTCTCAAATACATGACTAATGAACAGTGGATTCAACTTTTCATGGAAGAGTCCCAAAAAGATGGTATGTTTCCTGCTAAGAACCAGATTGTTGCTCTGTGCATGCTAATTTGTCACCTACCTTATATCTATTTTGTCTTTGATGTAGGAGATATGTCAAAAGAACAAAGACAATCGAGGGAATGTTAAGTACCACCAACCAACTAGATTTCGTGTCTACATGGTTCATGTTGAAAATTTGGTAAGTGAGCCATGTTAAACACCACATAAATAAATGTATGCAACTGTTACTTAAGCATGCTTAAGGGGAAAAATAAAGCTTTCTATATGGAGCTCATCAATAATTTTCAAACTGTTGAAATATTTGTCACTTTACATAATCTTGAGAATTTGAGATGTACTGATTTATGTGAGAACACAAGTACTGGTCATGCTGCTGCTTTGATGCAAGGGAAATTTTATAGAATAATGTGTTTGTAACATGCTGCTACTCTTGTGATGACCATATTAAGCTACTGCTACTATTGTATACTATATTAAGTTGTTTGTAACATGTTGCCGCATGCTATTGTAACATGCTACTATTGCTATTATAAAGAAAATTGTGTTTGTAAAATTTAGTAAAAGCAAGTATTTCGATTCGACATGTACAAATGATAATTTTACTTTAGGTTTACGACTATACTTATAGCATGGTCCTATACTCCTATGCATTCTAGTTGCCTAGCTAGCTGTAACTGTTGCTACTTATTTTGTCATATGAACACTTCTTATAGGTGTACTTCATGCAGTAGCAGCACAAGCAGCACACCTACAACTAATGTTCATGCTACTGCTGAGTAATCTAGAACCTGGTAAAGAAAATTGCTGTGTTAACATCATCTCAAAACATCAACCCGTTGAGTGAATTTATTTTGGTTCAAACTATTTGTGAAAGCTCATTGAACTTGTGTTCGACACTTCTTTGACCTTTAGTAGCTATGATCTTGTGCCGTTTCGTGTTTCTTTATTATATCTATGTATTAGTTTATGTTCAGTAACTATGAACTTGTGGCACTTCTTGGATGTTGAAAAGCTGTGAATATAAACCTGAGAGCTTTATTAATTTATGCATTTCAAATTTAATTTAACAAAATTCAGTAATGTCAATTTCATACTGCATATAAATGTTGTTTTCTAGGAGATCAAGAACCAGATGCATTTGATTTATTTAGGGAGTGCCACTATAGCAAGAAAAATAAAAGGATACACCCCTACTGATGGGGATGTAATTCCCGATCTTTCGTCAGGCTCAAGATAACTATAGATTTGGTCGGAAGCAACACACCGATCCGCCTTCAGATCACAAAGACCCGAACCCTGCAACCTTAGCACCACGTCTCCTTTGGTTATCAACCGAGCCACAATCCGGTTGACCTCGCCACGAAGGCTAATTCCTGCTGTGAATCAAAGAACACAAGCAAGAACAAGATAAAACACAACTCAATTGAAGTGACAATTACATATGAATGATTAAGCACTCGAAGTTAAGGTCTCGCAAACCGATAGACGGCGACTGTCAATGGACAGAATGATCTAAGCAAAACCCAAACCCTAACATAGGCGGCGGTTATTGATTATAAAGCCTAAGGGGCATCCAAGGACCTCTACTCACGTCGCTAAGAAGTCTCGACATGTTACAAGGGTCAAACGGCCCAAAAGACGGTGATACAGTGTCCTGATAGATTCTGGACGTCAACTTGTTTAGACGATTGTTGACTCTAATGGAATTTAGGCCTTAAACCTAAGCCATTGGTTAGCTTATGAAATTATATTTTCATCCATACGTGGATCATCTAAAATGGAGTCCGGATGCGTCCTAGGCGTACATTTTACTACAGACTGGTCCTGGAACCCGAGATGGACTCGAACTTGATATGGATTGGGCCTCCAACTTGGCTTGGCCGCCTTTGCTTGACTCCTAAGGTGATGGCCAAGGAGGAGGACGTCCCTGGGCATCTCTTAGGTGTTCTCTATTTTCTTAGGGCGTGCTCCAACTTGGGTCTAGGTCCCAAGTGTGAATAACAAGCCCGCGACGACGCCGTAGCACCCGACAGAAATAACGGTAGAATGTCTCAATGATTTGGAGGTCTTACCAATGTGATATTGAGGTGGGACCAGATCTATTTGAAAGCTTATCAATTAAGTTTTCCATCAAGTGCTCATTGACCTCGATCGCACTCTAGATGGATGAGTTATGGCCTTCCCAATGAAGCATTATCGGGCTGCTGACGAATCGAAAGTTCAACTTTGATGGACTTGTACTTTGAGATACATTTGTACCTACATTCAAATAATGACATGTACATGTGAAACCAAGTAAATTGTACCTAAAATTGCTATGCAAATATAGAAATGAGCGCACCTTATAATCAATGGTCGTATCCGATGGTGTCATGTCCTCATCATCCTCCCCTTCTTGACAACAAACCGTCCTCGGTTTGAGCTTAGTTAGAGGATAGATTGTAAGTAGTAGCCAATATTGCTCCTCTTCTTGAAATTTAACCTGTTGCTTTACAACAAAACTTGGGGATCTTGACATGACATGATTATATTTATTATAGGCCTCGAAATTATCATATTATTGCACAGTAAAAGGAGATTTCAGATTTGAACAAATATAAACTCTATGTATCATATACTCTCCTTTATTATTATATTTGCCAATAAAGTGAAATGTACATCTAGATGACCGTGACAAATCAGCAAACCAAAATTTCTCTTCCAAAGTAGTAAGAGCACACAAAGTATCAAACTCAATATAACCCGAAGTATCTAAAGAATACAATAATTTTAGCTCATCTTTTTTAGCAGTAATAGGAAGCAAATTCTTATTTTTAGCACAAGTATTTGGTTTCAAAACAAAAGCATCATGCTCATTCACTAATTGTGGCATATGTATATTAAAAGCATTATCACACAACTCTTCTTCATCACAAGCACTATCAGAGCAATTATTTTGTAATAAAGGAAATTCAGACTTTGTGTCCACTAAATGTTACTCTATTATAGCATGAGTGGTGGACAAATTCAGCACATCATCATCAACTTGAACATTATCATATTTTGTAGCAAGCATAAAAATGATCTTCTAGTTTAGGTACTTGGTGATTTTTATTTTTAATATCAACATCTTTGTTCTTAGTAAAAACACTCTCTTTATGAAGTTGTATAATTTCAGTTGAGTTTAAAATTTTACCATGCTCCAAAGTGGGTGTGGGAGGTGGTGGTGAAGATGCTGCTATAGCGGTGGAAACGGCCACTCGTCTGCTTATCGCAGTCTCGATCTTCCGGAATGCTTGCTCCACCCTTACTAAAACCTGGTTGAGGTTGTCATCAATGTTGGTCTAGTTCTTTTGATGTCCCTGCAATTCTTTTTCTGCAAACATAGCTAGCTGAAACAACTGGTTTATAGTGTTAAAATCTTTATAACAAATAATATCCTGAATTTCACGTCTCAAACCACCATAAAAACGATAAACTTTATCCTCTGGATCCTCCTCTATCCCACAACATATTGCACACTTTTGAAACTCTATATAATATTCCTGGACAGACATATTACCTTGCTCTAAGCGTTACATTTTACGTTTATAAGATGGAGAAATAAAATGATCATGCATTACTTCTTTAAGTCTATCCCATGATTGAGGTTGTTGATGCAAATTGTCTAGTTTTCACCACCAGAATTGAGCAAAATATTTGAATTCTCTAGTGACATATTTAACTTTATATATCTCATAAACTAGGTGAGATTTAAATTCTTGTTCTACAACCATCTCCCAATCAAAATATTTTTCTCCATCATAAAATCCAGAATAGAATGGTATTGATTTTTCTTTATCTGATCCATCCTTGCAAATATCTGGTCCATGATTTGCTGCAATTCACACTTAAACAGAAACTTATTGTTTGATTAGAATTCAAAACAAATGTCCTGTCAACTATTTATGGGTTGGTGGAATCACAATCTCACACGTCTTACCAAGCTCTTACGAGTGTTCTTGCCAACACAAAACAGTGGACGGTACAATTGGTGGCTGGTTCATGATACCTGTGAGGGCGTGGCACCAAGATTGCAAGGATCTTTTTCTGTACTGATCTAGAGTATATATGTGGAGCTTGGAAGGCACACAAAGAACAAATATATATATGTGGCACACAATTCAGTAACAAATAGCAATATTGAATAAATATCCAGAGCACTTGTCCTAGTTGTTGGCCTATACGTGTTCCTAGCACTAGTTGTGACACACAAGGGAGTGAAACAAGTATGAAAGATAGCAATGAAAATACGGATAAGGCAAAAGGCACCACAAACAATAGAGCTATCGAGTGTTCCTTATGTGCTCCTTTTTGATCTGTTCTCTTTTGCTACTTTTTTCTTTTTTTATTCTAAAATTTTTTTCCTTGCTTTTGCTCTTTTGATATTTTTTTTCTCAGTAAGGAGCACACAACAATAAACTCCAAAAAAATTTAAGCTCAATTGGATAAAAGATGTGGCCTATAGAAAATCAGGATGGTGCTCCAAAAAGCATATCAAAACTTGTGGGCCTGGAAACTCGATTTTCCTGATCGAATTTCATAAATCTAATTTTTACGAACCCAGCTTTGCTAGGATGAAATGGATCTAAAATTTTCTGGCATTCTCCGTAGATATAAAATTCGCCATGTTTTGAGTTCGGATGCAAAAGTTGTGACTGTTTTAAGGAAGCTGCTCGAATCAGGGTTTCAAGGGACACAAGATGCAAATTGATGGTGATACGAGATGGCAGCGGGTGGAGGGATCAACACAAATTAGAAAAGAACACAATCTAAACCAACAACAAGACCTTAACCTAGGACACAAACTCAACACAGCGGACTCTGAAACTGAAATATGCAAAGGCTATGGCGCGGATGGTTGTAGAACAAGAAACAAATATGGTGGTGGACTATAGGACGAAGATGAAAATTAACTAAACTAGGATAAATATTAACTTGACGATTTACCTGAGGCTCTAAATACCACTTGATGAGAACGTGATTCCCGATCTTTCGTTAGATTCAAGATAACTATCGATTTGGTCAGAAGCGACACACCGATTCGATTTCAGATCACAAAGACCCGAACCCTGCAACCTTAGCACCACGCCTCCTTTAGTTCTCAACTGTGTCACAATCCGGTTAACCTCACCACGAAGGATAATCCCTGCTACGAATCGAAGAACACAAGCAAGAACAAGATAAAACGCAACTCAATTGAAGTGACAATTGCAGATAAATAATTAAGCACTCGAAGTTGAGGTCTCGCAAACTGATAGACGGCGACTGTCAATGGACAGAATGATCTAAACAAAACTCAAACCCTAACATAGATGGTGACTACAGATTATAAAGCCTAAGGAGCATCCAAGAACCATTACTCATGTCGCTAAGAAGTCTCGACACGTTACAAGGGCCAAACGGCCCAAAAGACGGCGACGCAGCGCTCTGACAGATTCTGGATATCAACTTGTTTGGACGATTCCCATTGACTCCAATAGAATTTGGTCCTCAAACCTAAGCAATTGGTTATCTTATGAAATTATCTTTCAATCCATATGTGGATCATCGAAAACGAAGTCCGGATGCGTCCTGGACGTCCATTTTACTACAGACTGCTCCTGGAACCCGAGATGGACTCGAACTTGATATGGATTAGACCTCCAACTTGGCTTGGACGCCCTTGCTTGACTCATAAGGTGGTGGCCAAGGAGGAGGACGTCCTTGGGCATCTCTTAGGTGTTCTCCATCTTTTTGGGGCATGCTCCAACTTGGGCCTGGGTCCCAAGTATGAATAACAAGCCCTCGACGACGCCGTAGCACCCGACAGAAATAGCGGCAGAATGTCTCAATTATTTGGACGTCTTTCCAATGTGATATTGAGGTGGGACCAGATCTATTTTAAAGCTTATCAAATAATCTTTCCATCAAGTGCTCATTGAGCTCGATCGCACTCCGGAAGGATGAGTTATCCCAATGAAGCACTATCGGGCTGCCGACGAACTGAAAGTTTAACTTTGATGGACTTGCACTTCGAAACATATTTGTACCTACATTCAAATAACGACATGTACATGTGGAACCAAGTGAATTGTATCAAAAATTACTATACAAATGTGTATATGGGTTGTATGTGACGTAGTAGTGGGCTGAAAAGTGCACTAAAAATTGATGACAAAATTGGGCAGCAAAATGGCTGGTACTGGTACTGGTACTGGTACCTCCATTGCTGAGACCTCTGGAGTCTGGAGCTAGCAAAGGTGGTTGTGTAACGTAAGAAAGAACTGATAGATGAAGACTGGACATGGCAGATGGAAATGGATGAAGGGATTTATGTATATGAGCACCTGCAGTGTTGCAAAGCTTGAAAAGCCATGTCACAGGTTGGTTTCATCGATGCTTCAATTCTATTTTTGTAGTTTACATCGTGAATCTTCGATGCCTGAAACAATGTGGGCCCGTCATAACGTGACGCACAGACAGACAGTAGCCTTGGACTCTAACACATGCATATGCAAGTGCGGCTTTGAAAAAGATTGTTCATTTACAGAAACGCTAATGGACAACAGGTTGTTTCAACCACCCCCAGCAACCGGTTTTTTGTCCGTGCATTTGCTTCCCCTGCCTCCCCTAGGTCATCAGATTGAGACATCACTGAGATGCTCTCTCGCCAATCGCCCATGGCCACGGGCACTGGCCGACCGTGGTGAGCGCCGCCGCCCCGCAGTTCCCCTCCCTGCCGTCGTCGTTCACGGCCGACCCGGCGGCAGAGTTCCTCTGCCCGATCTCCAGCACGATGATGGCGGACCCGTCGTCACGCCGCCGGGCCAGACCTTCAAGCGCGCTTGCATCCAGGCTTGCGCCGTGCTCGCCTTCTCCCCTCCCGTCATCGCCGCCGCCAGGCTGGGTCGCCAGGACGGCGAGCACGACAAGGGCCTTCGATCCCTCCCATTCACAAATTTTTCATAATTTGTATTTTTTTCAGAAATTTATGAATAATTTGTGAACAATTTGACATAATTCTCTGGCATTTGGAATCTATAGAAAAAATTTGTAATTTTTTTTGAAAAATTTGGCATATATTTGTATTATTCCCAAATTACATCACTTTGTCTAATAAATTACACTGAAGAAATCATTGTAAATATAATAATAAGGCAGGCAAAAATTTGGGTGTTGAGAGCGGCTAAAACAACCGGTCGTTGCTTAGACAGGCACCAGGGACTGTAGAAGCATCGATATTGGTATTTCTGAAGCAAGCATCGCCTTCTGCAATGGTGAAATCGATGTCTCGACTTTCTCTTTCCAGATTGTTGCATCGATTTCTTCTCACGTTGTGGCTGCTCAATGAGAGTGTGTTCCTTGTGGAGTTGTGGGGCCAAGCGAGTGTGTGGTTGGAACAAAAATAACACATTGTGGTTATGCAAGAAGACGTTGAGATTGATGGCAAGGATACGTAAGTGTTGAGCTGCATGACTATATAAGTGACGTATATACGTACGTGACAAATTATGTCTGCAGCTGGACTTTGTACTCATGTGCGGCAGAGGCCTAGGCAGACAATTGGCGCCGGCCTCAGTACACGCCTCAATATTCATATTCATTTGCTTAGTTATTGTACACAAATATTTTGGACTGTCACGTCCTCTCACATCAGCGATGAATCAAGCATTGGGAAATATATATACCATGCGAAATATTATATTAATTCGTGGCAAAAGTCTTCACAGACAAAAATAATCCCAGCTGCCACCGTGTGGCCCTCCCTGATGAACAAGAGTCCACAGAACTTTCAGGAAACCGGCTGCAACTGCAACTATTGTCCACCAAGCCCTTGTTTAGTTCACCGAATCGGTGACATATGCACTGTGCCGAATCACTGTTTATCTTTTGTTTTTATTTGGTAATAATTGTCCAAACATTGATTAATTAGGATCAAAATGTTCATCTCGCAAAGTACAATAAAACTGTGCAATTAGTTTTTTTATTTTATCTACATTTAGTACTCCATGCATGTGTCAACATTTTGATGTGATGGGGAATCTTCTTTTTGTATAGTGAAATTTGAGGTGAATTTGGGATAACTAAACAAGGCGCAAGAACAAATGTACTGCATAGGCATAGGCTTATCCGTCCGACAAATAGATCATCTAGATAAGTGTACGTGCTTTGCTGCGCAGCTATTGCCACACCCCTCACGCTGGCCGATAGCGGGGAGCAGCTCGTTGGTTACATCGGCATGTTCCTGCTTGCTGTTTTGCGCGTGATAACCTATCTATCTATCTATCTATCTATCTATCTATCTATCTATCTATCGTCATCACACTATAAAAAAGCGAGTTTTTTTAGAAGGCTCTTCCTCTATAACAACTATTCGATCTAAACGTCGTGCTATATGAGCCATCCGTCATCCGTGATCTTATATGTAAGATGTAAGACATCTAGCGTGATATGTAAAGAAAAGATTCGGATTGATTTAAGTCCTCGATTTGGGACTCTGGAAAAAACATGCTGAAAAAAAGAAAGAAAGAAGGATACAAACAGAAACAAAAACTGAATTCCTATTGAGAGAAAAAAAGGGTCCCAACAGAATAGAATTCACCTTATCCACGGTTGACGCTCCTTTTTCTATTTGGCCAATCAGGCTCACATGCAAACATGAGATGCACCATGATTGAATTCGGACTCTAATGCTTTTCTCCTTTGTTAGATACATGCATGCAACTCATCCAAATATGTCAGATGCATAGGATTTCCAAACTCAAGTCACACGTGAACTCCCCGCGCCAAAGCTTCCATGAAAGGTACATATTATAGATACATCGTTCTCTATTTGTATTAGAATTCCCTTTAGATTTAGAATCGGAGAGATCTAACAGTTATTACGAGGGAGAGCTCCCTAAAAAACTCACTCTTTTATAGTTGGTTTCAAATGACGCCCGACCATCAGGACCTGTGCTCCCGCATACACCGCAAAGGACGGCCACGGTATGTCTGGAAGCTCAGGTGCACGATCGAGTTTCGAGTCCAGGCCCAAGGCCGCCATCCAAACCAGGCTCCATCTGCTACGTACAAGGCACTGGACGATGCCAAATTGTACTGCCTGCAACGAGTTCCCCGTGGCACACATGGCTACATGAGTAACGTAAATAAGCTAACCTAACAGGTCGTAGATTATTTATTTCTCTATCTACGTACGTATCCTATACTTAATATATGGTTCTATTGTCACAGATCGATATTGATGGCGTCAATCTTAGCAAGAGATAATTAGTTCATAATTTCATATTCATATATAATTTGGACAATATATTATTAATCGAAACAATAAACACGTGTGTGTCGCACGTGCATATTTGCTAGTGCTATAAAAGAGGGAAAGAATTGAAAAATATCTCTTACCTAAAAATATCTACCCACCCTATGTTTTAAACCTTAGATGTGATTTGAGATGTTGATCTAAGGGATATTATGCCTCCTTACTTCCTAATACGTGGGCCATATCTATATGCTATAAAAGAATGAAAGAATTGAAAAATACCTCTGACCTAAAAACATCTACACTGTTTTAACCCTTAGATGTGATTTGAGATGTTGATCTAGGGGATATTAGGCCTCCTTACTTCCTAATAAGTAGGCCATACCCTAAGAAACGTAAGACCATAAGAATCTTACGCGTTTCTACCATACAAATCACCTATGCGTGTATTCCTCTTACTCTTTTTCACTGTGCTCTCCTGCTACCCCCCTATCGGTACCCGCACCTGGCAATGACGCCTACGCAGCACCGCCCCCGCCCTTTCCATCCATGCCGCCTTGACTAGCGTAGGCACCCGGGAATCATCCAAATCTGACCAGGTGGCCGCTGGTAGCGCGTCGACCACCACTTCCCTGGCACTGTTTCTCTTCCTCCCTCCGCGCTTGAATCAGCCCAGTGCGGCCTAGAAGCCCATCAACTCGGCCGCCGACAGTTCTCCCTCCCTCCAGCAGCTCTCACCCTCCCTCGTCTCCAACTCCAGCAGCTCATTCCCTTCCTCGCTCATCTCCATCTCTGGCGGGCTTAGAAGGAATGGGCTCAGGGGAGGGAGGGAGGCCAGGTGGTGGAATTGTGGATGGGTGGTTATGGGCCCTAGTAGCGGTGGAGGTGGCCGAGCCAGGTCAGGGCGGGAGTGTCGTGACGATGGTTGCGGGTCACTGGCGAGCATGGCCATAGTGGCTGCGGGAGTAGGACGGTGAAGGGCAAGATGGAGGCCATGGCGGCCACGTTAGGGTTCGCCAAAGCTCCACGGCCTGAGCATTCGGTATTGCCGAACTGATAGGTTCGGTACTTCGGTTCTTCCCACAGAAATTCAGTTCCTCGAAAAATAGGTACCGATCGGTTCCTTCCAAAAATCGGTAGCGAGGAAATTTAGTTTCAGTATTTTTGGTTCAGTTTTGGTATTTACCAAAAAAAAATACCAAACTGATCACAGAGACAAGTGATAGCAAGTTCAAAAGGCAATTTTTACATAATTTTGACATGATTTCGTAGAGAATAATAGTGCCAAATACATACATATAAAAGTCTATAGGACTATAAGAGTAGAGTACCATAAATTCATAATGTAATAGTGTATAATAGCACAATCAATAATATAACAACACTCAAATTCATCACATTTCACATGGTTCGCTAAATTCGGTTTCCCGAGTTAAAGAACCAAATATACCTCGGTAAATTCGGTTCCTGAGAAACAGGTACCGAATTGGGTACTGAAAAATTTGGTTTCGGTATTTTTGGTTCAGTTCTCGGTATTTTTTGTCCAACCTTAGCCGCGGCAGTGGAGCTCCGACAAACCTAGCGCGGCTGCGGTGGTGGGCAGTGGGGCAGCGGGATCTACAAGAAACCTGTTAAACCATGACGGATTCTCAGCGACGGATTTTGAGACCGTCACTGATAGACGCAATCTGTGATGGTCATCTTATTTCCATCATTGATGTGCACAAGTGTATATTCCCAGACCGCTAACTCATGACGGTTTTATTTGGACCGTCCTGATTGTAAAATCGTCATACTCTAGTTAGCACAAAACAATAGGCCCACTGTCATATAGTTAGTGCAAAACCCAACACCTGTAGCAAACTAGCAACATGCCTTACCATTGAGCTACTTCTTCTATCCGACTGAATGTGCACTTATATATATTTTTTATTTACTGCTACCCACGGCGTGGCCTAGCATCCCATTTCGTCGGTGTGCTGGTGTCTGCCCACGGTGTGGCCCATTCACTCGACGTGGCTTAGCATCCCATTCCATCGGCATGTTGGTGTGTGCCCACGGTGTGGCCCATTCACTCAACGTGGCCCAGCAATTAAACGGTAAAATAGAAAAAAAAAAAGGAGCGTCCAGTGGAAATCGAACCCAGAACCTGCCAGATGAAAACAATATATTTACATTGCGCTAGTTGTTCATGTGTGCGAAAGTAGGATTCTTTTTTCGTTTTGTTCTGTATATGTAGGAGTAAGTTTTCCTCAATCACCACCCAGCCAAGACCCATCACCAACTCAGTTCGACACCGCCGCCGACAGCAAGATTAGGCAGGAGCCACGTTGCCGCTGCCCATCATTGCCGCGTCATCCTGCATCACCACTGCACACCAGCGACATCACACATCACCACCACTCTCTAACGCCATCCTGTAGCTCTGCAGCATCGCCTCCCTCCATTGCCGCACCAACGAGAGATGCTGAGTCCGGCCATACCTCCACTTGGTGACTAATCCAACTTTTGAGCGGACTCCTACAACCATAAATTACTGATTTGATATTCTTTTTTATACATGTTCTTCCTTTCGATTAGTCAAAGTTTGACATAAACACAAAGGATGAGACAATTAAAAAGGCTTGTCTTGAGACGATGAAGTCTGCAATTCGCCAACAAAGATACAGGTTGAAACAAGAATATTTTGATCCTTTTCCACTACATTTGGTTACAAAAACTTCTCCTCTCAAATGCATGACTAATGAACAGTCGATTCAACTTTTCATGGAAGAGTCCTAAAAAGATGTATGTTTTCTCCTAAGAACCAGATTGTTGCTCTGTACATGCTAATTTGTCACCTACCTTACATCTATTTTGTCTTTGATGTAGGAGATATGTCAAAAGAACAAAGACAATCAAGAGAATGTTAAGTACCACCAACCAACTGGATTTCGTGCCTACATGGTTCATGTTGAAAATTTGGTAAGTGAGCCATGTTAAACACAACATAAATAAATGTATGCAACTGTTACTTAAGCATGCTTAAGGGGAAAAATAAAGCTTTCTATATGGAGCTCATCAATAATTTTCAAACTGCTGAAATATTTGTCACTTTAGATAATCTTGAGAATTTGAGATGGATTTGTGTGAGAACACAAGTACTTGTCATGCTGCTGCTCTGATGCAAGGGAAATTTTATAGAATAATGTGTTTGTAACATGCTGCTGCTTTTGTGATGACCATATTAAGATACTGCTACTATTGTATACTATATTAAGTTATTTGTAACATGCAGCCGCATGCTATTGTAACATGCTACTATTGCTATTATAAAGAAAATTGTGTTTGTAAAATTTGGTACAAGTAAGTATTTCGATTCGGCATGTACAAATGATAATTTTACTTTAGGTTTACAACTATACTTGCAGCATGGTCCTATACTCCTATGCATTCTAGTTGCATAGCTAGCTGCAACTGTTGCTACTTATTTTGTCACATGAACACTTCTTACAGGTGTACTTCATGTAGTAGCAGCAGCAGCACACCTACAACTAGTGTTCATGCTACTGCTGAGTAATCTAGAACCTGGCAAAGAAAATTGTTGTGTTAACATCATCTCAAAACATCAGCCCGTTGAGTGAATTTATTTTGGTTCAAGCTATTTGTGAAAGTTCATTGAACTTGTGTTCGACACTTCTTTGACATTTAGTAGCTATGATCTTGTGACGTTTCGTGTTTCTTTATTATATCTATGTATTAGTTTATGTTCAGTAACTATGAACTTGTGGCACTTCTTTGATGTTGAGAAGCTGTGAATATAAACCTGAGAGCTTTATTAATTTATGCATTTCAAATTTAATTTAACAAAATTCAGTAATGTCAATTTCATACTGCATATAAATGTTGTTTTCTAGGAGATAAGTACAATGATCAAGAACCAGATGAATTTGATTTATTTAGGGAGTGACACTATAGCAAGAAAAATAAAGGCTACACCCCTACTGATGGGGATGTGATTCCCGATCTTTCGTCAGGCTCAAGATAACTATCGATTTAGTCGGGAGCGATACACCGATCCGGCTTGAAATCACAAAGACTCGAACCCTGCAACCTTAGCACCACGTCTCCTTTGGTTATCAACCGTGTCACAATCCGGTTGACCTCGCCACGAAGGCTAATCCCTACTAAGAATCGAAGAACACAAGCAAGAACAAGATAAAACGCAACTCAATTAAAGTGACAATTGCATATGAATGATTAAGCACTCGAACTTGGGGTCTCGCAAACCGATAGACGATGACTGTCAATGGACAGAATGATCTAAGCAAAACCCAAACCCTAACATAGGCGGCGGCTACTGATTATAAAGCCTAAGGGGCATCCAAGGAGCCCTACTCACGTCGCTAAGAAGTCTCGACATGTTACAAGGGCCAAACGGTCCAAAAGACGGTAACACAGCGCCCTAACAGATTCTGGACGTCAACTTATTTGGATGATTGTTGACTCTAATGGAATTTGAGTCTCAAACCAAAGCCATTGGTTAGCTTATGAAATTATCTTTCCATCCATATGTCGATCATCTAAAACGGAGTCCGGATGCATCCTGGGTGTCCATTTTACTATAGACTGGTTCTGAAACCCGAGATGGACTCGAACTCGATATGGATTGGGCCTCTAACTTGGCTTGGATGCCTATACTTGACTCCTAAGGCGGTGGCCAAGGAGGAGGATGTCCTTGGGCATCTCTTAGGTGTTCTCCATCTTCTTGGGGCGTGCTCTAACTTGGGCCTGGGTCCCAAGTGTGAATATAAAGCCCGCGACGACGTCGTAGCACCTGACAGAAATAGCGGCAGAATGTCTCAATGATTTGGAGGCCCTGCCAATGTGATATTGAGGTGGGACTAGATCTATTTGAAATTTTATCAAATAAGATTTCCATCAAGTGCTCATTGACCTCGATCGCAGTCCGGATGGATGAGTTATGGCCTTCCCAATGAAGCACTATTGGGCTGCCGACGAATCGAAAGTTCAACTTTCATGGACTTGCACTTTGAGATACATTTGTATCTACATTTAAACAACGACATGTACATGTGGAACCAAGTGAATTGTACCCAAAATTGCTATGCAAATGTAGAAATGAGCGCACCTTGTAATCAATGGTCATATCCAATGGTGTCATGTACTCATCATCCTCCCCTTCTTGACAACAAACCATTCTCGGTTTGAGCTTAGATGGATGATAGATTGTAAGTAGTAGCCAATATTGCTCCCCTTCTTGAAATTTAACCTGTTGCTTTATAACAAAACTTGGGGATCTTGACATGACATGATTATATCTATTGTAGGCCTCGAAATTATCATATTGTTGCACAATAAAAGGAGATTTCAGATTTGAACAAATATAAACTCTATGTACCATATACTCTCCTTTATTATTATATTTGCCAATAAAGTGAAATGTACATCTAGATGACCGTGACAAATCAGCAAACCAAAATTTCTCTTCCAAAGTAATAAGAGCACACAAAGTATCAAACTCAATATAACCCGAAGTATCTAAAAAATACAATAATTTTAGCTCATCTTTTTTAGCAGTAATAGAAAGCAAATTCTTATTTTTAGCACAAGTATTTGATTTCAAAACAAAAGCATCATGCTCATTCAAATTCTTATTTTTACCATAAGTATTCGGTTCCAAAACAAAAACATCATGCTTATTCACTAGTTGTGGTATATGTATATTAAAAGCATTGTCACACAACTCTTCTTTATCACAAGCACTGTCAGAACAATTATTTTGTAATAAAGGAAATTCAAACTTTGTGTCCACTAAATGTTGCTCTATTATACTATGAGTGGTGGACAAATTCAGCACATTATCACCAACTTAAACATTATCATATTTTTTAGCAAGCATAAAATGATCTTCTAGTTTAGGTACTTGGTGATTTTTATTTTTAATATCATCCTCTTTGTTTTTGGTAGAAACACTATCTTTATGAAGTTGTACAATTTCAGTCGAGTTTAAAATTTTACCATGCTCCAAAGTGGGTGTGGGAGGTGGTGGTGAAGATGTTGCTGTAGCGGTGGAAACGGCCACTCGTCTTCTTATTGCAGTCTCGATCTTCGCGAATGCTTGCTCCACTCTTACTAAAACCTGGTTGAGGTTGTCGTCAATGTTGGTCTAGTTCTTTTGATGTCCCTGTAATTCTTTTTCTGCAAACATAGCTAGCTGAAACAACTGGTTTGTAGTGTTAAAATCTTTATAATAAACAATATCCTGAATTTCACATCTCAAATCACCATAAAAACGATAAACTTTATCCTCTGAATCCTCCTCTATCCCACAACATATTGCACACTTTTGAAACTCTACATAATATTCCTAGACAGACATATTACCTTGCTCTAAGCGTTACTTTTTACGTTTATAAGATGGAGGAATAAAATGATCACGCATTACTTCTTTAAGTCTATCCCATGATTGAGGTTGTTGATGCAAATTGCCTAGTTTTCACCATCAGAATTGAGCAAAATCTTTGAATTCTCTAGTGGCATATTTAACTTTATGTATCTCATGAACTAGGTGAGATTTAAATTCTTGTTCTACAGTCATCTCCCAATCAAAATATTTTTCTCCATAAAATCTAGAATAGAATGGTATTGATTTTTCTTTACACTACACCACAACACCGAGATTAGGGATGGATAATCTGACGCTAAAAGCGGATACAACGCCGAACGATCTGACGCTAAAAACATATAGCGTCAGACTTCTGTAGACGCTGTAAGTCCTGACGCTAAAAATTTTTAGCGTCAGACAACACTTTTAGCGTCAGACAGTCTGCTGCCCTGAATATATATAGCGTCAGACAGTTAGTTGCTAGTTTTTAGCGTCAGATGCTCTGTTACTAAGCATATAGCATCAGATCATCCAATAGTCCTTGTATTTATAGCGTCAGATTGTTCAACGGGACAACAAAAATACGCAAAAAAATAAATAAATAAATACAATTAGAAAACATTTAGCACATATTGTACCGCATTAAAGCTTAATGTCATCACATAAAGGTACAGAAACGCATACATATAACATACAATCTTGTCTTGTACACCATGTTTGCAATACATCATCCAACAAAGTTAGGCACCAAAAGATCACATGAAGGCACATCCCAGCAAACAATAGTAGTAGTTTGTGCACATAATCATTTGTAGTCTAGGAACTCAAAAACCAAAAG
The DNA here is from genome assembly GCA_022457205.1 of Saccharum spontaneum. Taxonomy (NCBI): domain Eukaryota; kingdom Viridiplantae; phylum Streptophyta; class Magnoliopsida; order Poales; family Poaceae; genus Saccharum; species Saccharum spontaneum. Next base: position 8,636,793 of record CM039604.1, read on the forward strand.
TAATGGCTTGCCAACAATGGAGTACATCCATCAGGTTATGTGCAGAACCATTTCCGAGAAACTAGTGCCCAACACTTCCTGAAAAATATAACCACCATGTAATTAGAGAAAATATGTAAAGCTCCTATAAAATATGAGTTTGTGATCAACCTAAGTGTAGACAACCATTTTTTACAGGTTTTTCCTCCTACTGCAATTAAATAGCCATCTACAACAACCAATGAGGAATAAACAACCAACCCAATCATTTCAAGATGGAACAAGATGAAATCATCACTTCTCTAGTAGTACAATATTGAGTTAAATGTAATGTTACTGGTTCCTAGCTTTCCTGTGCCAAACATGTGTCTATTATTTTATTTCAGGTTATTCACTTAACTTGAATGATGCATACAGATAAAGATAGGAAGCATCTGAACTTGCAATGCCCAATGGGCCAACCATTGTACAGGTCTATTTGGTCTAGAATAAAAATCACTGAGTTCTGTATATAATATATTCCTCACTGACCTGGTTGCTAGCACATGCCTGTAGACAAACACAAATGCAGATCTATATGTAATGGATTGGCAAAATTCAGTATAGAGAAGAGAGGGCCCTTCATTGTTTTCTTCTAATATATGAACTGACAATTACTTCCTAATGTCAGACAAGACAATAGATTCATTTGTAACCTTAAATTTCCTAACAAATAAGCAGTTATAGATCAAACAAGCATTTTGATTGTCTGTCATTGTCAGACAAAACAATGATCACAATGGTTTGAAACAATGGCTACTGCTAGGACTCATTATCTCATACAAGCAGATGCTACTATCTAGTTCAGCAGTACACGTTAGCCAGAAAGGCCTAATTCAGCACCTAGTCAACCCCAGCCACCCCTGGCCACATTTGGCCACCCCTGACTAGCCATAGCTTAGCAGCAGCCAGCTCTGGTCGGCCACGGCCACCTACAGCCTGTTCTGGCCAGCCCCGCTTGGCCACAGCCAGCCAGCAGTAGCAGCAGCGCGCCAACCTAGTTTGCCAGCATATTTGCATTGCTATATAGCATTTGTCACGCTTCAACTGTTAGCTGTTGCTGATAAGTGGCTGATCTTATAACAAATAGAAAGAAATTATGAAGCTATATACAGTGAGTGCATATTTCTTAGAAGATATACTTTAGGAAATTCTTCTAACAAGCCTGATCTGCATGGCTGCAGGGTTCAGTCCTTGCTTAGCAGCCCTGGCGTGTTGGTGCTTCAGTGAAGATAACAGTAGGCTTCATTTGGTTTGCAAAGAAATGATACACTACACTTTTCAAACCAGCCATAGGTCGTTCAAGATTACATCATGTATGATTTACATCTTGTTTAAATATAGCACAGCTAACTTAAAAATATTATGCACGCCTCTTCCATAATGTATTTAGGAGTTAACTTAAATATAAGCAGCACAGCTAACTTAAATATAAGCAGCACAACTAACTTGCTTAGCTACAAGCAAAATAAGTGCACACCGGCACAGGCAATACCTCAACAATTTAGGAGTCATGTAGTTTCTTTTTAAATATTTTTCTCCTACAAATGCATCAGACTGCATGCATCAGATTAGTGAACTATACAAATGCTTGAGAGTTTGGCATAGGCCCTGATGATTAGCAATTCCCAGTTGGTCAGTACACTCATGATCAAAAGTTTCCATCTGTTCATTACTAGCTATATCCAAGTTCACTGGGAATATCAGATCAATGCTTAGTACACTTACTCAAACCACGAATATGTAATAGAGGCTGCAGTAAACTCATAAAGCGACAATCATGAATACTAACTAGTATTGAGTGTGTACCTGCAAGGCAAATGCTAGTGCCCATCACTTCCTGAAAAAATATAGCAACCTACAATCAGCAAGTGTAGACAAGCTTGGGTAGTGGTGCCTAGCAGTACGGTCACATTCAGCCTGAGTTTGACCAAAATAAGACCAAATTGCCAAAGAAGTTTCCTCCAATCTTTCCCACGGCTAGCATCCATTTTTTAAGACTCAGATCAGGTGCTCTCTTCATTCTCTCTCAGATAGAATTTAGTAAATGCCTTCCAAATAAATTCTTATGTCACTAGGTTTGTACACAGTGTGATGAATGTAAATGTTGGGACATACCAGCAGTGCCCTTGGGAGGTCTAGGTGTCTTCTTGCATTCCTTCTTCCTGCATTCCTTTATCTATCACAGATAGGTTTAATTATGAACATTGGTCATGCATGATGCATCACAGATCAAAGTAAAATGAAAATTATGTCAAGTATATTTTATTACTTTATTGTAGGGCCATGCAATTGTCATCTTGAGAGCACTAGCCATAGTCTCCATCCCGCCATAAGTCCGAGGCAGTATAGCATCCCTTTTAATCACAACATTAACAACTACTTCACAGTATTCATTCCCAAGAGGCTGACCTCCTACCATGGTGTTTGGATTAATTGAAATGACTGTTCCCCTAGCCACAGCTGACTCATTTCTGAATATAGCAAATAATAACACATGTTTCTCATCTAGACTCTTCCTAGCTGATTTCCAACGTGAAGCCTTACACTTTGGACATGATTGAGACTTTTCATGTTCCTTCCAGTATAGAATGCAATTATTGTCACAGGCATGAATACTAATGTACCCAAGTCCTATGGACTTAATCAGTTTCTTAGTTTCATAGTAGTTTCTGGGTAGTGTTGAACCCTCAGGTAAGACATCATTAAATAGATCTAGTATAAGGTCAAAACTTTTGTCAGTCCATCCTCCAAGGAGCTTGATGTGAAGTAGCCTAATTAGGAAACGCAGTTTAGTGTACTTCTTGCAATTAGGAAATAATTCTTGACTATTGGCTTCTACCAACTTTTGGAGGTCAACTAGCTCTTGAGGAAGCTCAACGGAACTGTTGTCTTCGAAATCCACTCTATCATCTAAACCACAAGCTAGGTCTCTAAGCAATGCAGATATGTCATCCTCTTCACTAGACTCTTCCTCAAGATCAGCACCATCACCATTGTCGGTATTCACATAAGAGGAACTAGCTTCCCCATGTAAGTTCCAAGTTGTGTACCCTTGTAGAAACCCATCACATATCAAGTGCTCTCGTATATCACTTGAGTCTCTCCAAAATGAGTTAACACACTTTCTGCAAGGGCATAGTATCTTGTCCCCTACCGCTGAATTTCTAAATGCAAAAGCTAGGAAACTGTTGACCCCTTGTAAGTATGCCTTTGTGTGCCTAGCATCACTATTGATCCATGATTTATCCATGAGTCTTTGTGGGGAGCAGCTGAAAAATTATATTTGTTCAGACTATAAAATTTCATAACAGAGAGCAACTAGAAATTAGAAAAACAACTCAGAGCAAGCATTTGCATTGCCCACAACAAGCAATAGCAGCTACACATATACAAAGATAAATGTGGAAGCCAAGTCTGATAGAGCAGGAAGACAATGACATGAATTATTTCTGGACATAGAACCCACAAGTGTTAAGTGCGTACCTACAACACTTCAATCTGTAGGCTGCAAACAATGTGAGGACGACGTCAGTGGAGCATGTTTGCAACTTGTTGAGGTTTGTGGGGGAGCACCACGAGCATGTGTTGTTGAAGGTGGTCTTATGCCAGCCTCATTGTGGTTCGGTGCAGCACAATCCTTGATTGGGTCGGTGCAGCAGTCACACGTTCGCAAGACCTGCTAAGTTTGAAGCACCAAGTACACAGCTTAAGCATGCATGTATCAAACAGTACAGTGAGCTAGTAATAATGGTGTGAAACATAGTGATATGAACCAGGCAAATTCTAATTGATATGGCAAGCAAACACAAAATTTGGTTAACAAAATTGATTCACTGCCCATTCATTTGGCAATCGAGTTACCATTTAATAAAGGATTACATCCTATCTTTTGTGGTTGGTGTCTAACAATTAGCTTTGAGTAGATGAAATAGCTAGCACTTGTGTATATCAGGATAGGCAACATGCTGTTCAGAATTAAGTACAAACATGAAACAAATAATCACACCAACCCCAAAAATCTAGATCTATTCACTCCATTTCACCACCTTCCTTCAAGCCAATATGTATGGCCTCTTTATGGATTCTGCAGTCTGTGCTTTATTAACCCATCACAAACAAGGTTCATGACAACACATCAGCTTTTGGACTACAGACTTTTCTCATATTACTAAAAGATAACATCAAATGATTTGCTGACATTACCCAGAAAATAAATAAATAATAATGCAAGTAGTATCCTACATGAATGGGGCAGGAAAGTTTGGCAAAAAGTATCATACAACAAATTGACAAATGGTTATTATATATAGCAAAAAAAAGGGAGAGGCAATGAAGGATGCTCACAAAGGAGGTACGATGCTGTGGGAGATCACAGATGCCTCGAAGTTGTCTTTGAATAATTCAAAGCCTTTGTCTGTAAATGATTCCAAATCGAGATATCATAAAACTATGGTTCGGAGAACGAGAAATGACTAACTTTGTTGTATACTATGGATTAGAATTCAGAAAGAAGACGCTACTTAATCCTGATGTCTACTGGATTTAGTTGTTTCTCTCTCAGATGAGATTGATCATAGATCCTCCAGATCGGACCGAAGATCCTCCAAATTATTATCTATCATAAGGCCTTACTATTAGGATTATCTTATCACATATTGGTTAACAGCAAAAAAATTTCTTCGAAATGAGACACATCAACTAGTAGCAGTTGCTTCAGAACATACACGTTTCTATTTCTCCTTTACAAAAAGCTTGGCAAAACGTGAGAACCAAACTGGTATAGACGTACAGTTGTTGGGGGTTTGATACATATGAGCACCGCATCAGGCTGAGCTAATAATGCTTATTACTCGGTGATTATTTTCAAGAGATAATCTGGGGAAGTAACCATCAAGGTAGCCGAATGGTTGTATGGAGCGGCTGATCATTGTCAAATATAAGAGTAGGAGCAGATCTTCTCGAGGGCCTCGAGGCGGCCAACGAGATATCCTCTGAGAAGAAGAAATTGGGCGAGCTTTTGACTCTCTGCAAGAAGGTTGCGAATTTTGCTGCCGAGAACAACCACCTCTGCAAGGCCCTTGACTCCAATAACGAGAGCTGAGACCCTAGCTATCGACAAGAACAGAAATTGATTCAGGAAGAGGGGGAACGGAGGGGAAAAATTATCTCACCTCACTGGATCAGATCAGCAGTGCCCGTGGCCTACACCTGCCACAGCCAGCCGCCGAGGGAGGTGCCTAGCGTCTGAGGTCGAGCCACCATCCTCCACCTTCACGTGCTCCAGGGGGCAACAAGCTGGCAATGTGGGTACGCTGCTTGGAGAGGGACCAGAGATGCCTCAGGCAGCGGCGTTGGATCTCGTATTTGAGGGGAAGCCCAGGCCTCCAGGGGCGGTGTGCTCCCGCGTCGATTCCTCCAGGGGGCGGGCGAGCGGGACAATGGGGGCGGGACAGGGCGAGCGAGCGGAAGGGATGGCGGCGGCGGTAGGAGATTGCGAGCGGGAGCTTGGGACGGGGCGGGCTGATTTGGAAGGGAGCTGTGGTGGCGGCTTCTAATTTGGGGCGCGATTCAGAGGGAGAGGGCAGCGGGTTCTGATTTGGGATCTGAGAACACAAGGGCCTAGGGTTTCTGACTCGTGGGCCAGGCCAAAATTTGCGCGGGAGCTCAATAAGCGGGCGCGCGAGAAGTGTGCGCATGAACTAGGTGGGGCCCATTTCTTTTTGGCGTCAGACCGACTGATGGTGTATATAGTTTTAGCGTCAAACCGTTGAACGTTAAATATCAGTACCTATAGCGTCAGACCATGAGACTCTAAATAAGGATTTTGCATCAGGCAGTCTCTCAGTTATCTATAGCGTCAGATCATCTATCCATAAAAATGAATTTTAGCGTCAGATGTCTGACACTAATGCGGTGTTGTGGTGTAGTGTTATCCGATCCATCCTTGCAAACATCTGGTCCATGATTTGCTGCAATTCACACTTAAACAGAAACTCGTTGTTTGATTAGAATTCAAAACAAATGTCCTGTCAACTATTTATGGGTTGGTGGAATCACTCTCACACGCCTTACCAAGCTCTTACGAGTGTTCTTACCAATGCAAAGCAGTGGACGGTACAACTGGTGGCTGGTTCATGATACTTGTGAGGGCGTGGCGCTAAGATTGCAAGGATCTTTTTCTGTACTGATCTAGAGTATATATGTGGAGCTTGGAAGGCACACAAAGAACAAATATATATGTGGCACACAATTCAGTAACAAATAGCAATATTGAATAAAAGTCCAGAGCACTTGTCCTAGTTGCTGGCCTATACGTGTTCCTAGCACCAGTTGTGACACACAAGGGAGTGAAACAAGTATGAAAGGTAGCAATGGAAATACGGATAAGACAAAAGGCACCACAAACAATAGAGCTATCGAGTGTTCCTTATGTGCTCCTTTTTTATCTCTTCTCTTTTGCTATTTTTTCTTTTCTTTTTTTGTCCAAAATTTTTTCCTTGCTTTTGCTCTTTTGATATTTTTTTCTCAGCAAGGAGCACACAACAATAAACCCCAAAAACATTTGAGCTCAATTGGATAAAAGATGTGGCCTATAGAGAATCAGGATTGTGCTCCACAAAGCATATCAAAACTTGTGGGTCTGAAAACTCGATTTTCCTGATCGAATTTCGTAAATCTAATTTTTCTACCATTCTCCGTAGATATAAGATTTGCCATGTTTCGAGTTCGGATGCAAAAGTTGTGACTGTTTTAAGGAAGCTGCTCGAATCAGGGTTTCAGTGGACACAAGATGCAAATTGATGGTGATACGAGATGACAGTGGGTGGAGGGATCAATACAAATTAGAAAAGAACACAATCTAAACCAGCAACAAGACCTTGACCTAGGACACAAACTCAACACGGCGGACTCTGAAACTGAAATATGCAAAGGCTATGGTGCGGATGGTTGTAGAACAGGAAACAAATATGGTGGTGGACTATGAGACGAAGATGAAAATCAACTAAACTAGGATAAATATGAACTTGACGGTTTACTTAGGCTCTAAATACCACTTGATGGGAACGTGATTCCCAATCTTTTGTAAGGTTCAAGATAACTATCGATTTGGTCAGAAGCGACACACCGATCCGGTTTCAGATCACAAAGACCCGAACCCTGCAATCTTAGTACCATGTCTCCTTTAGTTATCAACCGTGTCACAATCCAGTTAACCTCACTACGAAGGCTAATCCCTGCTGCGAATCAAAAAACACAAGCAAGAACAAGATAAAACGCAACTCAATTGAAGTGACAATTGCAAATGAATGATTAAGCACTCGAAGTTGGGGTCTCGCAAACCGATAGACAGCGACTGTCAATGGACAGAATGATCTAAGAAAAACTCAAACCCTAACATAGGCGGTGGCTACTGATTATAAAGCCTAAGGAGCATCCAAGGACCCTTACTCACATCGCTAAGAAGTCTCGACACGTTACAAGGGCCAAACGGCCCAAAAGACGGCGACGCAGCGCCCTAACAGATTCTGGATGTCAACTTATTTGGACGATTCCCATTGACTCCAATAGAATTTGCGCCTCAAACCTAAGCCATTAGTTAACTTATGAAATTATCTTTCCATCCATATGTGGATCATCGAAAACGGAGTCCGGATGCATCCTGGGCGTCCATTTTACTACAAACTGGTCCTAAAATCCGAGATGGACTCGAACTTGATATGGATTGGACCTCCAACTTGGCTTAGACGCCCTTGCTTGACTCCTAAGGTGGTGGCCAAGGAGGAGGACGTCCTTGGACATCTCTTAGGTGTTCACCATCTTCTTGGGGCGTGCTCCAACTTGGGCCTGGGTCTCAAGTGTGAATAACAAGCCCGCGACGACGCCGTAGCACCCGACAGAAATAGCGGCAGAATGTCTCGATGATTTGGAGGTCTTGCCAATGTGATATTTAGGTGGGAACAGATCTATTTGAAAGCTTATCAAGTAATATTTCCATCAAGTGCTCATTGACCTCGATCGCACTCCGGATGGATGAGTTATGGCCTTCCCAATGAAGCACTATCGGGCTGCCGATGAACTAAAAGTTCAGCTTTGATGGACTTGCACTTTGAGACACATTTATACCTACATTCAAATAACGACATGTACATGTGGAACCAAGTGAATTATACCCAAAATTACTATACAAATGTAGAAACAAGTGCACCTTATAATCAATGGTCATATATGATGGTGTCATGTCCTCATCACCTACTGTGCAGGAGGCTATTGTAAGGCAGCGTTCAAACTTTGCTCTTTGTAATGTTTGATTTTAAATTGTCTCGCATCATCATCAACCTTGTTTGCTAATTTCTTGCTAGACTCAAATGGGAAACAAGTTGTCTGCACCTACAGATGGTGAGGAACCCAAGTCTGCTACTCAGGTTATAAGTGATGTGCTTGCTGAGAACACCAGGAAGAATATGATCTTGCAGAATGTGGGGATCAGAATGCACAGCCTAGATCAAGTGAACAGAACACTAAGGCCAAACTAGAAATAGAGAAGAGGGCAAATGCTAAGCTTCATGTACAAATGACTGATTTGTCAAAGAAAGTCCAAAAGTCTGAGGAGGCAAGAATCAGAGACCAAGAGGAGATGAAGAAGAATCAATTTGATATGAAAGCAAAACTTGAATGTCTGCTAAATCAATTTTGACCAAGTTAAACTATACATGGTGGTATATCTTTTGGTACTAACTTCATGCATTTTGCTGCTGTTAACTTGTGTCAAATCAGTTTTGATCAAGTTAAGTTATATGTGGTGGTCTGCTACTGCTTGCATTTTGTCGCCGCTGCTGCTGCATGCAACCATTTGTATGTTGGCTGCTGCTGCAACAAATAACTATGAACTTGTGGCACTTCTTTGATGTTATGAACTTGCTGCTTGCATTTTGCTGCTACTGCATACATAACTGAAGTTGTATGCATTTTTTGGAGTATCTATGTTGACTTATGCGCCATGGTAAACTGCAAGGTTGATGGATGGTTGATGAAACTTTGTATGCTAACTAACGTTGGATGAAAACTTTTGTAATCTACTGTTGGATGAAAATTCATGTGATATGATGTTGGATGAAAACATAAGATTATTTATTTGATGTGCTGCTTTTTTTAGCAAAGCGTCACTCTTCTTTATTTATCAGGATAACTAGTACAAACTCCATCAGCAGGAGTAACAAACCAAACATATCTTCCTACCAAAAATTTATAGAGCTCCTAGCTAGACAATGAGCATCAACATTGGAGCGTCTGCCTTCATAAACAAACTCTACTCTTATGAAGCCTCCCATCATGGACTTAGATTTCTCAGGCGAATGGCCCGTACCTCTCAAAACCCTCACCATGGATGTTTCTTACTGCATTGACATAGTCGCTTGCCACCCAGAGCGTTTGGAGGTCAAGGTCACTGGCTAAAGCCAGGCCCTTGCGGCACGCCACCACCTCGGCTGTTTCACCATGGATGTGCTGCTATAGTATTAGTTGTATGTGCTGTCTATATGGGCTGTGTATAAGGGCTGTATGTGCGAAAATAAGCTGTGTATATGGGTTGTATATGCTGTAGTAGTGGGCTGAAAAGTGCACTAAAAATTGGTGACAAAATTGGGCAGCAAAATGGCTGGTACTGGTACTGGTACCTCCAATGCTGAGACCTCTGGAGTCTGGAGCTAGCAAAGGTGGTTGTGTAACGTAAGAAAGAACTGATAGATGATGAAGACTGGACGTGGCAAATGGAAATGGATGAAGGGATTTATATATATGAGCACCTGCAGTGTTGCAAAGCTTGAAAAGCCATGTCACTGGTTGGTTTCATCGATGCCTCAATTCTATTTTTGTAGTTTACATCGTGAATCTTCGATGCCTGAAACAATGTGGGCCCGTCATAACGTGACGCACAGACAGACAGTAGCCTTGGACTCTAACACATGCATATGCAAGTGCGGCTTTGAAAAAGATTGTTCATTTACAGAAACGCTAATGGACAACCGGTTGTTTCAACCACCCCCAGCAACCGGTATTTTGTCCGTGCATTTGCTTCCCCTGCCTCCCTAGGTCATCAGATTGAGACATGCATCAGCGACCACTGAGACGCTCTCTCGCCAATCGCCCATGGCCACGAGCACTGGTCGACTGTGGTGAGCGCCGCCACCCCGCGGTTCCCCTCCCCGCCGTCGTTCACGGCCGACCCGCTGAAATAGTTCCTCTGCCCGATCTCCAACACGCTGATGCCAGACCCGTCGTCACGCCGCCGGGCCAGACCTCAAGCGCGCCTGCATCCAGGCTTGCGCCGTGCTCGCCTTCTCCCCTCCCGTCGTCGCCGCCGACAGGTTGGGTCGCCAGGACGGCGAGCACGGCAAGGGCCTTCGATCCCTCCCGTTCACAAATTTTTCATAATTTGTATTTTTCAGAAATTTATGAATAATTTGTGAACAATTCGACATAATTCTCTGGCATTTGGAATCCATAGAAAAAATATGTATTTTTTTAAAAAAAACTGGCATATATTTATGTTATTCCGAAATTACATCACTTTGTCCAATAAATTACACTGAAGAAATCATTGTAAATATAATAATAAGGCAGGCAAAAATCTGGGTGTTGGGAGCGGCTAAAACAACCGGTCGTTGCTTAGACAGGCACCAGGGATTGTAGAAGCATCGATATTGGTATTTCTGAAGCAAGCATCGCCTTCTGCAATGGTAAAATCGATGTCTCAACTTTCTCTTTCCAGATTGTTGCATCGATTTCTTCTGACACGTTGTGGCTGCTCAATGAGAGTGTGTTCCTTGCGGAGTTGTGGGGCCAAGCGAGTGTGTGGTTGGAACAAAAATAACACATTGTGGTTATGCAAGAAGACGTTGAGATTGATGGCAAGGATACGTAAGTGTTGAGCTGACGTATATACGTACGTGACAAATTATGTCTGCAGCTGGACTTTGTACATGTGCGGCAGAGGCCTAGGCAGACAATTGGCGCCGGTCCCAGTACACGCCTCAATATTCATATTCATTTGCTTAGTTATTGTACACAAATATTTTGGACTGTCACGTCCTCTCACGTCAGCGATGAATCAAGCATTGGGAAATATATATACCATGCGAAATATTATATTAATTCGTGGCAAAAGTCTTCACAGACAAAAATAATCCCAGCTGCCACCGTGTGGCCCTCCCTGATGAACAAGAGTCCACAGAACTTTCAGGAAACCGGCTGCAACTGCAACTATTGTCCACCAAGAACAAATGTACTACATAGGCATAGGCTTTTCCGTCCGACAAATAGATCATCTAGATAAGTGTGCGTGCTTTGCTGCGCAGCTATTGCCTCACCCCTCACACGCTGGCTGATAGCGGGGAGCAGCTCGTTGGCTACATCGGCATGTCCCTGCTTGCTGTTTTGCGCGTGCTATCTATATCTATCTATCATCACCACACTATAAAAGAGCGAGTTTTTTAGAAAGCTCTCCCTCTATAACAACCATTCGATCTAAACGTCGTGCTATATGAGCCATCCGTCATCCGTGATCTTACATGTAAGATGATGTAAGACTTCTAGCGCGATACGCAAAGAAAAGATTCAGATTGATTCATGAGTTCTCGATTTAGGACTCTGAAAAAAACATGCTGAAAAAAAGAAAGAAAGAAGGATACAAACGTAAACGAAAATTGAATTCCTATTGAGAGAGAAAAAAAGTCCTAACAGAATAGAATTCACCTTATCTACGGTTGACGCTTCTTTTTCTATTTGGCCAATCAGGCTCACAAGCAAACATGAGATGCACCATAATTGAATTCAGACTCCAATGCTTTTCTCCTTTGTTACATACATGCATGCAACTCATCCAAATATGTCAGATGCATAGGATTTCCAAACTCAAGTCACACGTGAACTCCCCACGCCAAAGCTTCCATGAAAGGTACATATTATAGATACATCCTTCTCTATTTGTATTAGAATTCCCTTTAGATTCAGAATCGGAGAGATCTAACGGTTAATATGAGGGAGAGGCCCCTAAAAAAACTCGCTCTTTTCTAGTTGGTTTCAAATGACGCCTGGCCATCAGGACCTGTGCTCCCGCATACACCGCTGAGGACGGCCACGGTATGTCTGGAAGCTCAGGTGCACGATCGAGTTTCGAGTCCAGGCCCAAGGCCGCCATCAAGACCAGGCTCCATCTGCTACGTACAAGGCACTAGACAATGCCAAATTGTACTGCCTGCAACGAGTTCCCCGTGGCACACATGGCTGCATGAGTGACGTAAATAAGCTAACCTAGCAGGTCGTAGATTATTTATTTCTCTGTCTATGTACGTATCCTATACTTAATATATGGTTCTATTGTCACAGATCGATGTTGATGGCGTCAATCTAAGCAATAGATAATTAGTTCATAATTTCATATTCATATATAATTTGGACAATATATTATTAATTGAAACAATAAACACGTGTGTGTCGCACGTGCATATTTGCTAGTGCTATAAAAGAGGGAAAGAATTGAAAAATACCTCTTACCTAAAAACATCTACCCACCCTATGTTTTAACCCTCAGATGTGATTTGAGATGTTGATCTAAGGGATATTATGCCTCCTTACTTCCTAATACGTGGGCCATATCTATATGCTATAAAAGAACGAAAGAATTGAAAAATACCTCTCACCTAAAAACATCTACACTGTTTTTACCCTTAGATGTGATTTGAGATGTTGATCTAAGGGATATTAGGCCTCCTTACTTCCTAATAAGTAGGCCATACCCTAAGAAACATAAGACCATAAGAATCTTACGCGTTTCTACCATACAAATCGCCTATGCGTGTATTCCTCTGACTCTTTTTCACTGTGCTCTCCTGCTACCCCCCCCCTATCGGTACCCGCACATGGCAATGACGCCTACGCAGCACCGCCCCCGCCCTTTCCATCCATACCGCCTCGACTAGCATAGGCGCCCGGGAATCATCCAAATCTGACCAGGTGGCCGCTGGTAGCGCGTCGACCACCACTTCCCTGGCACTGTTTCTCTTCCTCCCTCCGCGCGTGAATCAGCCCAGTGCGGCCCAGAAGCCCATCAACCCAGCCGCTGACAGTTCTCCCTCCCTCCAACAGCTCTCAGCCTCCCTCGTCTCCAACTCCAGCAGCTCATTCCCTTCCTCGCTCATCTCCATCTCTGGCGGGCTTAGAAGGAATGGGCTTAGGGGAGGGAGGGAGGCCAGGCGGTGGAATGGTGGATGGGTGGTTAGGGACCCTAGTAGCGGTGGAGGTGGTCGAGCCAGGTCAGGGCGGGAGTGTCGCGGCGGTGGTTGCGGGTCACTGGCGAGCATGGCCATAGTGGCGGCGGGAGTAGGACGGTGAAGGGCAAGATGGAGGCCATGGCGGCCACGTTAGGGTTCGCCAGAGCTCCACGCCTGAGCATTCGGTATTGCCGAACTGATAGGTTCGGTACTTCGGTTCTTCCCACAGAAATTCAGTTCCTCGAAAAATAGGTACCGATCGGTTCCTTCCAAAAATCGGTAGCGAGGAAATTCAGTTTCAGTATTTTTGGTTCAGTTTTGGTATTTACCAAAAACATACCAAACTGATCACGGAGACAAGTAATAGCAAGTTCAAAAGGCAATTTTTACATAATTTTGACATGATTTCGTAGAGAATAATAGTGCCAAATGCATACATATAAAAGTTTATAGGACTATAAGAGTAGAGTACCATAAATTCATAATGTAATAGTCTACAATAGCACAATCAATAATATAACAACACTCAAATTCATCACATTTCACATAGTTCGCTAAATTCGGTTTCCCGAGTTAAAGAACCGAATATACCTCTGTAAATTCGGTTCCTGAGAAACAGGTACCGAATTGGGTACTGAAAAATTTGGTTTTGGTATTTTTGGTTCGGTTCTCGGTATTTTTTGTCCAAACTTAGCCGCGGCAGTGTAGCTCCGACAAACCTAGCGCGGCCGCGGTGGTGGGCAGTGGGGCGGCGGGATGCACTACAAGAAACCTGTTAAACCATGACGGATTCTCAGCGACGGATTTTGAGACCGTCACTAATAGACGCAATCTGTGATGATCATCTTATTTCCATCATTGATGTGCACAAGTGGATATTCCCAGACCGCTAACTCGTGACAGTTTTATTCGGACCGTCATAGCGTATGATTGTAAAATCGTCATACTCTAGTTAGCACAAAACAATAGGCCCACTGTCATATAGTTAGTGCAAAACCCAACACCTGTAGCAAACTAACAACATGCCTTACCTTACCATTGAGCTACTTCTTCTATCCGACTGAATGTGCACTTATATATATTTTTTTATTTATTGCTACCCACGGCGTGGCCCAGCATCCCATTTCGTCGGTGTGCTGGTGTCTGCCACGGTGTGGCCCATTCACTTGATGTGGCCTAGCATCCCATTCCATCGGCGTGTTGGTGTGTGCCCACGGTGTGGCCCATTCACTCAACGTGGCCCAGCAATTAAACGGTAAAATAGAAAAAAAAAAGGAGCGTCCAGTGGAAATCGAACCCAGAACCTGCCAGATGAAAACAATATATTTACATTGCGCTAGTTGTTCATGTGTGCGAGAGCAGGATTCTTTTTTCGTTTTGTTCTGTATATGTAGGAGTAAGACCCATCACCAACTCAGTTCGACACCGCCGCCGACGGCAAGATTAGGCAGGAGCCACGTTGCCGCTGCCCATCATTGCCGCGTCATCCTGCGTCACCGCTGCACACCAGCGACATCACACATCACCGCCAACCTCCAACGCCATCCTGTAGCTCTGTAGCATCGCCTCCCTCCATTGCCGCACCAACGAGAGATGCTGAGTCCGGCCATGCGTCCACCTGGTGACTAATCTAACTTTTGAGCGGACTCCTACTGCCATAAATTATTGATTTGGTATTCTTTTTTATACATGTTCTTCCATTCGATTAGTCAAAGTTTGACATAAACACAAAGGATGAGACAATTAAAAAGGCTTGTCTTGAGATGATGAAGTCTGCAGTTCGTCAACAAAGATACAGGCTGAAGCAAGAATATTTTGATTATTTTCCACTACATTTGGTTACAAAAACTTCTCTCAAATGCATGACTAA
This sequence comes from Saccharum spontaneum, assembly GCA_022457205.1. Lineage (NCBI taxonomy): Eukaryota > Viridiplantae > Streptophyta > Magnoliopsida > Poales > Poaceae > Saccharum > Saccharum spontaneum. Next base: position 8,651,952 of record CM039604.1, read on the forward strand.
TGAACAGTGGATTCAACTTTTCATGGAAGAGTCCCAAAAAGATGGTATGTTTCCTTTGTCTCCTACCTTGCATCTATTTTGTCTTTGATATAGGAGATATGTCAAAAGAACAAAGACAATGGAGGGAATGTTAAGTACCACCAAACAAGTGGATCCCGTGCCTACATGGTTCATGTTGAAAATTTGGTAAGTGAGCCATGTTAAACACCACATAAATAAATGTATGCAACTGTTACTTAAGCATGCTTAAGGGGAAAAATAAAGCTTTCTATATGGAGCTCATCAATAATTTTCAAACTGCTGAAATATTTGTCACTTTACATAATCTTGATAATTTGAGATGTACTGATTTATGTGATAACACAAGTACTTGTTGCTGCTCTGATGCAAGGGAAATTTTATAGAATATTATGTTTGTAACATGCTGCTGCTCTTGTGATGACCATTTTAAGCTGCTACTACTATTGTATACCATATTAAGTTGTTTGTCACATGTTGCTGCATGCTATTGTAACATGCTACTATTGCTATTAGAAAGAAAATTGTGTTTGTAAAATTTGGTACAAGTATTTCGATTCGGCATATACAAATGATAATTTTACTTTAGGTTTACCACTATACTTGTAGCATGGTCCTATACTCCTATGCATTCTAGTTGCATAGCTAGCTGCAACTGTTGCTACTTATTTTGCCAGATGAACACTTCCTACAGGTGTGCTTCATGCAGTAGCAGCAGCAGTACACTTACAACTAATGTTCATGCTACTACTGAGTAAACTAGAACCTGGCAAAGAAAATTGATGTGTTAATATCATCTCAAAACATCAGCCTGCTGAGTGAATTTATTTTGGTCCAAGATATTTGTGAAAGCTCCTTAAACTTGTGTTCGACACTTCTTTGACATTTAGTAGCTATGATCTTTTTTGCCATTTCGTGTTTCTTTATTATATCAATGTATTAGTTTATGTTCAGTAACTATGAACTTGTGGCACTTCTTTGATGTTGAGAAGCTGTGAATATGAACCTGAGAGCTTTATTGATTGATCCTTTTCAAATTTAGTTTAACAAAATTCAGTAATGTCAATTTCATACTGCATATAAATGTTGTTTTCTAGGAGATAAGTACAATGATCAAGAACCAGATGCATTTTATTTATTTAGGGAGTGGCACTATAGCAAGAAAAATAAAGACTACAGCCCTACAGTACAGGAGGCTATTTTAAGGCAGCGTTCAAACTTTGCTCTTTGTAATGCTTGATTTTAAATTGTCTCGCATCATCATCAACCATGTTTGCTACTTTCTTGCTAGACTCAAATGGGAAACAAGTTGTCTGCACCTACAGATGGTGAGGAACCCAAGTCTGCTACTCAGGTTATAAGTGATGTGCTTACTGAGAACACCAGAGATCTGTAGCAGAACCTCCTAAATTATATGGCCCACATGCACCTGTCATTGTCCCTAAGACCTCTGACAGCTATGCATGTACACCAGATAACCTAAGAAGATCTGTCGGGTGCCCTCACAGGACCCCGATTCAACTACATTTGACAACTCATACCAGGATCAACAAAGGAGTAACTACAACATTTGTTACAAAACTTTACATCAGAGTGCGGAAGAATAATAATAATAAATTTATAAATCATGATTAAGTTAACTTTTTACAAACTTAACTTGTATTGCGGAAGTCGAGTAGAACTACAGAAGACAACTTAGGTAGAGACCTAAGTCAGGAGAGGACAATCAGATCATGTCAAGCCCACTGACATGACCTAATTAGCAGCACCAGTTAGCACTTGCAACAGGGGTTAACAAACCCTGAGTACGAGAATACTCAACAAGACTTATCCGATTAAGACAAAGACTCCAAGGGTATGCTAGCTTTAGGGAATCAAGGTACGGGTAATCCAGAATCAAGATTTTCTTTTGCAGAAAAGCTTACTAAGGTAAGTCCTTATCTTCAACATTTTACTTTTACCATTGATGGTTCATTAACCAAATCTAGGTGATCCTAATCTAGATCAAAGTAATTATCATCAAATCCTTTCTCATTCTTTCTTTCATTCCAGTTCTTAACTACGATGCAAGTCAGGTGATCAAGTCTCCATAACCGAGGAGCAATGACGATTCGAACCGATTATACCCAGCTGGGGATCCCTAACATCACGACATATGTAGAACCGAATCTGCATATATCAACCCTCATTTAGATCTCCCAAAACCAGAACGTGTCCATCGCCACCCGAGAGTACAGTACTCCTCGAACCCGGCCCGATTCTAGCCCCGAGGGTACACGCTACTCCCGCCATCTCTCCACTCCCAGTGCGAGGTTAGACGTTCTCGTAATGGAATCACCAACATTTTGGGCTTACCCAAGGCATGAGGCTAGTTGCAAAGTCTCGAACACAACAGGCTTACAACGAACGGACCTTAACTGACAAGGCGGAAACACTACATTGAGACTCCTTTCCCAATGCATGTTAGCAGTGGCCAAACCACCCGCCCGATCTTTCAAGTTCATTCTCATATTTCAATATTCATTAAGTATGTCGTCATGTCTATATAAACATTGCATTTAAAAGCTTAACTTCTAAGCATAGCGAAGCATACTACGCATTTTCCGTAAAACAGGTATCAAGGTTAATATCGCAATAATCAAGGATAATAATGCAGCAATTAGGTTATCACTCAACTCCTAATTACTTAATGCAATAAACCATAATATAAATAATAAAGATTTGTAAATATCAAGGTAGGGTTTAAATGCACCGGGGCTTGCCTTCGTTGCAGCGGTGGTTAGTTCTCGTAGAAGTCAAGTTTGACACGAACATCACGGGTGGATCACCTTCTCCGAAGCTTGATCGACACGATCCAAAACACTCGTACAAACTACACGTATATAAATGATGCGATGCTTAATATGATGGAATGCATGCCATGATGCATGATAATGAATAAAGCATAGCATAAAAGAGACATTTAGAAAGGATAAACATTAGTTATCTACTTGAGTACAACTTTCCTTCACGGTACAGTTGCAAGCTAACAAGGTTAATTTAAAGGTTAACTAACCATAACTTTGTTTTTACCCAAGAGGTTGCATCTATTAACAAGTAATTCTACCACAAGACCACTAATCACTTACACAAGAAATCATTAACCAATAATGATCTAGGTTAAACACATTAACTATCATTAACAAATCATAGTTCACAAGTTAATCTTAAACTCAAACAATTAACTAAAGGCGCCAAAGATCATTAAGAATTAATGACCTAAGGTCATCACTCAATCAAAAGAGCACACAACACTTAAAGTTATTGATTTAACCTTTAATTAATCACTTAAATAATTAAGGCATAAATTAAAAATAATTTAAACTTCCTCAAATTAAGTTCATACTTTTTCTATAGATTAATCAGGGCCTAAAATAGTGTCAAAACAAATTTCATAATTTTCAGATTAATATTTTATTTACCAAAATTCCTGGAAGTTGCATTTAACAATTAATTGAGCTAATTAAATCACATACAAAAAGTAATCAAAATTAGCATTTCATATTTTTCCTAAATAGTACACATCACAGGGAGGCTATACAAAAATTTTGAATATTTTAGGAGCTCTAAATAATTCACAACAAAATAACAAAAGTTGCTACTATTTAACATTTTCAGAAAAAGAAAAACACATTTTCTCTCCTCAGCCCACAACTCTCTTTCCTCCGGCCCACAGTGGACCGGCTCGGCCCAACCGCGCGAGCAGGCGCGGCCCAACAGCGCAGCAGACCGGCCCAGCGTGGCCTGCCCAAACGTGACCTGGCCATTTTACAAAAGAGACCCTCGGTTTTCTTTAAATAAACCCGCAGTCCTGAGGCACTATTCCTATGAGTCACGAAATTCACAAATTAACCCAGGGAGAACTCGTATTCTCACCGAGGTCCTCCTTCTTCTTCCAGGCAGGGAGCAGAGGAGGCGACCGGCTCCGGCCGGCTCCGGCTGACCGGAGGCCTGCCGGCGGTGCTGGAGGGGCAGCTCGGCATCCCTAGGCCTGCGGAGACCCATGGGTCGCAGTGACTCCACCGGAGGTAGCTCACAGCCTCCTGGCCACGCGCACCCGCAGCGGCCGCGGTGAGCTTGCCGACGGCAACAGCGCCGCAGGGCATGGCGGCCAACGAGGACCGAGGGAGTGAGCATGGGAGGAGCAGCGCGGGTAGGGAAACACGGTGGTGAGGTCAGCTTGGTTTGGCATGGTCGGTAGTAGACCGGCCACGCGCGAGGCAAGCTCGGCGGCCATGGAGAGCCGCCGCGACGAGACTAGCTCGCGCGGATGATTGCGGCGGTGCAAGGCAGCGCGAGCAGGCTCAGTAGAAATGCTAGGAGCAGGCGAGTCAGAGGGTGAGAGCAATTAGGTGGCGATGATTTGGTGGTGACGAACTCCTCTGGTGAACGGAACCGGTCGAAGGTAGAGCAGAAAGAAAAAAAAGACAACCGGTGGCGCGGTGATATGAAGGCGGGGCGAGGCATCTAGAAAAGCCAGCAGCTGCTTGCGCAGCCACGTCGAAGCAGGAGATGGTGACGGGCGCGCCTGGAAGCGATTGGAAGGTCACCGGCGACGGCGGGAGGTGGCGGCATGCGGTTGGAGACGATTTTGAAAAATTTACAGAAATGCCACTAGTGAATTTTTACAAATTACTCTAAATTTTTCTATAGAAGTTGAAAATCTATAAATACAAAAGTTGTTTAATTTTTAAAGTTCTACAACTTTCTCAATATAAACATTTTCCAATTCGGCTTAGATTTTGAAATTTGAATTTGAACTTAAAAGGGGACATTTTCTGGAATTCTATAAATTCAAAATTACTTTGAATTTTGTATTGAAACTTCAAAAACTCAAAATACCAAAGTTGTATATCTAGGAGAGACCTACAACTTTGCTATTCAAAATATTTTCAAATTCTAACTCCATTTTGAAATTGGATAGGGAAAATGAAAAGGGGTCAAATTTGAGATTTGAATCTTTTTAAAATTACTTCAAATTTTACACTGAAACTTTGAAAACTCAAAACACCAAACTTATAGCCCTTGAAAAGATCTACAAACTTGGTTTTACACTTTTTCCCAAATTTTGTTTAGATTTTGACTTATTCAAAAAGGGGTAAAACTAGGGTTTTGTTTTTCAAGGTTTTCGGAAAGATTTCAATTTGAAACTTGATACTCTATTAATTGGTGATTATTTAGTGATCAAACCATCATCCAATGGCATCATTGAGTCAAGCATCACATGTTTGACCAAATGCCACCCTTGGTTGACCAATTTGACTTTTAAAAATCTTTTAATAATTTCCCCAATTTGAGTTCAAATTCGACTCGGAAAACTTGCGACAAGTTTTGGATTCCAAAATTAAAATCAAACTTGAAGCTCCATTTTAAATATGTTTGACTTACAAATTATTATCAAGCCTTGATCCCATATTATAAAGCACATTTAACACTACTACTTTTATTTAAACAAAACTTTATTTGCTTAAGCCAATTCTCATATATAAATTCATAAAGAACCTAATGTATCAACATACCATTATTTTGTGGAATTAACTAAAATACCATATTGCAATCTGTGAACATGACAAAGAAACATATGAAACATGTCATATGGCAACATTACATATGCAACATATGATATCTATTATTGCAATATAAATGCATTTATGGCATAATACTTGATACTTATGCTTGATGATGCATCATGATCACATTTTAATTATTTCTTAACATCTGGGATGTTACACTATCCCCCTTAAAGAAATCTCGTCCCGAGATTTCAGGAACGACATAACCCGTGGGGTTAAATAATGGAAAAGGAAATGTGTCAAGCACATTAACCTTGAGAAAGTTCACAAAGTAACAGGGATTGGTTCAAGAATTACAACCGATTTCAAAATGATGATTATAATTAACAAGGTATTTAGAGAAATCCAGGAGACATGGATTACTCCCAAAAAGAAGTTCCAAGAGAACTGTAAGCACGTCAACTGCGGACTATAATGAATCATGGTCATAAACCTTGCTATAGCAAATACCCCGTATTCCCGTACAGTGATCAACCATAGGGATTTCCACGATACTTGCTATACCATTGTTACTGATCATGGTACTACTATAGAGCACAATTGGAGCAACTTTCAAGAAAGTAGGGTCTTCTGTTGAAACGAAAATATTCATAGAAGAGATCAAGATTACAACTATGATTTGATAATGGTTCCAACATCAAGGATTGAGATAATTCAAAAGAAGTATGGGCATGAATTCTCAAAACATATTGCAAATGGTGAGGGCACATCAGTCATGGGACTATAATGGATCACAACCACAAACCTCGATACCTGTGCGCACCCAGCAGAAACCTGTGTGACCCGGGCACACAAGAGACTCTAGGTTCCGACACGGCACCGTGGTCACGGAACGTGGCACCACTATAGGGCACAACAGCGATAACCCTCGTCTCACAATATTGAGAATGTAACCGAGATCAGAAGTCGGTTACAATCACAAGGCGTCTAGGGAGCTCAAAGTGAAAACTTTGAATCCCTAAGGAGTGTCTAGAGAATGAAAACACCCTAATTGTGGACTATAAGGGATCATGATCATAGACCTTGATAACAGCGAGTGTCCCGTATTTCCTTATGGTAGCAAGTCACAAGAAGTTCTAGGATACAACGCTGTTCTATTGTCACTGATCATGGTACCAGTATAGGGCACAACTGCAGTAACTCGTTGACAATGTCAGTGACAATCTCTAATCTTGGTTATAATAACAAAGGATCTGGAGAGGTTAGAATTCTCCGACGAATGTCCAATGAGCGAAAGCACATTAATTGTGAGCTATAATGGTTTAGGAGCACCGACTACGGTACCAGTGCGTGTTCTGGTGAAAACTCGTGTGGTCGCGAATCACAGAGTATCCAGGTCTGACACGACACCATAGTCACGGGTCGAAACACCACTATAGAGCACAACCAAAGTAACTCTCGTCCAGCACATGTAAGTGATCAATATCAAAGTAATAGCATGTGTCAGGATGGAAGAAATCAAAACATGACACATGCATACATTGAAAAGTCAATGCAAGGAGTAGTCCCAGGTTTTACATTGAATCGACATGGTAACTAAAGTGCATCCAGAAGTCCCCCAAGGATTAGGAACTTGTGGAGCAGGGATCATTAAAGGACTAATAGAACCTGGTACAAGACGAGATTCATCAATAGAACAGCTATAACGAATAATAGCTGCTCCCCGAATACAAGGAGGGAATTTTAATCATTATTTTATTATCATTTTATGCATGATATAAGATATGCTCGTCCTATACGTCTTCTCAACGTCAGGAGTGCTTCATCTTCAACATGTTAGTAGATTATAGAGCTTTATTTATACACTATCTTCACTGGCCAAGACGGACTGTTGAGATATACTTCGGTAGAGCTTTATCGGTGAAGTTGACTCTTTACTTGACCTTCCAAAGATGAGTTGACGAACTTCTTGAAGCCTTCGTACTTGAGCCATCGGAAAATTCTCAAGAAGTCTTCCAGCAAGCAAGAAGATAGATAGAAGTTCATTTTAACTTGTTATCCTCAAAAACTTTTATATTGTAAATTCATTTTGAAGTTTTCAAACGTAATGTTGTAGCTGATCCATTGTATGAGCTCTGATACCACCTGTAGCAGAACCTCCTAAATTATATGGCCCACATGCACCTGTCATTGTCCCTAAGACCTCTGACAGCTATGCATGTACACCAGATAACCTAAGAAGATCTGTCGGGTGCCCTCACAGGACCCCGATTCAACTACATTTGACAACTCATACCAGGATCAACAAAGGAGTAACTACAATATTACAACATTTGTTACAAAACTTTACATCAGAGTGCGGAAGAATAATAATAATAAATTTATAAATCATGATTAAGTTAACTTTTTACAAACTTAACTTGTATTGCGAAAGTCGAGTAGAACTACAGAAGACAACTTAGGTAGAGACCTAAGTCAGGAGAGGACAATCAGATCATGTCAAGCCCACTGACATGACCTAATTAGCAGCACCAGTTAGCACCTGCAACAGGGGTTAACAAACCCTGAGTACGAGAGTACTCAACAAGACTTACCCGACTAAGACAAAGACTCCAAGGGTATGCTAGCTTTAGGGAATCAAGGTACGGGTAATCCAGAATCAAGATTTTCTTTTGCAGAAAAGCTTACTAAGGTAAGTCCTTATCTTCAACATTTTACTTTTACCATTGATGGTTCATTAACCAAATCTAGGTGATCCTAATCTAGATCAAAGTAATTATCATCAAATCCTTTCTCATTCTTTCTTTCATTCCAGTTCTTAACTACGATGCAAGTCAAGTGATCAAGTCTCCATAACCGAGGAGCAACGACGATTCGAACCGATTATACCCAGCTGGGGATCCCTAACATCATGACATATGTAGAACCGAATCTGCATATATCAACCCTCATTTAGATCTCCCAAAACCAGAACGTGTCCATCGCCACCCGAGAGTACAGTACTCCTCGAACCCGGCCCGATTCTAGCCCCGAGGGTACACGCTACTCCCGCCATCTCTCCACTCCCAGTGCGAGGTTAGACGTTCTCGTAATGGAATCACCAACATTTTGGGCTTACCCAAGGCATGAGGCTAGTTGCAAAGTCTCGAACACAACAGGCTTACAACGAACGGACCTTAACTGACAAGGCGGAAACACTACATTGAGACTCCTTTCCCAATGCATGTTAGCAGTGGCCAAACCACCCGCCCGATCTTTCAAGTTCATTCTCATATTTCAATATTCATTAAGTATGCCGTCATGGCTATATAAACATTGCATTTAAAAGCTTAACTTCTAAGCATAGCGAAGCATACTACGCATTTTCCGTAAAACAGGTATCAAGGTTAATATCGCAATAATCAAGGATAATAATGTAGCAATTAGGTTATCACTCAACTCCTAATTACTTAATGCAATAAACCATAATATAAATAATAAAGATTTGTAAATATCAAGGTAGGGTTTAAATGCACCGGGGCTTGCCTTCGTTGCAGCGGTGGTTAGTTCTCGTAGAAGTCAAGTTTGACACGAACATCACGGGTGGATCACCTTCTCCGAAGCTTGATCAACACGATCCAAAACACTCGTACAAACTACACGTATATAAATGATGCGATGCTTAATATGATGGAATGCATGCCATGATGCATGATAATGAATAAAGCATAGCATAAAAGAGACATTTAGAAAGGATAAACATTAGTTATCTACTTGAGTACAACTTTCCTTCACGGTACAGTTGCAAGCTAACAAGGTTAATTTAAAGGTTAACTAACCATAACTTTGTTTTTACCCAAGAGGTTGCATCTATTAACAAGTAATTCTACCACAAGACCACTAATCACTTACACAAGAAATCATTAACCAATAATGATCTAGGTTAAACACATTAACTATCATTAACAAATCATAGTTCACAAGTTAATCTTAAACTCAAACAATTAACTAAAGGCGCCAAAGATCATTAAGAATTAATGACCTAAGGTCATCACTCAATCAAAAGAGCACACAACACTTAAAGTTATTGATTTAACCTTTAATTAATCACTTAAATAATTAAGGCATAAATTAAAAATAATTTAAACTTCCTCAAATTAAGTTCATACTTTTTCTATAGATTAATCAGGGCCTAAAATAGTGTCAAAACAAATTTCATAATTTTCGGATTAATATTTTATTTACCAAAATTCCTAGAAGTTGCATTTAACAATTAATTGAGCTAATTAAATCACATACAAAAAGTAATCAAAATTAGCATTTCATATTTTTCCTAAATAGTACACATCACAGGGAGGCTATACAAAAATTTTGAATATTTTAGGAGCTCTAAATAATTCACAACAAAATAACAAAAGTTGCTACTATTTAACATTTTCAGAAAAAGAAAAACACATTTTCTCTCCTCAGCCCACAACTCTCTTTCCTCCGGCCCACAGTGGACCGGCTCGGCCCAACCGCGCGAGCAGGCGCGGCCCAACAGCGCAGCAGACCGGCCCAGCGTGGCCTGCCCAAACGTGACCTGGCCATTTTACAAAAGAGACCCTCGGTTTTCTTTAAATAAACCCGCAGTCCTGAGGCACTATTCCTATGAGTCACGAAATTCACAAATTAACCCAGGGAGAACTCGTATTCTCACCGAGGTCCTCCTTCTTCTTCCAGGCAGGGAGCAGAGGAGGCGACCGGCTCCGGCCGGCTCCGGTTGACCGGAGGCCTGCCGGCGGTGCTGGAGGGGCAGCTCGGCATCCCTAGGCCTGCGGAGACCCATGGGTCGCAGTGACTCCACCGGAGGTAGCTCACAGCCTCCTGGCCACGCGCACCCGCAGCGGCCGCGGTGAGCTTGCCGGCGGCAACAGCGCCGCAGGGCATGGCGGCCAACGAGGACCGAGGGAGTGAGCATGGGAGGAGCAGCGCGGGTAGGGAAACACGGTGGTGAGGTCAGCTTGGTTTGGCATGGTCGGTAGTAGACCGGCCACGCGCGAGGCAAGCTCGGCGGCCATGGAGAGCCGCCGCGACGAGACTAGCTCGCGCGGATGATTGCGGCGGTGCAAGGCAGCGCGAGCAGGCTCAGTAGAAATGCTAGGAGCAGGCGAGTCAGAGGGTGAGAGCAATTAGGTGGCGATGATTTGGTGGTGACGAACTCCTCCGGTGAACGGAACCGGTCGAAGGTAGAGCAGAAAGAAAAAAAAGACAACCGGTGGCGCGGTGATATGAAGGCGGGGCGAGGCATCTAGAAAAGCCAGCAGCTGCTTGCGCAGCCACGTCGAAGCAGGAGATGGTGACGGGCGCGCCTGGAAGCGATTGGAAGGTCACCGGCGACGGCGGGAGGTGGCGGCATGCGGTTGGAGACGATTTTGAAAAATTTACAGAAATGCCACTGGTGAATTTTTACAAATTACTCTAAATTTTTCTATAGAAGTTGAAAATCTGTAAATACAAAAGTTGTTTAATTTTTAAAGTTCTACAACTTTCTCAATATAAATATTTTCCAATTCGGCTTAGATTTTGAAATTTGAATTTGAACTTAAAAGGGGACATTTTCTGGAATTCTATAAATTCAAAATTACTTTGAATTTTGTATTGAAACTTCAAAAACTCAAAATACCAAAGTTGTATATCTAGGAGAGACCTACAACTTTGCTATTCAAAATATTTTCAAATTCTAACTCCATTTTGAAATTGGATAGGGAAAATGAAAAGGGGTCAAATTTGAGATTTGAATCTTTTTAAAATTACTTCAAATTTTACACTGAAACTTTGAAAACTCAAAACACCAAACTTATAGCCCTTGAAAAGATCTACAAACTTGGTTTTACACTTTTTCCCAAATTTTGTTTAGATTTTGACTTATTCAAAAAGGGGTAAAACTAGGGTTTTGTTTTTCAAGGTTTTCGGAAAGATTTCAATTTGAAACTTGATACTCTATTAATTGGTGATTATTTAGTGATCAAACCATCATCCAATGGCATCATTGAGTCAAGCATCACATGTTTGACCAAATGCCACCCTTGGTTGACCAATTTGACTTTTAAAAATCTTTTAATAATTTCCCCAATTTGAGTTCAAATTCGACTCGGAAAACTTGCGACAAGTTTTGGATTCCAAAATTAAAATCAAACTTGAAGCTCCATTTTAAATATGTTTGACTTACAAATTATTATCAAGCCTTGATCCCATATTATAAAGCACATTTAACACTACTACTTTTATTTAAACAAAACTTTATTTGCTTAAGCCAATTCTCATATATAAATTCATAAAGAACCTAATGTATCAACATACCATTATTTCGTGGAATTAACTAAAATACCATATTGCAATCTGTGAACATGACAAAGAAACATATGAAACATGTCATATGGCAACATTACATATGCAACATATGATATCTATTATTGCAATATAAATGCATTTATGGCATAATACTTGATACTTACGCTTGATGATGCATCATGATCACATTTTAATTATTTCTTAACATCTGGGATGTTACAAGATCAAGTCTGCTACTCAAGTTATAAGTGATGTGCTTGCTGAGAACACCAGGAAGAATCAGATCTTGCATAATATGGGGATTAGAATGCACGGCATAGATCAAGCGAATAGAACACTGAAGCTGAACTAGAAATAGAGAAGAGGACAAATGCTAAGCTTCATGTACAAGTGGCTGATTTGTCAAAGAAAGTCTAAGAATCTGAGGAGGCAAGGATCAGAGACCAAGAGGAGATGAAGAAGAATAAATTTGATATGGAAGCAAAACTTGAATATCTGCTAAATCAATTTTGACCAAGTTAAACTATACATGGTGGTATATCTTTGGCTACTAACTTGATGCATTTTGCTACTACTAACTTGTGTCAAGTCAGTTTCGACCAAGTTATGCTATACATGGTGGTCTGCTACAGCTTGCATTTTGTCGCCGCTGCTGCTGTATGCAACCATTTGTATGTTGGCTCCTGCTGCAACAAATAACTATGAACTTGTGGCACTTCTTTGATGTTATGAACTTTGTTGCTTGCATTTTGCTGCTGCTGCATACATAACTAAAGTTGTATGCATTTTTTTAGAATATCTATGTTGGCTTATGTGCCATGGTAAACTGCAAGGTTGATGGATGGTTGATGAAACTTTGTATGCTAACTAACATTGGATGAAAACTTTTGTAATCTAATGCTCGATTCATGTGATATGATGTTGGATGGAAACATAAGATTATTTATTTGATGTGCTGCTTTTTTTACAAAGCGTCACCCTTCTTTATTTATCAGGATAACTGGTACAAACTCCATCAGTAGGAGCAACAAACCAAACATATCTTCCTACCGAAAAGTTTACAGAGCTCCTAGCTAAACAATGAGCATCAATATTGGAGCGCCTGCCTTCATGAACAAACTCCACTCTTGTGAAGCCTCCCGTCAGGGACTTAGATTTCCAAGACGATTGGCCCGTACCTCCCAAAACCCTCACATGGATGTTTCTTACTGCATTGACATAGTCGCTTGCCACCCAGAGCGTTTGGAGGTCAAGGTCACTGGCTAAAGCCAGGCCCTCGTAGCACGCCACCACCTCGGCTGTTTCACCATGGATGTGCTGCTATGGTATTAGTTGTATGTGTCGTGTATATGGGCTGTGTATAAGGGCTGTATATGCGAAAATGGGCTGTGTATATGGGTTGTATGTGCTGTAGTAGTGGGCTGAAAAGTGCGCTAAAAATTGGTGACGAAATTGGGTAGCAAAATGGCTAAAACTGGTCTGCCAAAATGGTTGAAAAAGAGCTGCGAAAATAGTTGAAATTGGGCTAAAAATTGGCCCATCTTTGATTTTGGCCTGTTAATAAATGGGCTGAGGTAGTGTCCACGAAAGCATCCATGTAAGCATCAATGATGATGTGGCAATTCATCCATGACGGTTATTTCATCGTAGGAAATGGGCTTGGGCTGGGCTAACTAGGTCTCGGGCTCTACCGTGATGGTTTTTGACAAACCGTCACACAGGTTAATCCATGACGCTCAATCCATGATGATATCTAGAACCATCATAGATGTTGCTTGGTGATAGTTTTTTTGGTGATCCGTGAAAGGAATTTTCCGTCATGGATTAATAGGATTCTTGTAGTGGTGGCGTTAGCGCATTGCGAGGAGGAAGAAGCCTTGGGCGGCAGTGGGCAGCACGTTGGTGGGGTGCAGTGGGCTGTGCAGAGTAGGGCGAGGCCCAGTCGCTGCCCTAGTTGTCACGTGACAGCGCGCCAACCAGGTCAGCGCATAGCACGCCCTGTAGGCACCCACACCCTAGTTAATCCCTAACCCTCCCACCTCCCTCCCGCTTATCTCTTCCAGAGTCCACACGTCATCGCCTCCTACCCACTTCTCCATGTGGCGGAATCGCCCAGTTTAGCACGCTTTCAGGACGCTTGCCTTCCACTAGGCACTAAGAACCCTGAAAGTGAGCTAAACCAGATGATTCCGTCGAGCACCCCCGACGGGAGAACTCGAAGATCCACATTTTACACCCGGGATCCAATAATGAGTACAAACTTACAATACTTAGTTCATTTCATACAACATAGAGTCTTGAAATAGTTATTACAATACCAGAGGTTCAGAGTGCAATAATTAACAGCGGAAATAAAATAACATCTAGCGGGAGCGATGAGAATCCGTCTGTGCCCACCAGAAAAATCCTCCACACAAGGCAAACCTGCTCAAAAAGCACCTGCAACAGGGGTAAAAAAAATAAACCCTGAGTACACAATGTACTCGCAAGACTGACCCGACTGGGAATTATATTTCCCGACTCTCAAGGATCATGATAGGCTTTATGGCTGGTGGGTTTCTTGCATGCGAAGAACAGCACTAAAATTGTGTCCTTAATTTCTTTAACTTTTAGAAGCCGCATTTTATTCATTAACCAATAGTCTATGTAAGTACCTATGCTATAATCAAGCAAGAGTTGAGCAAAACAGGATCATTTCTTCCTCTATCCATTTCCAGTTCTTACTACGATGCCAGAGCGTAGCCAAGCCGTACCGTCACGCAGAAAGGGTGATTCGCGAATCAATGTGCCCAGCTGGGTGCCCCAAAAACACACGCCTTGCTCGTACCCCGGGCACAAGCAAGACCAACCCGTTCCACTCCTGTCAAGGGGTCCAGGTCCCCGTCCAAGCTCGGACTCTAAGCCCCCATCACTGCAGGCCCGGCCTCAGTATGGTGCTTAGACCTCCTCCACCCAATATATATAACCACCCTAAAAAGCCGGTCCAGAAAGAGCCGGAACCCATGACAAGAGAGAAACAAGTCTTTCCGCTCCCATAAGCAAGTATATGCTCGGGACAATAAATCTGTGACTTGACTAGGGTCCATGCAACGAACGGTCCTTAATTGACACAGGCGGAACAAATGCAACCAGAGCCCCGCTCTGTTGCCCAACCAGGTCCAAGTCCATCCAACCCGTTCCGCCCGGTCTCCAATTATCCATATACATTTATTTTTCATGTGGTAGTAACATGATAATAGTAACAATATTATAATTCCTATCTCTCGCGAGTGACAGGAAATCACTCGACTTCTACCGGAGTCCTGTAGCATAGCCATCTACACGATCCTGACATACTAGTAAGACTCATGGGATCAGGATATTTATGCAAGTGGATTTCATCCAACTCCTTAAAACTTAATGCACAAGAATATAGATATAATAAAGTGCAGAATAATAGGGGTTATGCACCGGGGCTTGCCTTGGGCAGGTGCACAGCCAGAGGTGTCAGTAGCGGGCGGCTTCTGGAACTCCTCAGGTACGAAGATTTCCTCCTCGTATTCCTCGATGACCTCCTCGTAGTCCGGCTCCTCCGCGGCCACGTACTCGACTCCCTCGTGATCTACATGCATGCAATGCTTAGGAATATAACGACAGCAGCACGTAAAATAAAAGTACATTGATTTAGCTACTAAGCTATGGATATCGACCATGGTACTAGGCTACCTATTATCGCCGATAACCATTTCGAAGCTAAAACTATTGCCGGTTTACCACAACAAATCCTGCAATTAAAGATCGATATACCGCTAAGCTCTCTACTTTACTCTTATGAGCCTACCATCCTAACAGTTAATGGTGAACTAACTGTACTAGCAGGTAGATGGCATTTTTGTGAATCTAACAAACTTGGTTTCACTATTTAGGACATCTACACCATTTACTATCATTTATCAAAGTTCGGCGCATAACTAAACTAACTAAGCAATTCTATTCTCAGGAACAACCGAAACAGGCCTCGTGGCCCACGGCTTGGCTCGGTAGCGGCGCAGCAGCGGGCGCGGCCCAGCGAGCGCAAGCGATGCGGCCAGCAAACGGCAGCAGGCGCGCGGCCCAGCGCAGCGGGGCGGCCCAACAGCGGGCACGGCCCAGCGCGGTAGCCTACTGAGTACATACTACAAATTTTTAATAAAGTTCACATACACGCTCTACATCATTTTTATTTCATAACAATTCGTTTAGAAAACTAGACAATATAAAGCGACATGAAACTTAACATTTATTTCCCGTTTCGGATAACGTTTCAAATGTCGTATATAGATTTATACTCCAAATTACACACATATGCACAAATACATGATGTTCCTGCGATGTTTTAGCAAAACATTACAATGTAACACCGGGGTGTTACAAACCTACCCCCCCTAAAAGAAAATCTCGACCCGAGATTTATGTGCCTAGTGTGTGAAAGAGACAGGGAAACATATTTGGCACAACACTAACCATCCGACCCAGAGAGGAGATGGGGGTAATGCTTCAAGATATAACTCTCAAGTTCCCACGTTGCTTCCTCTTCCGAATGACGCTGCCACTGGACCTTGTAAAATTTCACCACATTGTTCCTGGTCACTCTCTTTTTCGTCCAAGATTTTTACCGGATGTTCCTTATAAGAAAGGTCCGGTTGAAGGGAAAGTCCTTCAATTTCTACTGCCTCAGTGGGAACCCGCAAACACTTTTTCAACTGGGACACATGAAAAACATCGTGGACAGCTGACAAAATATCCGGAAGCTGAATGCGGTAGGCCACGGAACCACGTCGGGCCAAAACCTTGTAGGGCCCCACATAGCGTGGGGCTAGCTTCCCACAGACACCAAAATGATGCACACCTTTCATGGGAGACACCTTGAGATACACATAATCCCCAACTTCAAATTCCAAGGGCCTCCTTCTTTTGTCTGCATAGGTTTTCTATCGATTCTGTGCTGCCTTTAAATGACTCCGGATAATCCCAACCTTCTCTCTTGCTTCAAGCACAAAGTCAGGCCCGAAATAACCACGGTCTCCCACCTCAACCCAGTTGAGTGGGGTTCTGCATTTCTTGCCATACAAAGCCTCAAAAGGTGCCATCTGGATGCTCTCTTGATAGCTGTTATTATAAGAAAACTCGGCCAACTTCAAACATTCGTCCCACTTTTCAGGAAAAGAGATGACGCAAGCTCTCAACATATCTTCAAGCACTTGATTCACCCTCTCTGTCTGACCATCGGTCTGGGGATGATAGGCTGAACTTCTGAGAAGGCGCGTACCAACGCATCCTTGGAGTTGTATCCAAAAACACGACATGAAAACCGCTCCACGGTCAGAAACAATGGTAAGCGGAACTCCATGAAGGGTCACAATGCGATCAAAATACAGCTTGGCATACTGCGAGGCTGTATACCTCGTACCTACTGGAAGAAAATGAGCAGTCTTAGTGAGGCGATCCACAATGACCCAAATAGAATCATGGCCCTTGGCGGTGCGAGGTAACCCGGTAATAAAATCCATGGAAATATCTTCCCACTTCCAGACCGGAATAGGCAAAGGCTGCAGAAAACCCGGCCTCCGCAGATGGTCTGCCTTAACTCTTCCACAAATATCACACCCAGCAATATACTTGGTGATATCCTGCTTCATGTATGACCACCAATACAGCTGACGCAGATCATGGTACATCTTGTTACTCCCCGGATGAATAGACAACTTGGACTGGTGGGCTTCCTCCAGAATCTTCCTTCTTAGCTCCTCATTACCGGGAACCACTAACCGGTTCTTGTACTTCACCACACCTTGCCCGTCAATGCTAAAGTGCGGACCACGCCCTTCAGCCATCAACTTCTTGATGTGGGGGATTTCTAAGACATCATACCTTTGTTCTGCGATAATTTGCTCAAGTAACTCAGAGACTAAAGCAATCTGTGCCAACACTGCAGAGTGAGAGAGAGGCACGGACTCTTCCTCCGGCGTGTGTGACTTGCGGCTCAAAGCATCAGCCACCACATTAGCTTTTTCCGGATGATAATGGACCTCCAAGTTGTAATCCTTAATTAACTCAAGCCATCTCCTCTGCCTCAGATTCAACTCAGATTGAGTGAAAATATATCTAAGGCTCTTATGGTCCATAAAAATATGCACTTTATTCCCCAACAAATAGTGTCTCCAAATTTTTAGAGCGTGCACCACTGCAGCTAGCTCTAAATCATGGGTTGGGTAATTCACTTCGTGCTTTTTCAGCTGGCGCGAAGCATATGCTATCACACGCCCCTCTTGCATAAGCACACACCCAAGCCCAGTCCTGGAGGCATCACAATAAACATCAAAAGGCTTCTCAATATCCGGTTGAGCCAAAACAGGAGCTGAGGTAAGGAACTTCTTCAAGGCCTGAAAAGCTTCTTCACAAGCCGAACTCCATACAAACTTGGCATCCTTCTGAAGTAACTTGGTCATAGGTTGGGCTATTTTAGAGAAATCTGGAATGAAACGCCGATAGTATCCGGCAAGACCCAAAAACTGGCGGATCTGATGCACGGAGGCAGGAGACCTCCAATCCAACACATCCTGAACCTTGCTAGGATCTACAGACACACCCTCAGGGGTCAGAACATGTCCCAAGAACTAAACTCGATCCAACCAAAACTCACACTTGCTGAACTTAGCGTACAGCTTGTGCTCTCGCAACCGGGTCAGAACGGTGCGGAGATGCCGTGCATGCTCTTCTTCATTCTTGGAATAAATCAAGATGTCGTCGATGAACACTACTACAAACTTATCCAACTCTGGCATAAAGACTGAATTCATGAGATACATGAAAAATGCAGGAGCATTTGTGAGACCAAAAGATATGACTAGGTACTCATACAACCCATACCTAGTAGAAAAAGCTGTCTTTGGTATATCTTGTGGCCGGATCTTTATCTGATGATACCCCGACCGAAGATCTATTTTAGAGAACACCTTTGCCCCAGCCAACTAGTCAAACAAAGCATCAATACGAGGCAAAGGGTACTTGTTTTTAATGGTTACCGCGTTGAGGGGGCGGTAATCCACACACATGCGAAGGGTGCCATCCTTCTTCTTCACAAAAATGGCAGGACAACCCCAAGGTGAAGAACTGGGACGGATGAACCTTTTATTCCGCAATTCTTCTAACTGCTTCTTCATTTCAGCTAACTCCTTTGGTGCCATACGGTAGGGACGTCGAGAAATAGGAGCAGTGTCAGGCTCTAACTCAATGGTGAACTCCACATCTCTATCCGGTGGTAACCCCGACAAATCATCAGGAAAAACATCTGGGAACTCACAGACCACTGGAATAGAGGTGAGATCAGAAGAGACTTCCACATTTGCAGCAACTGGAGAAGTGAGTTCCGAGGGAATGAGAAGAGACATCCTATCCTCAGACCCAGGAAGTCGCAACTCGACAACTCTCCGCTTAAGGTCCAACACTACCCCGTAAACCTTCAGCCAGTTCATGCCCAGTATTGCATCAATGCCATGCCCAGGTAGCAACATGAACTGAAGGCGATAACTGTGGGTAGCTAGCACCAAACTGACAGTACCCGTCCGGGTGTTGATAAGCATGTTCGCACCCAGAGTGCTGATTCTATAGGCCTTAGGGATGGCCATAATAGGTAGATTATGCCTCTCCGCATACCCCATGCTCATAAAAGAATGCGATGCTCCAGAATCAAATAACACAAGTGCTGGATGAGAGTTGATGGCGAACATACCAGCCATCACAGGTTGATCCTGCAATATTTCCTCGGCCTCCGTATAATTCAACTGTCCCGAACGGCTCACTGGGGCTTTCTTCTTGATAACCGTCCTCTTGATCAGTCGAGAGTTGGCAGACGGCTGGGCAGACTGAACGGGCCGGTTCTCAGGACACTCCCGAGCAAAGTGGCCCTCCTTGCCACACTTGAAACAGCCAGTAGACTTGACCATCTGTCCCTGACGAGGTGGAAACTGTTGTCCCTGTGGCTGTTGCACCTGCTGGGAAGGTGCACGGTACTGAGTCGTCGGAGCCTGACGAGTCTGCTGAGGCTGTCGCGACGGCTGTCCACCAGGAGAATGGTAGGACATCCTCTTAACAGCCTACATCTTCTGCGCCTGCTGGTGACCAGAAGACCCAGAATTTCCCCGCTTGCGCTTCCACTCGGCCTGAGTGTCACGCTGCAGACCCTCCATAGCAATGGCTGCATTCATCAAGGTGCCAAAAGTCTGGTAGTTCCCGGTGTACAGTGTAACGTCCCACCTTCTCGAGGCCGGGCCCGCTTACATCTAGCCGCTTTTCTAGGACATAGACTGCCCTCACAGACCAACACAAGTCTTTTCTACGCACTTTGTCCTCACTCGTGCGCACCCGGGAAGAACTTCCCGGTCGGTCACCCATCGCTCCAGGCCAAGCACGCTTAACTTTGGAGTTCTTTCGAGATGGGCTTCCGAAAAAGAAGTTGCAACTTGTTGGTATGAGTATCCTATTAATCCTGTTAAGCCCTGGGCCGGGATGTTACATCCAGCTCCTTCTGCAGAACACAAGAGAGGCCACGGTAGAAGCGGTCTCTCTTCTTCTCATCTGTGTCAACGTGAGTGCCAGCATACTGTGCCAAGTGGTTGAACTTGTTGACATAATCCATCACGGACAAGCTTCCCTGCTTCAGGTCCAAGAACTCCGAGAGCTTCCTATTCAGAACGCCCACCGGAATGAAGTACTCTCAGAAAGCGGCAGTGAACTCTTGCCAGGTCACTCGGTGGTCCGCCTGCTGCATAGCGTTAAAGGTATCCCACCAAGCACTGGCAGACCCCAGCAACTGTTGTGCGGCGAAACGCACCCTCTGCTCATCGGTCACCGTGAGCAGCAGAAACTTTTGCTCCAGCACACGAAGCCAATGCTCCGCGTCCAGAGGCTCAGCAGTCGGTGCGAACGTGGGCGGGTTAGACTTTAAGAAGTCCTGATATGAACAGGGCCTCTCAAAGACCACGGGCACCGCCCCCGTCCCCACCGTTGCCACCGGGACCCCCACGAGCGAGGCCACCGACAGCCTGTGCCATCAGCTCCAGGGCACGGGCCATCTCACGACGAGAAGCTAACAACTCCGCCATCATCTCCGCTTGAGTCATCAGAGGCGGCGGTGGCGGTGGAAGAGGAGCCAAGCGTGGGGCGTCTTGACTCTCCCCGACATTCTCGTGACCATTCTCCGGGTCGCGTCCCTCCGGGTCACGGCCCGCTCCAGCGCTGGTACTCCCGTGAACAGACCCAGCTGCCCCGCGACCAGACCTCAGGTTCATCTGTAACAGATAAGAACCAACCATTAGGGCACTTCTCCCGATTTAGAGAACGGGACTGAGACGATGATACGGCCTTCGAAAGGATTAAAGCAATTTATTTTACTTCTCATTCTACCCTGTTACTATCTGTGATTATCGTGAAGGGGTTTTTAAATTAACCAGGTTTTTAACTGAGGAATGCATGCATCGCCCTACACGCTCACTCAAGCCAGAAATATAGCGGCCTCACGCTAACTTTGGCACATCGTACACTCACTTCCGAAACTATCGTTTCCTTACGCAACGTAAGTTAGTGTACCTGCAGAAGATAGTTAGGAAAAACAGTGCCACTATCCTAGTAAACCATATTGCTAGGGATTAACACTTAACTACGTCGACTTTACCGCATCCTAATTTTTATAAACCTTTTGTTGGTCAAATTTTTAAGCCTTTTGAAATAGGTGATTTAGCTTGTAAGCTCATTATTGGCTCTGGTACCACCTGTGGCAGAATCGCCCAGTTTAGCACGCTTTCAGGACGCTTGCCTTCCACTAGGCACTAAGAACCCTGAAAGTGAGCTAAACCAGATGATTCCGTCGAGCACCCCCGACGGGAGAACTCGAAGATCCACATTTTACACCCGGGATCCAATAATGAGTACAAACTTACAATACTTAGTCCATTTCATACAACATAGAGTCTTGAAATAGTTATTACAATACCAGAGGTTCAGAGTGCAATAATTAACAGCGGAAATAAAATAACATCTAGCGGGAGCGATGAGAATCCGTCTGTGCCCACCAGAAAAATCCTCCACACAAGGCAAACCTGCTCAAAAAGCACCTGCAACAGGGGTAAAAAAAATAAACCCTGAGTACACAATGTACTCGCAAGACTGACCCGACTGGGAATTATATTTCCCGACTCTCAAGGATCATGATAGGCTTTATGGCTGGTGGGTTTCTTGCATGCGAAGAACAGCACTAAAATTGTGTCCTTAATTTCTTTAACTTTTAGAAGCCGCATTTTATTCATTAACCAATAGTCTATGTAAGTACCTATGCTATAATCAAGCAAGAGTTGAGCAAAACAGGATCATTTCTTCCTCTATCCATTTCCAGTTCTTACTACGATGCCAGAGCGTAGCCAAGCCGTACCGTCACGCAGAAACGGCGATTCGCGAATCAATGTGCCCAGCTGGGTGCCCCGAAAACACACGCCTTGCTCGTACCCCGGGCACAAGCAAGACCAACCCGTTCCACTCCTGTCAAGGGGTCCAGGTCCCCGTCCAAGCTCGGACTCTAAGCCCCCATCACTGCAGGCCCGGCCTCAGTATGGTGCTTAGACCTCCTCCACCCAATATATATAACCACCCTAAAAAGCCGGTCCAGAAAGAGCCGGAACCCATGACAAGAGAGAAACAAGTCTTTCCGCTCCCATAAGCAAGTATATGCTCGGGACAATAAATCTGTGACTTGACTAGGGTCCATGCAATGAACGGTCCTTAATTGACACAGGCGGAACAAATGCAACCAGAGCCCCGCTCTGTTGCCCAACCAGGTCCAAGTCCATCCAACCCGTTCCGCCCGGTCTCCAATTATCCATATACATTTATTTTTCATGTGGTAGTAACATGATAATAGTAACAATATTATAATTCCTATCTCTCGCGAGTGACAGGAAATCACTCGACTTCTACCGGAGTCCTGTAGCATAGCCATCTACACGATCCTGACATACTAGTAAGACTCATGGGATCAGGATATTTATGCAAGTGGATTTCATCCAACTCCTTAAAACTTAATGCACAAGAATATAGATATAATAAAGTGCAGAATAATAGGGGTTATGCACCGGGGCTTGCCTTGGGCATGTGCACAGTCAGAGGTGTCAGTAGCGGGCGGCTTCTGGAACTCCTCAGGTATGAAGATTTCCTCCTCGTATTCCTCGATGACCTCCTCGTAGTCCGGCTCCTCCGCGGCCACGTACTCGACTCCCTCGTGATCTACATGCATGCAATGCTTAGGAATATAACGACAGCAGCACGTAAAATAAAAGTACATTGATTTAGCTACTAAGCTATGGATATCGACCACGGTACTAGGCTACCTATTGTCGCCGATAACCATTTCGAAGCTAAAACTATTGCCGGTTTACCACAACAAATCCTGCAATTAAAGATCGATATACCGCTAAGCTCTCTACTTTACTCTTATGAGCCTACCATCCTAACAGTTAATGGTGAACTAACTGTACTAGCAGGTAGATGGCATTTTTGTGAATCTAACAAACTTGGTTTCACTATTTAGGACATCTACACCATTTACTATCATTTATCAAAGTTCGGCGCATAACTAAAGTAACTAAGCAATTCTATTCTCAGGAACAACCGAAACAGGCCTCGTGGCCCACGGCTTGGCTCGGCAGCGGCGCAGCAGTGGGCGCGGCCCAGCGAGCGCAAGCGATGCGGCCAGCAAACGGCAGCAGGCGCGCGGCCCAGCGCAGCTGGGCGGCCCAACAGCGGGCACGGCCCAGCGCGGTAGCGAGCGCGGGCGCAGGCGCGGCAGCGGCAGCGGCCAGCGCGGGCGAGTGCGCGTGGCCGAACAGCGCGCGGCGCAGGCGCCAGCAGCGGGCTGGCAGGCCGGCCCAGCGCGGCAACAGGCGGCCAGCGCGAGCAGCGTGGCCCAGCAAGCGGCAGCAGCCCACAGAGGCGTATTTTAACGTATTACGGCTTTATTTTCCTACATGAAAGCGGCCACAAAACACATATGACGTAGGGGTGACGTCAAGATGACATCAACAAGCTAATAACAGCAGTAACGCACCGTCGCTGCTCTGCTTGCTCTGCTCTGCTCGGGACGTGGTTCCGCTGGCCACGGAGAGGATGCTACTGGGCGGTGGAGCTTCGAATGAGTGGGCAGAGCGATGCACAGCTGAAGGAGAAGCTAGCAGTGCGGTGGATTGAAATAGTATGCTCTGGTTCAGTGGATGGACGACGGCGCAGTTCACCTCATTATAAGGAGCAGGCGGAGCTGTGCTTCCAAAATTGAAGCACAGTGAGGTGCTACAATAGGCAAGGTGGTGCCAATCAAGCTGCTGGCTGTCTTGCGGAGCCAAGGATGCGACGAATTTCATTAACGCTCTACGGTCACGTCGAATTGAAAGCAAGAGGTACCGTTGGCCATGGCTTCAGCGGAGACAGAGGCGTTGGCACAACCACGATCATTAATACAAGGTACGCGTGCACAAGACGACGGAAGACTGTGAGACGTGCCCAGGCGACTGTCCGCGCGGTCGACCCACGCGAGTGCAGAGCTGATAGGACTCGTGCGCAGTGTGCTTGCGTGCGGTGGCAAGCAACCAAGGCACAGAGGTGACCATGGTCAGTGATGGCTTGTCCGAAGCAGATGACGTGCACGGGTTTTCTACAAAACACCAAAAGTGGCTTTGTCGACCCATTTACAACTTACGCGAAATGACTTAAACTTCGAACGGTTTCGCGTTGAATTCCAATTCCGACTTACTTGTTCCATTGTCGCCTACTGAGTACGTACTACAAATTTTTAATAAAGTTCACATACACGCTCTACATCATTTTTATTTCATAACAATTCGTTTAGAAAACTAGACAATATAAAGCGACATGAAACTTAACATTTATTTCCCGTTTCGGATAACGTTTCAAATGTCGTATATAGATTTATACTCCAAATTACACACATATGCACAAATACATGATGCTCCTGCGATGTTTTAGCAAAACATTACAATGTAACACCGGGGTGTTACACTCCATCCTCTACACATAGATGTCGCACCCTACATCCCTACCCACCCCAGCGGCTGTCCACCCAATCTCGGCCATATCCTACACCCAGCGGCGGTGCGTCCAATGCCCACTTTGATGTTCGGCGCAGTGGGTCGGTCAGCAGCACGGCGAGGAGGGAGTGGTTCTCAAAGATCCTGCCGAAGCCCCATTGCACCGCCTACCAGAGTCGACGTCCACCTGTGCCTTCCCTAGGATGCGACCTGTGGGTTGCGGCCCTCCCAGCTAGATAGAGTAGCTTCCATCAAGGTTGGAGCCCCTCGTTCGGCGGGCTCTTCTAGTGTCGCCGACTGACTGGATCATCTCTAGGCCGGTGAGCTCATCTTTGAGGTCGACTGGATCCCCGTTGAGTTTGAGCCCAAGCCCATGGTCCACGTCCAGTGGCGGAACCAGGAACTTTAGGTAGGGGGGCCGTGCAAACACTGTGACTTCATGGGTCGGCATGTTGCTTGAGGGTGCCTGCAGTTGGGTCAGAAGTGTACCATGCCTGAGCAGTGAGCACCTCTCGCTGTTCCATGGTGTTTTGTTAACCTCTATAGTTGTTGCGCCGGCCGATGCTGTGCATGTGTTAATTCTATCTAATGGGTAGCGGTTTGTTGTTGACTCCTTGAGAGGTCCCTAGGCTTTGAATGAGG
This sequence comes from Saccharum spontaneum, assembly GCA_022457205.1. Lineage (NCBI taxonomy): Eukaryota > Viridiplantae > Streptophyta > Magnoliopsida > Poales > Poaceae > Saccharum > Saccharum spontaneum. The sequence continues at coordinate 8,677,582 of CM039604.1, forward strand.
GGGAGTGGAGACTTGCGGAAGAAAGCTGGAGACTTGCTAAAGTGCAGAATATTGATCTGGGCTATGTTTAGTTCCCCAAATTCACCCCTAAATTCCACTATACAAAAAGAAGATTCCCCGTCACATCAAAATGCCGGCACATGCATGGAGTACTAAATGTAGATGAAATCAAAAACTAATTGCACAATTTTATTATACTTTGCGAGACAAACGTTTTGAGTCTAATTAATCAATATTTGAACAATTATTACCAAATAAAAACAAAATGCTACAGTGCAGCACAATGCCGCTGCAGTGATCCAGGGATCCCCAATTTGGGGATCTAAACAAGGCCGTGTATGTGCTGTATATGTGCTTTGAAGAGGACTTGGAATGGCAGGGTTCTAAATATTTTTGACATGTCGGGGGGGGCGTGGCCCCTGCTGGCCACCCCCTGGTTCCGCCACTGTCCACGTCAGGGCCTCCCTGTAGATTTTGAGCTCAAGATCCACACCTCCAGTGGCATGGTGGTTCAGGTTTGGGAACTCAATTCTACTCTTGCCCTGCTGATGCCCAGATGCTCAGTCCCGAGCCCAGTCATTAATATTTCCTTTTTTGAATGCAGCACCAGCATGTTCCGGGTGATTGAGTCAATGCATCTGAAGGCGAAGGTGCCCGTCTCATCTAATCAATTTTTTGGAGATGGGCATGTTGACCACCTCTATAATGAATAGGGATTAAGATTGACCTTTGGTTAGAGGTGGGTAGCTTCCCCGCATTTTTTGAAAATAAAAAATAACTGTCTCAAAAAATGTTTTGTGTACTAGTGACTCTTCTAGTGGCAGGCAGTGTAACCAGGGGTGGGCCCACCTATATATTCAATGGTATTCAGTTGAATACCCAAATTTTTTGACAAAAAATTTTATACATATAGTGCATATACAAGTCTGTATATGGAAAAACAAAAATACTGCGATATGAATACCTATACAGGCAAATAGGCCCAATACACACTTAGTTTTCCCTCGCATCAATGGCCCAACGAGGTTGAGAGGCCCATTTTCACTACCAAAGGCCCAAAATCGCGCTCCCACCTCCTGCCTCACGCAACACATGCACGGTCGCAGCTCGCTCTCGCTCGTTCTTTCTCCCGAACCGACGAACCACGAACCCTTGCTCCGACTCCGAGTGGCGACCGGTGAGTGGGGGCAGCGGCAGACCACGGGCGTCGGGCGAGCAGCACAGCTCGCACCGTGCAGGTAGGGACGCCACCGTGCGCGCGCAGGTAGGTTGGCAGGGCAGTGACCTGTAAGTTGAATTCAGGGGGTGTTTAGTTCACACCTCCTAATTTTAGTCCCTCCTACTAAGTGAACCAAACACCCCCTCAGTCTTCCAAAATCCCAAATTCCTATTCAATTTGTTACTTGTTAGGGTCTTAGGAATAGCAATTTGTCCCCAAATTAGGCCCTGTTCGCTTATCTTATGAGCCATACTTTTTCAGCGAACGAATAGTGTTTTTCTCTCACAACAAATCAGCAAACAGTACTTTCAGCCATGGCTTTTCAGCGAAGCGAACAGGACCTCAAGTAGGAGAGGAAGAGTAACACCACACATCTTAGGAGTCTAGTCTCTTGAATTAATTTTAGGTCTCAATTATGCAGTTTTAACTATATTGCAATACATGCCGAATATTAGCCATTTGGTTGTAAAAAAATATGATACCCATATATTTTGTATACCTAGCTCTCAAATCCTAGGCTCGCCACTGAACGTAACGTAGGATTTAATAGTGTTATTCTTTCGCTCGAGATCTATCGTAAGCAGTGACATAGCCAGGATTTGTAGTTATGGTGTTCCATTGTCTCTGCTGTAAATTTAACATGTCCGTACATAAATATATGAATCATAAAATGCAATTAACTATAAAAAGCGCACATAGTTCAAAAATAGATAAGTATGTGTTTCTTAACATATAATTGAAATATTACATACCCATAATAGTTGAAGAACAATATGTTTCAATATCACCACTCCTCTGCAAGATAATTATATAATGATTCAATATATCAAACCAATAATCCAAAACTGGAAAAAAATCATATATTGAAATAAAATAATTCAGTGTTGCACTTGTATACCCTATGGCTTGTGCACTTTTCCTGTCTGACTGTCCGTACATATCGCAGATCACTGACCATATATTGAAATTGAAGAAACTGAAAGGAAAAGAAGAAACGTGAGTATGTTCCTGTGACTAAAGGAGAATAGGAATAGACGGGTAGGGCAGCGGCCAGCGGGCTAAAGCTTTGGCTAAGCAGTTCAGTCTTGAAGTCGCTAGGATTCAGAGTAGTTGCTGCCTGCTGGGCTGCTGCTTTGCGTTTGCCGACTTCAGAGTCCGATGCTCGATCAGATGGCCATGCTCGCCGCTGGGTGCTGGCAGCAGTTGCGTCGCGGCCGTCAACTTGTCAACCGACCCCCACGATTTAGGGTGGTCCCCGTGGACCATCCTGTACTAAACCCTGTAGGCCTGTAGCTCCGCCCCTTATCGTAAGCATGAGCGGATCAAAGGGTATTCCCTGAATTTCCGGGAATATCCAACTATTTTGATACACTTTTATGTATATATATGTGTATATACTTATATATGTATATGTGTAATGCTATATTTTACAGTATTTTCACTCATTGCAGCCCAAAACAGTAAAAAAAAACAGCTTCTCGGCTTGACTTCGTCATATTTTATAGTATTTTCACCCATTGCAGTTAAAAAACAGTTGTTTTTTTGTTGTTGATGTGAAAGTGGGAATACCCAAGTTTGGAATCCTGGCTCCACCACTGTTCGTAAGATGTTCAGGTGAGCATAAAAATACTGTACGTGTATATATGAGTGTCCGTAGATGTTGATGCCAGTATTTGAATGTGGTCGTAGGTGTAGTTGGATTCGGAGGAGAGGAAACGGAACGCGTCAGGTTTCCTTATGGCAGGGGACGCGAGGAGGCCCTGGTTGCTCTCCATTTCGTTACGCATGGAGGACTGTGTGTTCTGCTGCGTCTGTATACGCATCCTCATCAGACAGCATTTTTTTGAGAATTTGTGTTGGAACATCAATCACACATGCCCACTGGAATCGATCAACTTCGAGCTAAGCAGAAGTTTCTGGCGTTGGTTTACAGGTGCAAATCTATACGTAGACGCATACGTACTCGATCCCAACAGGGACATGCAGACTAGCCATGAACGATTCACCACATGGATGGTTCCATCAGACTTGGCATGCATTTGTTCTTGGTGGACAATAGTTGTGAACAGCCGGTTTCCTGAATGTTTGTGGACTCTGGTTCACCAGGGACGGCCACGGTGGCTGGGATATATATATATATATATATATATATATATATATATATATATATATATATATATATATATATATATATATATATATATATATATATATATATATATATATATATATATATATTTTTGCTTGCGAGGACTCTTGCCACGAATTATTTCTATATATTTCTGGTTGCTTGACTCTGCTTAGTTAAGTTCTGAGCTGTGAAAAAACTACTGTGAAATGTAAGCTATGAAACACAAATATTAAGTATATATGTTGTTGAAAAATTGTAAGTTGTTTGGTTCAAACAACTACAAAGCATACATTCTCCCTCTACCTATCTTGAAGTCATAGTTTTAAATAGCAGGTTAAGGTGTTTAGCGGTGTACTTCTAAATCAGTTAATAGCAGAGCTAAATCAGGCTATAACGGAATATAGCAGCTAAATTGTACATGAACACAAATAGCGGCACCCTCCCTTAAAAGGCTATAGCGGGCTATAGAGGCAGCTATAGCGGGAGATTTAAAACATTGCTTGAAATACCCGTGAAACGGCATCTCTCTATTTCCAACACATTTAGAAAAGCCGAAGCGGGGTCTACAGTGCTGCAAAAAATGTAGTGTACACAAGCAGTTGTTTTTGAAACAAGCAATTATAATTTATGTCTTACCTGTTTGATTGATGTTTTGTTTTTCGGCAGTAGGTGACGTGTGAGAACGTGATGGTTACTAATCCATATAACGAATGAATCACACTTAGGCCGGTGGAGTTTCATCGCACTTTCATCCGCATTTTCGAGGCTGTTGGGACTGCTCCACAAACTCTACCGTATAGCAACTTCAAAAAAAAACCTAGAGTTTATGGAGCATCTCTTTAAGTGCTCTCACAATTCTACCTTTTTTCCTTGGAGCTGAACCTGCTTGACTGAGAAATGTGGAGTGAAGCAGTTCCAAACACCCCTTAATAAGCAGTCACGTATGCAGTTTTGATGATGTGGCACCATATTTAAGAAGAGCGATGAAATAAGGCCCTGTTCGGCAGGCTGTTTTTTGGCTTATAAGCCGGCTGTGGCTGATTTGCTGTGAGAGAAAAACACTGTTACACGGCTGATAAGCCGTGCTGATAAGCTCAGCCGAACAGGGGGTAAGTTTCATGGGAATGAATCTCTCCTGGCACAGTTACCAACTCACAATGAGTCAAGGAATTAAATGTTTATGAAACTATAGAATGAAACTATGCATTGAGAGTGACTGTTTCATTCAAGTTTCATTGCATTTTATTTGATATGGTATTTTTGGAAACAACGCTATAAAATTCTCCACTGAGATTGGCCTTATTACTATCGGTAATGCTGCTTACCTGACGTCCGGACGGACGGGCGCATGCTTCGTCCAACTGTGAACCACACATAATGTTGCTTACCTGACGTCCGTGGACGGACGCTTCGTCCAACTGTGGACTGCACAAAATATATGGGCCCATCCATGAAACAACACGGCAGGCTGGTGGGCCTTTCCGTCCGCTCTAGAATACTCCAGACGCAATTTAGGCCCCGTCGCCCCCCGTGCTCCCTTCCTCTCTGGCTCTGTGCCTTCCCGGACGCGCTTCGCAAGTCTTCGTCTATCCTCTGCTCCTTTCTCCCCATCTCTGTCCGCCGTTTTTCGCTCCTGTGCAACCATCCCGCGCTGCGTCGTGTCGCACTGCCATCCACCTCGCTCGTCGTGGACGGGGAGGCAAAGGAGGCTTGCGCCTGTGCCTGGGGAGGCCTCGAGAGGCCTGCGCCTGCAACCCCATCCACGAGGCTCGTCAGCAAGAATGGGATCAGAGGCCTACGCCTGGCCACCGGCGATGCTGTATTTCAAGTGTTACAGGCTTTTCAAACTTATGTTTAAGTGTTTTGTGTAGATGTTGCAAAAGTATATCTGAGATATTACATATGTTGCAATGACAATATAAGCATGTTGCAAGCATATGTTTTAAGTGTTTCTATTGTTTCAGACGTATGTTTTCAAGTGTTTCATTTGAGTGTTACAGAAATATACTATTTGGATATTGCATAACATGCATGTTTCAAGCGCATGTTTCAAGTGTTTCAGTGTTTCATATGTATGTTGAAAGTGTTTCATCTGTATGTTGGAAGTGTTTTATCTGGATGTTGCAAAAGTAGATCTCAATATTGCATATGTTGTTATGTCTATACATGCATGTTTCAAGCATATATTTTAAGTGTTTCATCTATTTTTAGTCGTATGTTTCAATTGTTTCAACTGAATATTTCAAAAGTAGATCTGAGGGAGCACATGTTGCAATGGTTCCGATGGCTGGCGGACAGCGGCCTGCTGTAGTCGCCTGTTGCTACTGCTAGGGCGTCACCATATGTCACCGTGCGGGCAGCTCAGCCTGATAGATGCCTCCGTGGCGGACATCCGCACATGGGGCCTGTTAGACCGCCCACAGTGTAGCTGAGGCTGAAAAAATATCCGTACGCTACGTCCTCCGATGCCAAGAGCACTGCATCTTTACACAGTGTGCCTCAAAGCAAGCATCGGTGCTAAAAGTACAAGCAGAACTCTTTTACCAGTATGTTCTGTACTTCAAACAGCTGTGAAAGTAATATTTTATTTACTCGGCACCGGGACAGCTACTTGATACGGTGCTTGCTTTTTTGAACTTGGCACCGCTCTCTACAATGGGTTGAGCCGATGCTCCGGCTTTCTCTTTCGTAACTCGGCACCGGCTTTTGCCAACGCTGTGGGCGGTCTTACGACGCGACTGGGTAATGGTCCTCCTTTTCGTGGGCATGACGGGTGCGTTTCTGTCACACAGGATGGGACGTGTCGCGGTAGATGCGTTCGAATGGAAACAGTGTCCGAAGGCCTCGTGTGACCGGACGTTCGGCTAGCCCTTCCGTATGCTAGGCAAAAAGATCAAAGAAGACTTTGACACCAACACACATGCATGTGTGCCCAACAGTCGTCCAACCATTTGATCATCCATAGATAGAAAAATCCACCTGTCACGTACACACACAATAAAATAGTAAAACCATTACGTATTACCACCACCACATACATGGATATTATGCATTTATGCAGCATTCAAGGCTGAGATCGATCAATCATGGTTCACGGCCCGAAGTAGATGTGATCCGGAAGCCTGGGCTCAGGGATAGCCTGGAGCTGGTGCCTTCGAGACACGGTGATCCCAAACTTCTCCTGCATGCTCAGTTCCTCCGGAGCCATGCCGCCGGGGAGCCGCCACGCGTAGCCGTGCACCAGGTTCGCCAGCACGAGCTGAACCATCCTGAGCCCAAGGCCATGGGCGGGGCACATCCGGCGGCCGGCACCGAACGGCAGCAGCTCCAGGTCCTGGCCCTTGACGTCCACCTTGCTCTGCTTGCTCCCGGCGAGGAACCGCTCCGGCCGGAACTCCCCGGCGTCGTGGCCCCACACGGCTGGATCCCGGCCGATGGCCCAGACGTTGACGAGCACGCGCGTGCCCGGCGGGACATCGTAGCCGGCCACCGTCGTGTGCTCGCGCGATACCCGCGGGATCAGGAGCGGCACAACCGGGTGCAGCCGCATCGTCTCCTTCACGACGGCGTCCAGGTACGGCAGGTCGGGGATGTCTCCCTCGCCGACCAGGCGGTCGCCGCCCACAACGAGGTCCAGCTCGTCGGTCACCTTTGCCAGGACGTCGGGCTTCCGCAGGAGCTCAGACATGGCCCACTCCACTGTCACCGACGAGGTGTCCGTGCCGCCGGTGATGAGCTCCAGAACAGATGCCTTGACGCCGTCGCGGTCGAGCGGAACCTCGAGGCCGGGGTCGTCGGCGAGCTGCAGCAGCAGGTCGACCATGTCCCTGGGCACGAACGCGTCGCCCTCCCGCCGCCGCCGCTCGCCGTGATCGCGCAGAACGTGCTCGATGAACCGGTCGAACATCTTGGCCAGCCGCTTCATCCTGCCCACGTACCCGTGCGGGTCCAGCCAGCTGAGCCACGGGACCATGTCCCCGACGTGCAGCGCGCCGTTGAGGAAGAAGATCTCCTCGATCATCCACCTGAACTCCTCTGGCGTCGCCGCGGCGGCCGACCCAGCGTCCTCGCCGACGTACTTCTTGCCCAGCACCATGCGCGAGATGATGTTGAGCGTCAACATAAGCAGGTGCTCCTTGAGCACCACCGCCGCGCGCCCGGCCCCGGTGGAGCTGGAGGTGCTCGTGCTCGGGTGCAGGTCGCGCAGCATGGCGCGCACCTCCTCGGCGCGGACGCGCTCCGTCAGCCGGAGCTGCCGCGCGCTGAGGAGCTCCGTGATCCACAGCTTGCGGAGCTGCCGCCAGTACGGGCCGTAGTGGGACCACAGCATGCCGGAGTAGTTGTACACGGTGTACTTGCCGCAGGCCATGCGGGGCCGGTCGAGGTACGCCAGGTCCTGGGTCTTGAGGAGGACCTCGGCCACCTCGACGGAGGAGCCGACGACGGCGGGGAAGGAGCCGAACCGGAGGGACATGAGCGGGCCGTACCGTGCCGAGAGCTCGTGGATCGAGCGGTGCGGCAGGGCACCTAGGAGGTTCAGGTTGCCGATAACCGGCCACGGCCGAGGACCCGGTGGGACGTTGTGCTTGCGCGCTTGTGGGTGCCGGTGGCCCCGACGGCGGAGAACGGTGGTCGTCACGAGGAAGAGCGCGGTGGCCAGCAGGATCGTCGTCGCGAGGGAGGACGACGCCCATGGTGGTACCGGTACCTCCATTATAGTGTCTACTGAAACCTCTGGAGCTACTAGGTGGTTGTGTACCAATAAGAACCGAAGAAGACTGGACGTGGCAACAACTTTGAAATGGAAGGGATTTTATAGAGAAAAATTCACCGACGGTCCCTTAACTTGGCAGCTGGTGTCACTTAGACCCCCGAATTTTAAACAGTATATTTCTGGGTCTCTGAATTTGCCTTCAGGTGTCATCTAGGTCCCTAAACTTGGCTTTCGGTGTCACTTAGGTCCCCGAACTTTGAACAGTGTATTTTTTGGTCCCTGAACTTGGCTTTGGGTGTCATCTGGGTCCCTGAACTTGGCTTCGGGTGTCATCTAGGTCTCAATGCTGACGTGGCGCGGTCCTACATGTGGGGCCCACATGTCAGTCAGTTATATTTCTATTTCGGGGGTACTGTAGCTACAATTTCTAAAATATTCCAAAAATTGTAGCTTCTGAAAAAGATATAATTTTTAGAATATTTTAGAAAAAAGATATAATTTTTAGAATATTTTAGAAATTGTAGCTACAGTACCCCGAAATAGAAATATAACCGACTAACATGTGGGTCCCACATGTAGGACCGCGCCACGTCAGCATTGGGACCTAGATGACACCCGAAGCTAAGTTCAGGGACAAAAAAATACACTGTTCAAAGTTCGGGGACCTAAGTGACACCGAAAGCCAAGTTCAGGGACCCAGAAATACACTGTTTAAAGTTCAGGGACCTAAGTGACACCAGCTGCCAAGTTCAGGGACCGCCAGTGAATTTTTCCCCTTGTGGGGCCAAGCGAAGCAAGTGTGTGGTGGATTTGATCCGTGCAGTGGCCCACGGTACCGAAATCTTATTGGGCGCACGCCCGATAAGATTAGCAGCGCAGATGCTGCTGATACTAGGGAACAAGGGGCAGGGGCGGGGGCAACGAGCGGGTGGTGGGTTGAACAGCTAGCGGCGAGGTCGTCGTGGCCGGGGCGATGAACGAGGCAGCGGTGGTTAGGGTTTCACTTTTGCTACCATACATGGCTAGCGAGCTTAGAATAAGGGGCCCGAGGGCGGCGGGCAGCCAGGTGGTGCTGGCTAGTTGAGGGCGATGAGCAAGGAGGTGGCGACGTCACCAAGCGGGTGGCGGAGGACATCCGGATGGGCGGTGCTGGCGGTGGGGGCGAGGAGTCGCCTATGAGCTCTTGGATTGGGATTTTGGAAAGTGCGGGTTCATCCGACGGGGGTGGGCAGCGGGCGGGGAGGTCACCGGCGGCCTAGGCGGTGGTCGAGGTGGGCAGGTGCGGGGCTCGCCGTTGTAGCGTTTGGATGTTGTCCCAAGAAGAGAGTTGTTGAAGCTGTGGGTCCTAGAAAAAAAACAATTTTATCCCTTCTCCCTCCACTCGGCGTTCGCCCCCACCATTATACGACAATACCATCGGCATCCGTCACCCCCACCCTTCGTCGGCGTTCATTGCCACCGCCACCCTATGTGCACCACCATTTTCACCTCCGCCGGCGGGAGGACGGCGGATGCCCTCCTCCCTCTTCTCCACCACCGTCCTTGACCCCCTCACGCGCCACTCTCTTGTCCTCTGCCGGCCTTGACTTTCGCGTGCGCCGCGCTCTACCACCGGAGTCCCCACACGCACCTACCTCTTCTCCACCGCCGTCCTCGACCCACATGCGCCACCCTCCAACCCACTCGCTCGCGCAGCCATGGTCGAGATCTAGACATGCTTATCTTGGAGGGCACGAGGCAGGGTTCCTGAGAGGCACGGCGGCAGAGGCCATGCCGACTCGCGACGGATGTGTGCTGCTCTAGTGTAGGCATATGGTCCGAAAGCTCCCCGACACCTACAACTATGCACGCGACTGAGGAGGAGAGCAAAGATACGAGTGCAGCAGGGTGGAGAGGCGTGATGTGGAAGCGGAGCAATTTGGCAAATCTGAGGGGCAGTAACATCTTTTGCTTTGAGCCTTGGTACCTATGTCCGGTGGTAGAATGATTGATATTTTGGGATGCAGGGAGTATAATTTTCACTGCATTGTAGACGCCGCTTTCAGCTTTTCTAAATGGGTTGGAAGAGATGTCGTTTCATGGGTATTTCAAGACAGGTAGAGGGAGAAGGTATGTTTGAACCAAACAATTTACAATTTTTCAACAACATATACTTTATATTAGCTTTTTCGTAGCTTACATTTCACAATAATTTTTTCACAGCTCACAACTTAACTAAACAGAGTCGTCAAGCAACTAGAAATATATACCATATATGAAATATTCGTGGCAAGAGTCCTCGCAAGCAAAAATATCCCAGCCACTCAGGTGAACCAGAGTCCACAAACATTCAAGGAAACCGGCTCTTCACAAATATTGTCCACCAAGAACAAATGCATGCCGAGTCTGATATGGAACCATCCATGTGGTGAATCGTGATGGCTTGTCTGCATGTCCCTGTTGGGTGTACGTATGCGTGTACGTATAGATTTGCGCCTATACAAACCAACTCCAGAAACTTCCGCTTAGCTTGAAGTTGATCGATTCCAGTGAGCATGTGACGTGAAAAAGCTTCTTCCAACAGAAATTCTCAAAAAAAAAAAATGCTGTCAGACAAGGATGCATATACAGACGCAGACGCTTACAGAACGCACATACCTACTAGTTACTTCCTCCATGCATGCGTAACGAAATGGAGAGCAACCAGGCCCTCCTCGTGTTCCCTACTAGATGGAAAGAAACCCTGACGCGTGCGCGGTATGGCATGATCGCGCGCTCCGTTCACGCTCACGCCTGCATGCGGACGGCATATGTTGTTGCATCCCCATGCTGATGTCCGAGGAGCGGGTGGTTCAGTGGTTGCGTTTCCCCACGCGGAGGGCCACCGTACACTCCTCAGCCGCTGATGGGCGTGTTCGGCAGGTTTAGGCAGGACTGAAATTGGTTGAATGTTGATAGGCCCAGCGCTCGTTTCGTTTTCAGACCTGCTGAAATCAGCCGAATTCAGACAAGTCTGACCCCTTCCCAGTCTGCCCGTAATAATATTTTGCAGGCCTTCCGCTCCCTCTCCTCTGAATCCAACTATGCCTATGACAACATGTTTGGTTCACTAATCGCCCTTGTCCGGCATGAGTTGATCTGGCATGAACTCGACCATCGTTTTACTTGGAATAGACCCGTCTTGAGAATCACCTAGATGTTGGCTTTGCGGAAGTGCTGAGTGGAATGTCCTCGTGAGTCGAACTCACACTACAGACCAAACAACGCACAGTCAACCCACAAATCAAACGCCCTGTAAATAGAAGATGCAGTTGGCACAGATGGTGGTGGCGACATGCATATACATAATGACTTTGTTAATGATGTGGCATGATAGACAACAGCGACCCAGCTAAAAAAACGGAACTGGGACTGGGATGGATGCAAGATGTGTGGTAAAGTAGAGTCGACGGATCATGTCAAGTTCAGGTGCCCAATGGCGACAGTGAACTGGACGTCTGGACAACTGGTGTTGGGTGAGAGAAGCTATAGGCTGGCAACAAATCCCGTTATCGTTGCCTCGTTGGCTGATTTTTCTATGCATAGATGATTAGATGGTGGATGGATTATTGGTCACACTTGTGTGGTGTCAAAATCTTTTGTGATTATTGTGCATGCCTAACTTCTACCCACATACTCGGTCTGTCCAAAAAAAATGTCATTTTCCTAGGACCCAAACAATATAAAGTTTGACCAAATTTATAACAAAAAAACTTAAATTTATGATAGAAAATAAGTATTATCAGATTGATTATGAAATATATTTCAATAGTAGATATATTTAAAGACATAATGTTAATACTATTTTCTATATATTTGGTCTAACTTAAAATACTTTAACATGTCCCGAACTTAAAATTTCTTTTATAGGACGGGGAAAGTACTACATAGCATATAGTATCAATAAGTGTGATTTATTATATGGATTAGGGTTGTTCCAACCTAAAACCAGATAAGGTTTTCATAGCATTAAATAACTTGACATGTGAGGGTTTTTGATTATATGAAAATCTAAGTTTTTTTTGGCAGAAAAAAAAAGGAGTGGAAACCTCCAGCCCTCGATCGAGACGCAGTACCCCCGGCAACTCGCTTGCCCCGCCGGCCGCCTCACTCACGCGCCGCAAGCCTAGTTGCTCACGCCACCTCTACCGCCTGTCGTGTAACCCTCCGTGGCAGCTCGTGCTCGCAAGCCCAGCTACCCACGCCGCCGCCTTAGCCTTCCGTGTAGACTCCGCGCCACGTACGGGTCGGCCACCGACGATGCTATCCGCGACAGCCCAGCTGTCCACGCCACTGTCGCAACTCACCACGGCGCGCGTGCTCTGGGTGGAAGTACTTGTCGCTTTCTTCTTTTTCATTTCGTCGGTCACGCCCATGCTAATGACACGAGAATTATTGCATACTCATATGTTCCAAAATAATTTTCGTTTTCCCTTTCTAAAAAATAACTTTAACTAATTTTATATGAAAAATATTAATATTTATAGTACATAATTAATATCATTAGATAAATCATTAAATCTATTTTTAAAATAAATTTATTTAGAGATATAAATATTACACGTATTTTTTATAAATCTAGTCAAACTTGTCGTAGAAAAAAACGATAGTTAATTTAGGAAGGAGGGAGCACGTGCACATACTCTACCTACTCCCTTTACCCTAATATATATGTCGTTTTGGCATATCATTGAAGTGTCTAGGTGAGGAGAATTTTTATTGCATCTAGACACAGCTACCGTTCTAGTGACTGGAATCTTAATGCACTCTTTGATGGCTAGAATATAGGACAGAGGGAGTACTATACTACTAGCTAGCCTTTGTACGGCTAGAAGACGAGATGGTGAGACATGAAATGAATGGACATGGAATTGACATGTACCATGTCAGCTAGCTTGTCAATGTGTACTGCCCACGCGCCTCTCACAGTGACAAAGTTTCTTATTTACTCCCTCGGACAATGAGGTAGGAATGCCATGAGGCAGCGAAGCCCGCGCTTTCCCTAATTCTCGTTGGATGATCCTTCTCAAGGATGTCCTCACAAGGGCACGCTTTTCCAGTCCTATACTACATGGAGTCTGTGGGCCTTCCTCACACACTAGGTCTCCGTATAGTCCTCTTTTGACCGCTCTTTGTCATCTTCACTATCGTGTTTTTGGCCAAAATATTGCGGATCACACGTTTCCTTAGGTACAAGATAGGCGGCCACATCATAAACTGGTTGGTGTGATCTTACAAGACTACAAGCCTCTAGCTAGTGTACAACAATGGTATGCCTAGAGCAAAGTGTCAATAACTAGCCTAAACACTTCGTAAAAGCACTACGCCAATCACCTAATATTTCATTCGGCGCTTGTGGTGGCTAGAGCACTTGAAATGAGACCTCACTTTCTCCTCCATAACCGACGACATTCCTGCTTGAGTCATGTTGTCTTTGTTCCTATGCCGCCACGTTTTTTTTTTTTGAGACCGTGCCTAGGCACGTATTTCATTAAGAGAAATTAGAGAAACATTATAACCTACCCCTCAATAGTAAGTGCCGAGCTTACCAAAGAGGACGACCAAGAACACAAAAAATAAAAGAGAACTGAAAGAAGCTAAGGATTATAGAGAACTAAAAGGCAACCATAACTGCAGGAAAAATGCCAACGCCAGTCAAAGGCCAGCTGGGCTACAAACTCCCTAACCACCCGACGTCACGCTCAGCAGCTCAGGTATAAGCGTGTCAACCTCTGAGGCGAAGCCATCTAGGAACACGTTGTCTAAGAACAGGACCTTGAAGGCCTCATGCTTGGTCTCCGAAAGTTGTTCAGCAAAGATGGACTCATACTCCTGCATAGCTGTAGAGTCGAAGGGCTATGCTGAAGCCATGAGCCCCAAATTGATCATAAGAACCAGCTGCGCCAGAAGAGTTGAGTTAGCCGCCCGAGGTTTAGCAGCTAAGTGCGTACTCCTCCTAGGCGCACTGGTGCTGGGTTGGGCCCGAGACACCCTGAGGGTGGGTCTTACCTGAAGCACAGGAGTTTGGAAAGGCAGACACTTTCCCAGATCAAGGCGGACTGTCAGTGACTTAAAGCTGCTAAACATTTAGAACTCCTTGCCTAGGGACAACGCGCGCCTGATGGGGCAGACATCATTCGTGAGGTCGACCGGACCAAATCCTGGCAGGCAGCCCTCTTCGTCCTCCGTGGCTGCATCAACACCTAAGGGGGTGTTTTGCACCAACCGTGATGGCATGACCTGTCTGCCCCTGCTGAGGCGTAGGATGCGGAGGTGGTGTCCACAACTCCGAGTCAGCATGCTAGGCCCACAGGTGCAGACATGGGTGACCACCCAAGCTTGGAAGTGTGAGGCAAGCTAGCCTTTCTATCTCTTGTTTACCGGTTGTTGCTTCATTCTCTTCCTCCTTCAAACTCACTCCACCTCTTCTAAGTATTATTCATGTGTCTTTGCGTTTCAGATCGACCGCTAGGCAATGGAGTCCCTCACCAAGTTAGCACATCATCGTGCTACACGCATCACAACATCCCAATCCGGTGCCACCCTTCTCAACATACATATCGCCCCTACGCATGCTGCTTCTATCTAGCCCGCCACCACCTTGATGCTCATGCTCTGGCCAAGCAGGTCTGCCTCTACCTTATCATTCTTTTCCAACCACTTCATTTACCTGGAGTCGACCGACCTGGCAGCGCCGTCTGTACAGCTGTACACTAGACTAGGTATTAGCAAATGTAACATGTCACGTGTACAATGTGTACCGTGTACATAGGACCTGATAATAGTGTGCGTGTGCATTGTACTCCAAGGTTAGTTAGCTCCTAGATTGTAGGCTAAGTTAGGCATGATCTTGCTATGCAAGTTGTTTTAACAACTCTCCTGTAAATGCTACGCCAGGGGCTGTTCCTGGCCTTATATAACACGAAGCCGAGCACCGAGAGAGGTAGCTCGTTCCCTCCATTTCTCACATGGTATCGGAGCCTCATTCCTTGCAGTGAAGATCCATGGCGTTTCCTCACCTCGCTTCCTCCTCGAGTGCATCTACTGCTCCATCTCTCGGCTTCTCCGTGACCGAGAAGTTGGCGCGGAACAACTATCAACTATGGAAGCTTCAAGTCACCTCCGCGCTGAAGGGAGCGCAGGTGGCATCCTTCATCCTGCCGGATGCGGCGCCGCCTGCTCCATTCCTGAAGGTGGAGGAAGGTACCGGCACTGACAAGAAGGAGGTGGACAAGCCCAACCCCGACTATGAGATATGGGTGGCAAAGGACCAATCGGTCCTGTGCTTCCTACTTGGATCTCTCTCCAAAGAGATCTCCCTGCAGATTCCCACCACCCTCACTTCTGCAAAGGAGGCCTGGGGTGTCATCGAGTCGATGTTCTTGTCACAATCTTGTGCGCGGCTCATCAGTACCCGAATGGCGCTGACTACCGCGACAAAGGGTGCATCGATGATCGCGGAGTATTTCCAGAAGATGAAGAATCTAGCCGACCAGATGGCGTCAGCCGGGAAGAAGCTCGAGGACGAGGAGTTGATCTCCTACATCCTCACTAGACTTGATGCTGAGTACGACGCCATGGTGTCTGCTGTGGCATCGCGCGTCGAACCCATGACCATTGGTGAGCTTTATACTCAGCTTGCAAGTTTTGAGTCCAGGATGGAGATGCGTGGAGGCGGTGGTCACCAGTCTACCGTGAACATGGTGGCCAAGAGCAGCTGCAACAACCAGAACCGTGGTGGGGGCCGTGGCAATGGAGGCCATGGTGGCTTCACCCGCGGTAGCAAGGGCGGCCGAGGTGGAGGCCGTCCACAAGGAAGCAACTTCCTCGCCAACGTCTACTGTCAGCTGTGCGGGAAGGAAGGCCATACGGTGGTACGGTGCTTCAAAAGGTTCGATGCGACCTTCACCGGGCCGCCCCAAAAGTTTACGTCCACTGCTACCTCTTCGTCCTACGGCGTAGACACAAATCGGTATATGGATTCGGGGGCCACCAATCACATTACCAATGAACTTGAGAAGCTCTCGTTCCATGATAAGTATCACAGCAACGACCAGATTCACGCAGCAAACGGGCAAGGTATGGAGATTTCGCATGTTGGTCATAGTACATTGCAGTCCCCTTCCAATTCTCATATTCATCTTCGAAATGTTCTTCATGTGCCACATGCAAATAAGAGTCTCGTATCTGTTAATCGTCTTGCTCGTGATAACCGTGTATTCTTTGAGTTTCATCCCGACCATTTTTCTATCAAGGAACAGGCAACAAAGAAAACCCTTCTCAGAGGCAGAACTGAAGGAGGGCTCTACCCCATCAAGTCATCTTCGTTTAGTTCGCTCGGGAATAAAGAAGCTCTTAGTGTTGCTCAACCTTCAGTGTCGCTATGGCATCATAGGCTAGGTCACGCTGCTACTCCTGTTGTCCAGCAAATACTTAGCGCCATAAGCTTTCATTTCTTAGAGATAAGAATAAGCACGTGTGTGATGCGTGCCAACAGGGCAAAATTCATCAATTGCCCTATCCAAAGTCATCTAGTGTGTCAACTAGACCTTTGGAACTTGTGTTCTCCGATGTTTGGGGTCCAGCACCAAAGTCTGTTGGTCATTTTTCATATTATGTGAGCTTCGTTGATGATTTCTCAAAATATACTTGGGTCTATCTTATTAAGCACAAATCTGAGGTGTTTTCATGTTTCCGTGAATTTCAAATTCTCGTTGAACGACAACTCAATTGTAAAATTTTGGCTATGCAAACGGACTAGGGTGGGGAATACCAATCTCTAAATTCCTTTTTCAAGCTAGTCGGTATATCCCACCATGTGTCCTGTCCATATGCGCACCAGCAAAATGGGTCGGTAGAACGAAAACATCGCCACATTGTGGAGATGGGCCTTACCCTCCTAACTCATTCCTCCATGCCTTTGAAATTTTGGGATGAGGCCTTCCTCACTGCTGTATTCATCATCAATCGTTTACCCTCTAGAGACATTGATCATGATACACCTCTACATCGTCTATTTGGTCAAGAACCTGAGTATGCGTCCCTCAGGACCTTTGGCTGCGCGGTATGGCCTAATTTGAGACCCTATAATACACGGAAACTTGAGTTTAGATCTAAGAAATGTGTGTTCCTTGGTTATAGCAACCTTCATAAAGGATTTAAGTGCCTAGATCCTTCGGACGGGCGCGTTTACATCTCGCGAGATGTTGTCTTCGACGAGCAGCTTTATCCTTTTTCTTTACTTCGTCCTAATGCAGGAAAACGGCTTCGTGCCGAAATAAATCTTCTCCCCACATCCTTGCGTACTGCCACTTCTTTCGGGGATGCAATTGTACATGATAAGCATTCGATTTCTTCTAATGCTGATGATGCTTCTGTTAGTGCACCAGACAATCCTTTGGATGCAGGTGAAAATGGCGCGTCCAATGGTGCAACGGTGGAAGAAAACGGCGCTGAATCAACATCTAGCGCCCCATATTTCATGTGTGGGCAATCGGGGAGCAGCACAGGTCGCGAGGCTGATTCGGCTGCGCTTCCTGGCGGCGGTAACGGCACATCCACTCCGGGACCAGTTCCGCAGTTGTCGGGATCGGCGGCGCCAACACCAACGATTTTTGGCTCGGGATCTTCTGCGTCGGAATCGGCTGTCCATCTCTCTGGCACGCAGGATGTGGCTGCACAACCCGATCCGGGCCAGCTCGACTCCACAGTTGCGGCTGATTTGCCTGGATCCGCTGTGCCAAGTGCGGATGCAGTCCCTCGTGCGTCATCGACTACGACCACGTCCTTTGGCCCTATCACTCGGGGTCAGCGGGGGATCGTATGTCCCAAACAACACACCGATGGCACTGTGCGGTGGTGTATGACATCTACAGCAGCATCTGATGAACCGTCGTCAGTTGATGCAGCCCTTCAAGATCCCAAGTGGGTTCAAGCAATGAATGCCGAGCATTCAGCCTTGCTCCAAAACCGGACGTGGCATCTGGTTCCTAGACCAAGAGGTAAAAATATAATTGGATGCAAGTGGGTTTATAAGGTTAAAAGGAAAGCTGATGGGTCGGTGGACCAGTATAAAGCTCGCCTAGTAGCAAAAGGTTTCAAGCAAAGATATGGCATCGATTATGAAGATACTTTCAGTCCGGTCGTTAAAGCAGCAACTATTCGTCTTGTCCTCTCCATAGCAGTTTCCAAGGGGTGGTCACTAAGGCAGCTAGATGTCCAGAATGCTTTTCTTCATGGCATTTTGGATGAGGAAGTTTACATGCATCAGCCACCTGGATATGTAGACAAATCTTGTCCCGATTATGTTTGCAAGCTTGACAAAGCATTGTATGGCCTCAAGCAGGCCCCAAGGGCTTGGTACTCATGGTTGTGTGGCAAGTTACAAGCATTGGGTTTCATCCCGTTGAAGTCAGATACCTCTCTGTTTTACTATTGTCGAGGAGATCAAGTTATATATGTGCTGGTTTATGTCGATGACATCATCGTGGCAAGTTCTTCTCCTCAAGCGGTTGATGCTCTTCTAGTTGATCTATAGAAAGATTTTGCTTTAAAAGATTTGGGTCCGCTGCATTTCTTTCTCGGCATTGAGGTCAAGAGGAATTCACAAGGGTTGGTGTTGTCTCAATCTCGGTATGCCTCTGATATTTTGTCTCGGTCTGGTATGGCAAATTGCAAGTCCATTGACACCCCTCTCTCCAGTACAGAGAAACTCAGTGTTACCGAAGGACATAGCTTGAGCATGGACGACTCAACACGCTACCGCAGTTTGGTTGGTGCATTGCAGTACTTGACTCTTACTCGGCCGGATATAGCCTTTGCGGTCAATAAGGTTTGCCAATTTCTTCATGCTCCTACCACGTCGCATTGGAGTGCTGTCAAGCGTATTCTACGCTATATGAAAGGGACTATCAACCTTGGGCTCAAGATTTCTCCGTCCAAGTCCATGCTTGTCAGTGCGTTCTCTGACGTTGATTGGGCGGGGTGCGTTGACGACAGGCGCTCCACCGGGGGATTTGCGGTTTATCTCGGTGGTAACTTGATCTCTTGGAGCACCCGCAAGCAGCCCACGGTATCCAGATCAAGCACAGAAGCAGAATACAAGTCTCTTGCAAATGCCACGGCAGAGATGATTTGGGTTCAGAAATTGTTAACTGAACTTGGTGTGCAGCATCCCTCCATGGCTCGGCTTTGGTGTGATAATCTTGGTGCCACTTATTTATCTGCCAATCCTATCTTTCATGCTCGAACAAAACACATTGAGATAGATTTTCACTTTGTAAGGGAAAGAGTGGCACAAAAGTTGCTTGACATCCGGTTTATTAATTCAGGGGACCAAGTTGCTGATGGATTTACTAAAGCACTTCCTCGAGTGAAGTTGCGTGAATTCAGAGACAATCTTAACCTTGTTTGTGGCTAAGATTGAGGAGGAGTATTAGGAAATGTAACATGTCACGTGTACAATGTGTACCGTGTACATAGGACCTGATAATAGTGTGCGTGTGCATTGTACTCCAAGGTTAGTTAGCTCCTAGATTGTAGGCTAAGTTAGGCATGATCTTGCTATGCAAGTTGTTGTAACAACTCTCCTGTAAATGCTACGCCAGGGGCTGTTCCTGGCCTTATATAACACGAAGCCGAGCACCGAGAGAGGTAGCTCGTTCCCTCCATTTCTCACACTAGGAACTTGAATGGTGCTAGCTTGGCTCCCCTCTTGCATGCCTCTATCTTATCTTTTCAGACGTAGAGCATTTTTGGATATTCATGTCTAGTTAGTATTTGGGGCTAAAAATTAGTTCAAATAGCTAGCGTGGTTTGCTAGCTAGTTAGCTATTATTTAGTTAAAGACTTAGCTAAAGTATTAGTGCACCTATTAGCTTTCCTACTTGGATGCACTAGAGCAAATTTTAGTTAACTTTTAGCTAGCTAGCAATTAGCTCATGTATCAAAGTGGCCCTTAATCCTTTTTGCTTCTTTGCATCTTCTTTTATCAGGTCAGCGTGTTCACACCAGGTCCCGATGCTGAATTGTCGGGCTAAATCTATACCTGCCTAGTTATATTTATCTATATTTTTTTTAAACGAATCAAACAGGAGAGCTGCCGATTATATTAAAAAGAAGATAAGCCCAAAATGGGCACAACGATATAACAGCGACTAACAACTAAGCCGGAAAATTTATTTGTGTTTCTTTGATGTTATGTCTACTACACAATAGATTTGTTTTGTTTTCTTCATATATAGGTGGTAGCTTCCAATGGTGATTATATAGATATATATTATATGCTAAAATACGGATTTGTTCCTATTGATTAGCTTAGCGATGTCTATCATCTCACTCCAAAATCACCTATGAGGCTTTCAAATTCTTGACCAAAAGCCTTTATGCCGAATTAGTACAATCTTTTCCAACAGTAACTTTTATCCCTTTATTATGCATCATATAAACTAATGCATATCCAGGTATATAAACCATCAAGAAGAAACGCCTATAAAAATCATTGATTGATGGAGCTGTTTATCGAACCATCGCCATCCGACATCTCGCCACCGTGAGGGGGCGATCCTCCCGCGGAGTCACACGCCTTTTTTTTCCAACTATTCCAGCTCAAACCAGGTGTAATATTAGTGGACTGACTGACCATCCAAGAAGCAAATTTCAGCACATGTCGAAAAGTCATTTGGGCCTCTAAGAATTGCTTTGAAGCAGAAATATCGAGAGAGTGAGAAAAAAAATCATTTTACCCTCTTATCTAACTATATATATAAAAGTTGGTGGTTCCGGTCTCTCTCACAGATCACTGTAGCACACTATTCTAAACACAGCACCGGGTTTCATGAACAGTACCCACCTGTTAGGCACAGTACCAGGGTTTTATGAACAGTACTCACCCGTTTGTAACAGTAACCAGTAACAGTACAGGGTTTGCTGTTCCAAATACCTGTTAACGAATGTTTCCGGGTTCGTTATTGTACCACAGGCCCATTACTGTTCCACAGTTTCATTTTTCTCCTTCCCCTAAAAATAAATACCCCATGCTTTGCACGGGTGTCCTGCTAGTTATAAATTATAGTTGTAGTCTATTTTGTTCTCCTCAAGTTGTAAAACTAACATCTTTACTCCCTTAACTCTTAAAATCGTTAAATTTATCTTCCTGACCTAGTTTGAAGTGGTTTTGAAGATAGCTTTATCTTTTTTTAATTATTAAAAAATTTAATAAATACTTCATAAGGTTTTTAAAACACAAAAAATAATCTCTCTAAGTTTCTAAAAATTCTGAGAAAATCATAGAGAAAATCTAGATAAATATTTATAGCTTGTGAAAATATCTTTAGAAGCTCAAAAAAATAAATTTATCTCTGAGAAAAGGAGAAAAATATCAAAAAAAAATCTAGGAATTTTTCAAAACATTGTAATCAATGTCTAACGTGTTTTGGAAGTTTTGCATGACAAAAATATAAGATACAACCAACATGAATGCAACATACATACATGAACGCTCAATACATCCATGCCATGCATTTCGTGCTTGACTCGTCTTAGAACCACTTTAGGATTCATTGTATTCTAGAACAGAGGAGTTAAGCACTAAGCAGTAGTACTCGTCTCATCTGATCAGCCTCCGATCTATTGTTACACTCCTCTGTCGTTTTCATTCCTTGCCTGGTTTGATGGTTTCTTGAACACTGAACACCTGTCCAGTGCAAGGAATGGAATGAACGAATCAGGTGATTCAGTCATGGCAAAAGGCAGCCCTGCAGATATATAAGTATTTCGCACGGACCACGGAGGTGGATATATAGGATATCGTATGATTATATATGAGCAACAATGCTTTTGGTCTCTACATGAACAATGTATATGCATCATCTGTGAAGTGATTTTAAATGGTACATTGAGGAGGCCTAATGTGCTGATCCTTTGTAATGGCATTTTTACTGTGCTTGAGGCGTACCATGTATGAAATCTGCAGGTTAGCAAGGCACCTGAGCACGTGCAAGTCAATTGAAAAGGAGTACTCAGTGTTAGGATTGATCTCACCCGACTTGATCCAACGATCAAGTCGGACCCTTTGACCGCGTCCTGATCGGGGATGCTTAACTGACTCCTAGTCGGTGGGCCCCTGTCGCGCAGTCCTATAAAGAGAAGGTGGGGGCCAGGGGCACAGAGCGCGAGGTTCACCGCCACAGTAGCTACCCCACCTCGAAACCCTACCGATCGGGAAGGCGCTGTAAGCGACGGGAAGCCGCCACCAGACTTCACCGCGCCACTACCTCTTCACCGCCGTCGCAGTACACCCACGCCATGGTCGCCTCCCTCTTCGTCAAGCCCGATGGTCAGGCACCTCTCCCTCTCTATCTCTTCTCTCCTTCCCTCCAGTTTCTCTCCATAGTTCACGTTCTAGGGCGAATCACTTGTTTATACCGAACATAGTACTTTCTACCCGCTAGATCTACCACTGGACAATTCTAAAGTCTAACATCGGTATCGGAGCCTCACTAGTGTGTAGATCTGAGTCGTGGGGTTGAAAATCGAATGAAAATAGAAAGCAAAGATGACCGACCAAATCGGATCGGGACAGAGACGAAACCCTAACCCTAAAGAATAGAGAAGAAAGGATGGAGGGGAAAGTGAATCTCACCTGTGTTCCCCAACTGCCATCGCGCGGGAAGGCTGTGGCCCGAGCCGAAAGTGAATCTCACCGGTGTTCCCCAACCGCCATTGCGCGGGAAGGTTGAGGCCCGAGCCGCCGCTCGTCGCCGATACGCCAGCACGCGGGCATGGGTAAAGGGTGCCGACACAGAGCCGCTCGACGGCGGCGCGCTCTCCCTCCGGAGAGCGCGCACGCCGGCGAGAGGGCCCGTGCCGACACCAACTCTCCTCCTCTGGTCTCCATGGGTGGCCAACGGTACTGTGATTTGCACTATGAGTTGAGGATGGGAGGGAGATAAAGAAAGGAAAGAGAAGGAAGAGGAGCCGGCAAGTTCCGGCGGCCATCTTCCTCATCGGCTCTGGCAACCACGGGCGGCCGTCGCTGCTGTGCCGTCGCCAGCGTCTGGCGGGACCAAGAAAAGCAAGAGAAAGAAGAGGAGCCACCCCTGCCATCTCCCGTGCGGCTGTGCTCGAGTGAAAGGCGGAGGGAAACGAGACGGAAATGAGCTTAGGGTTTGGGGGCAGGCGACCGACGGCGGTTTTGTTCCACCGAAGCGCGCGGAGAGCCGTCCGATCAAACCCTAAGCTATCCAGCGGCTAGGAGCGTACGGGCCGGCTCTAGGCCCAGGCGGGAAAGGCGATTCCCGGCCCAGGCCCAGGTTTCGGCCTGGGCGCAGGGAGCGCGGGCGCTAGCCTCGGCCATGGGCCGGTTTTGGCTCTAGGCCGCGGGAGGTAGCGGCCGGCGAGCTAGGCCGACTAAGCGAAATGGGCCTAGGGCCAAGAATGAAAGAGATTTGTAATTTCGTTTTTTCGAAAGAGCTTCTGCACGTGCTGGGCCGGGCCGAGCACCTTACTAGCAGCGCTGCGAGCTGGGCCTTCAGGCAGAAATGGCAAGATGCTCTAGGAGGTTTTGGATTTAGTTTTATCTTTTTTTCATAAGCATATTTGAATGATATTTTGATGAAATTTGTATAAAGTTTTAATCTCTATTCAATTTTGCACCAACGTGCACATTGTTTAGAGAATAGATCAGTAAAGAATGCTTCTGAAAAGTAGATAATTATTGTTGATTCACGTTTTCCGCTGTAAAGTTAAAGTTTATAGTCTTCTCATTAAATCCGAATCAACAGGAGGATTTAATTTGAAGAGCAGTTATAGTTATTCAGTAAATGAAGAAAAGTTTATCCTCCAGTTAAAATTGGAATCAACAGAAAAATTAATTGGAGGAATAGTCATTTATAGTTAAGATAAATTATAATATTGATATTTTCTGACCAACGTTCATGATAACAATATTATAAGTTTATTTAAGAGTTTATGTTTAAAGAAAATTATGATATTGTTATTTTCTGACCAACATTGATGATAACAATATTATAAATATTGTTATTTTCTGACCAACGTTGATGATAATAATATTATAATTCTATGAGTTTTATGTTTAAAGTTTAAATCTCTGATGAATTTTGTATCAAAATGACCAATTTTCAGAGAATAGATAAGAAACAAAAGATGGTCCAGAGTGAGCAGAATGTAGTGTATTTTCATGTTTCCGCTGCAATGATGCTAATGATCTTCAAAATTAAATTCGAACCAACGGAAGAATTTAATTTTGAAAAGTGTTATAAGATAATTGAGTTTTCATATGTTAATTCCATTTCTGCCCAACGGTGATGTGGAATTAATGTATAGGAATGTTGTTTTATTCTATTTCTGCCCAATGGTGATATAGAATAGAATATAAAGTTTTAAAAGTTTAATGAACATTATTGTTGATTATTGTTTAAATGTTTTTCAGACAAAGAACTTCATGCCTTTATTCTTGAAGGGTGAAAAGGAAATGAGTTGGGTACTTGTGACTCAAGATAAAAAGTGCAAATTTTGTAGAAAGAAGACAATTGTGTAAGGGACTGCGGTCTCTTTAAAGAATGACTTCAAAAGGAAAAGGATTCTAGGATATTGATCCAAGAAATAGAACATTAAGAGTTTATTTTAAAAGATGCCTCTTATGTACTCCTTATGAAGAAGTTTTAGTTTTTAGTTTTTATCATCATGGTAAAAGTTGTAATAAGTAATATAATTTTAGACTTACTCATCATGATTTGAAATGTAATAAGTGACATGCATGTTTAATTTGACCAACGTCAGATTAAGCATGTGTGTTAAAGAGTATTTGAACTTATTTCTAAATTTGTTTGAATATGAGCCAATATTGACTTTTATGTCCCTTCAAGAAAATTATCTCGCATGGCGGGAAAAAGTTTGTGATAATACCCGTATGACGGAAAAAGTTTGAGAAAATACCCGCATGGCGGGGTAAAGTTGGCATAGTACTTATGTTAATCAATCCTGCATGGCGGGAGAAATTTAACATAGTATTTATCCTGCATGGCGGGAGAAAGTTGTAATGACTCATGTGCTTTGAGTGTATTCCGCACAGAGAGAAAAGTTTAGGGTAGCTCTTATGCTATCCTAGTATAATTTTAAGAAGAACAGAATGTTACAGACGAACCTCAAGATAAGAATGACATGCAAGCGTGACTTGCGAAAGTATTAATGATAAAAGACTCTATTGAGTTCTTGAAGTGAAATGAGGAAAAAGTACTCCCAACGAATTAAGAAATAATTTCATTTGCATGATGTAATCATGTGGATAAAGAAAGTAATCAAAGTTTCCTCATTCACAAGAGTTCTAGATAGTTTTTGAAATTGTGGTAGAAAAGTTTGTACCACATTTTGAGGGAGAGAAAGGTGAGACAATTAAGAAAGATATCCCTAAATTAAAGAAATAGCTAAATTCATGGACCTTTTACAGTTCCAATAGAAAGATGGAATAGTCGGCCAGTATTCATATTGGACGCATTCAGAATTATTAAGACGGTGCTAAATGCACCATATGAATGTTAGCAGATTTAACCCAAAATCAGAAAGTTTGAAGATAGGACAATCTGGGGGAGCATGGTACAAAGAGACCTAACTCCGCAAGGAGGATGAATAATGTAAACAAGGATCTTGTTACACAGGACCTCGTAGAATCAATTGTCTTTTGGTAATAAAGGTCAAGAAATGCTAGTAGCTGAGGTCCCAGAAAGTCTCAAAGAATAAGAAAATCAGATATTTCTGATGACTATAAAGTCTATATTAGTGAAATTCAAATGGAGGGTAATCCCACCTAATTTGAAGAAGCCATGAGAGACGTTCACTCATCCAAGTGGCAAGAAGTGAAGGAAGATGAAATGAAATCGATAATACCAATAATATTTTGGGATCTAGAATAAATTCCTAAGGAGCCAAAACAGTAGGCTATAATGGGTCTACAAGACAAAATGTGACTCCAAAGAAATATGTAAAGATGTGGAGCGCGACTTGAATCAAAAGTTTTTGCGCGAAGCGAATGAATAGATTACAATGAGTGCTAGTTTCACATCATGATCTGGGTTACATCAGATGAAAGTAAAGACAACATTTCCCAATGGGATTTGTATGAAAATAATTACGTGGCACAACCCAGAGGTTTTATCATGAAAAGAAAATAATGTAAGGGATGCCACCTGTAGAAATCTCTTATGGACTAGAGCAAATCTCTACACAGTGGCATTTAAAGTTGAAGAGTCAATTAGAAATTTTGGGTTAAAGAGAATGGGAGGACAATTGCATTGTACAAAGTTATAGAAGGGGAAATTCATTTCCTAATCCTGTGTGGATGACACCCCAATTGTTAGTAGTGATGTCAATCTACTGCATGAGAAAAAGTTCTTGTCCTCAAGGTTGAATAAGAACATTCTCGGTGAAATGTGTCTCGTTAAAGGAATTGAAATTCACCGAGATAGAAGAAAAGGGGTATTATGACTATCGCATAGGCATGCTAAAAAAAGTTTCTAAAGAAATAAAGTACCTATGCGGGTAAACCTACGCCTATTCTCATGGTCAAGGGTAATAGTTTTGAGAACTTTAGTGTTCCAAAAAGCAATGTGAGATTGTTATAGATGGACGTCCTATATGCTTCAGCTGTTGGAAGCCTAGTGAGTACAAAGATAAGACCTTACTCTGACACAGTTCACGTATCCGGGTTGTTTTGGCAAAAGTCCAGTCCAGATATAGATCACTGGAATGGAGTTAATATGTCGGCCTCATGCTAAAAAGCAAAGAACAAGTACTCTCAAGTAGTTGTGGGTACAAACGTTATATTTTGGCGAGATGTTTAGTGAAACCCACATAGTAGCTAACACTCGCAGTTGGAGTTTTATTGTAGAAAAGCTCTAAAGAAACAATTTTAGTATCATCAGTGATGCAAAGTTATAGTATAGCATGATATGAGGCTGAGGGACAGGTAAAATGGTTAAGGAACTTGTACCCGGAATTAATAATGGTTGTCAACAGCAATGACCATTCAAGTAGTTTGCTCCTGTAACAACGAATCAAGTGTGCTGCCAAACACATTGACATTAAAGTTATACGTTGTTAAGGAGAAAGTCCAGAATCATACCAAAAGGGTATTGAATATACAAGTAACAAGAAAAGTGCTTGCGGATCCGCTTACCAAGGCTTACCACCCAGTGTGTTAAGAGAACACACAGTCGACATGGGTTTATGGTGTAGCCTATGATTTCCGGACAATAAAGGGCCCGAAAGTTAAAGAATCTGTTTCAGAACAGAGACGTGTATTGTAGCTGTTAAATCTATCGGCAATTGACCATGACGATGAAGCATGCTCTATACACTAATTTGTGATGGAACAAATAAAAGTGAAAGCAATCAAAGCCAAAGTTTAAAGTTAAAGTATAAGATGAGATCAAGGGGGAGAATGTTAGGATTGATCTCACCCGACTTGATCCAACGATCAAGTCGGACCCTTTGACCGCGTTCTGATCGGGGATGCTTAACCGAATCCTAGTCGGTGGGCCCCTGTCGCGCAGCCCTATAAAGAGGAGGTGGGGGCCAGGGGCACAGAGCGCGAGGTTCACCGCCACAGTAGCTACCCCACCTCGAAACCCTACCGATCGGGAAGGCGCTGTAAGCGACGGGAAGCCGCCACCAGACTTCACCGCGCCACTACCTCTTCACCGCCGTCGCAGTACACCCACGCCATGGTCGCCTCCCTCTTCGTCAAGCCCGACGGTCAGGCACCTCTCCCTCTCTATCTCTTCTCTCCTTCCCTCGAGTTTCTCTCCATAGTTCACGTTCTAGGGCGAATCACTTGTTTATACCGAACAGAGTACTTTCTACCCGCTAGATCTACCACTGGACGATTCTAAAGTCTAACACTCAGGTGTGTGGGACAACATTGATGAAAGGAAAAAAGGAAGAGAGCAGCAGTTAAGGTTTGGTACAGGAACACTATGAGCAACATCCATACTGCTTCCTCATCACCCTGTAGTATGGCCATATGCATTTTGAAGATGCTACATACATATAGGGCGCGAAGTGTCGAAGTGAAGGGTTGAAGCTAACATAGTAGAACAAAGGTGACGTATATACCGAACATCTTAATTGATTCATGCATATACAGTCTCAAAAAATAGGAGTGAATGATAGAAAATAGGTGTTTAATATCAGACAGCCAAACCCGTGTTGTGGTATCTGTGATCGCAATGCTGTACCTCATCCTTTGCTATGACAATTCATCTGTAAAAAATAAGTTCAATAAGTGCACAGAAACACACTTTAACCTGAACATTTTGCAGTCATTCAGCCTGAGATGTATGTTCAAGAACATGGTTTTATTATAGAGAATATATCAGTCAACTTGAATAAGGCACACAGAAACATTGAATGGAACAACAATATAATGAAGTAACAAAGGAATATGAGTCCAATCCCGAACAAATAAACACAGATGCTGAACATCACAATTCACAAAGGAGTTGGACTAATATTCCCCACTAAGATGAATTTTCAGAGCATCTTTCTTGAGTACAACCCAAGAAGGGAGCTCTGAAAATTCATCTTAATCTGCCATAGACCAGACCAACAGCAGTGTACTTGAACTTTTAGTGTATGGTAAAATATACCTGCTACAAAGCGCGTCGGGCAGGGCGGTGGGCTGGATCTTGGGTTAACTGAGATGAGTGGGATCATATGATGTTTAGTCGCATTTGAACATACAGTATTTTCCAATTCCGTAAGAAAGTAGTGAGACGAAAATAGTGTACCTGAGATCATAAAATGGTTGGTGTCATTTGAACATCTTAATTTGGATTTCTGGATAATGCGAAATGAGGCAATTTTGTAGACAACATTTATAGACAGTATATGTTGGAGCCAAAATTGTGGAGTCATGCGAAATGAGACTAAATATTGTATATAAATTTAGGGAGGATGGCGTTCAGGCAAATGCAATGAATTGCTAAGAAACTACGATGGAGTGTGAAACATAATTTGGGGAGCAACATGCACAGAATCCCAATATGTGATGTTGCAAAGAATGACAACATTGGGTACTAAAAATGACAAATCTTCTATGAGATAGGGAAACATTATTGCCCAAATATAAGCACAGATAGTAACGAACTCTAGGCGAACATTTTTATTATGCCAAACAGACCTGAGAGCTAATTAGCAGAGATTAGGCAAACAAACAGCACTCGTTTCATTAAGGAGGAAACAAATACTTACTTGGTGCAATTGATGCTGGGTACATCAACCTCCATACCTGCAAGTTCCCTGGACCAGGAAGAAATTGACCACAAAATTCAGTGGCCTGCTCTTGATGTACGTGTAACAGCTGCTAAGTTAACCAACAATAAAGATATTGTAAAGAAAGGATAAACTGTATTGACCAGTGTTGGATACTATCCATTCATCATAACACATAATGTAAACTCAGTAAGACAACTCGTCCAGTGAATCTGATAATCGCTGCATACAGACTAACATGTAGGGGTTACTGTCCCATATAATGAATTTGATCCAGGTAGGCATTTGTAGTTGGAAAAAATATTGCTTAGAAAATTGAATTAACTTTTTTGAGCAAGGGTACCTTTTGGACTCCTTGTCAGGCGTACATATGTGCATCTGCTTCTCTGTGTCCTGCAGAAAGTTGGGCATGGTATAGATCTACGGTGTTTTGAGTCTTGGGTGCGGACGGTAACTATTCATAATAAGTTCACCACTATAAAGAAGTTTTATAGATAGATTCCACGAGCAGCATGAGCAACTAGTAATAGGAGAGACCAAATTTGCCCGCTCACCGTGACAGAAAAGTCATGGGCGTTCCTGCATCGTGTATATAAACCACGCTCTGGTTTGTTCTGCTCATCAGTCAGATTCAGATCAGAGGCACAAGTCACAGAGAGCTAGCGCAGCAACTGAATCACCAGCGTTCGTGAATTCCCCTCCCCTGTGGAATCAAGATGGCGTTCTACAAGTACGGCCTGGCGTTCTTGGCCGGCACAGGCTTCGGCGCGGCGATGACGACGACTCTCCGCAACAGCCGCTGCCCCCTCCACAAGCACGACTCCAGCTCCTGCCACCGCCGCCGCCACCGCCCCGTCGGCGGCGGCGCAGGCGAGTCACCGCCATCGGAGACCGGCCGGGAGAGGGAGGAGTACTACGACGACGCCCAGGAGAAGGGGAAGAGATGCCGCAAGCAGGGCGGCAAGGAGAAGAAGGGAGACAAATCCGAGGAGTCGTCGTCGAACTGATCGATTCTAGCTAGCTTCATGGATGGATCGGATCGGAGGGATGGATTGTGTGACGCGTTGTTAATTTTTGTTAGTAGAATCATGCATCTGGCAGCACCAGGCCTACCATGTTCTGTCTCACGAGTCATCATGGTTTGGTAATAATAAAATAATAGAGCACTGCATGTCTATGTGTATCGTATTGTTGATATATCATTATCTTGCGTTTTATGCCTTTTGCTGTGCACAAGACTGACGTACTCTGAAGTCTGAATCACCAAAAGTAAATGAATGAATGAACAAATTAAAGCCTGAAATGAGGTTGAGGAACTAAACAAGGCCCAGAATTCAGATACTGTCATCGTCTGCAGACAGCGGAATAATCGAGTTGAGTGTGTGCGCGCGCGCGCAGTCAGCACAGACGGCCGGTGATCGGCCAGCCATCAGGTACCATACCATGATGAGCCAAGTGCTGATTATTCAGCTCCATGTGCCCCTGATGATCCATGCGTGCATGTGCATGCTTATCCCTTTGCAATTTGTGCACTGCTGCATGCAGTTGTAACTTGTAAGGTGTGTCCATGTAGATGGTAGAGGCGCCGGAGCAGGACCGCTAGCTGCACCAATGCAAGCAGGTGACGACCAGCACTAATTAATCCAGTACTACTACTAGATTATTCCAGTACTGCATGCATGATTAGCCGTTAACTACATAATGTAGGATTAGGAGTAATCTATTCCGATCGATCCCGAATATAATTCACGATCGCTGGGCCCGCCACGACGACAGCGACTCCATCTATCTGCCGTGGTTTCGCCGGACAGAAAAAACGAAACCGCGTGCTGCTTTGCCGCCTTGGTGGGCAGGGCAGTGCATCCTGCGCCTGCAACTCACCGTTGACCCTTGGAGAAGAAGTTGGGGGCCGTTTAGATCCGAAAATTGTGGCAAAATAGCACTGTAGCGTTTTTTTTTTTGTTGTTATTTGGCAAATATTGTTCAATCATGGTCTAATTAGGCTTAAAAGATTCGTCTCGTCCATTTCGTCTAAACTGTGTAATTAGTTTTATTTTTTATCTATATTTAATGCTTCATGCATGTGTCTAAAGATTTGATGTGATGGAGAATCTGAAAAATTTTGCAAAATTTTCTTGAACTAAACAGGGCCTTGATCACGACCTCCTCGTCGTCATCTGTCTCTGTCTGCCTGACTACACATCATGGAACCTGCTGATTGCTGAATGCTAGTAGTACTATGTAATACTTCCTCCGTCCGTAAAAACATGCAACTATGGGTTGCGTGTCAGAAAAAGTAGTTCACGTTTGACCAAGTTTATAGTAAATAGTATTTATATTTATGGCTCCAAATTAATTTATTATGAAAATATATTTCATAATTAATCTAATGATATTTATTTGATATCATAAACATTGATACTTTTTTATCTATAATTACTCAAAGTTAAGATACTAAAACGTGATACTGTACTAGAATTGCATGTTTTCCTGGACGGAGGGAGTACTCGCTCTATTTCAAAAAAAGATACGGTTTTCACCTCTCTAGAAGTTAAATATTTTAAATTTAACTAAATCTTTTAAAAATTACAGACGTTTATGATATCCAATATATAATTAGATTAACCATTGAATATATTTTCATAGTATAACTATTTGAAGTTATAAATATATTAATACTAACATTTCTCCTAAAAATTTAGTTAAATTAAAGAACCTTGTGTCGATCTAAATTGAGAATTGAATGGCTTTATGACCAAGGTAGTGAGCAAGCTGTAGTTGTACGTTGCTCACTCGCCTTCTTTCTTGCACCCTTGTCCAAGAAACAAAGTCAAAACAACAAAAGATAAGGCTAGCTGACGCTTCAGGTCAAGCAAGCACACGCCAAGTCTAGCTAGCTAGCTGGCCTGCAAGTATATATACGAATGGCTATAGGCTGCTGCAACTGCCATCTAACTCACTCATCAGTCATCAGTCATCACTCACCATCGATAGCCCAGACAGCTCTTTAAATTTTGCTTGTTTGCGCCGGGAGTGATCCAGCTCAACAAGCCATGGGCTGCTTGCTCCGCCGGCTCTTCCCGTTCTTGGTCGGCACGGCCGTCGGGGTGTACGCGGCGCAGAACTACAGGGTGCCCAACATCCGCCACCTCACCGACCGCGGCGCCGACGCCGCCAGGCGCTACGAGGAGGCCTACCGCAAGAAGCCTGCCTCGGCTCGTGACGGGAGCAGCACCGGCGCCGGCGGCAGAAAGAAGAAGGTGGTGCAGGTGGACATTGACGACGATGAAGAGTAGCCACAGTTGCGATCGATCTCTGCATGCGCCTGACGACGGTGCATGTTGTTAATTACTATTACAGTGTTGTACTTGTAGTGTCTAGCTCTATGCTAGCGCTGCATACAGTGTGAGTGGGGATAGTTATTTGTCGCTTTAGGTTTCCTCGATATACCTTGTACTACAATATGGCTATGGCTTCGATGTGAATTATTGAATAAATCAAGATTGCCAAATTCAGAGTTACCTTAATTCTAAATTATATACTCCCTCCGTGTCTAGACGTGTGTCATTTTCATTTCCCGAGAAATAACTTTGACTAAATATATATTAAAATATTAATATTTATGATACGTAATTAGTATCATTGGATAGATTTTTGAATCTAGTTTTTTAGTAAATTTCTTTGGAGATAGAAATGTTGTACGCATTTTCTATAAATCGCGTCTAAGTTATCGGCACGTAAATTGTGGCAACAAACATTTAGGGACAAAGGGAGTAAGTCATATTGAGTTTTATAGATAAATAGTTTTTACTATATACATGTAGACTTTATAGACATAGTGTAACAATTAATTATTTACCATGCACACAGATATAGGAAAGAGGAATTGTTGGCACAAAATTTTTGGGGGTGTTTGGTTTCCCCAACTAAAATTTAATCCCTATCACATCGGATATTTGGACACATACATGAAGTATTAAATATAGACTAAAAAATAATTAATTGCACAGATTGCGACTAATTTGCGAGATGAATTTTTTAAGCCTAATTAATCCATGATTTGACACTGTGGTGCTATAGTAAACATGTACTAATGACGGATTAATTAGGCTTAATAAATTCGTTTCGCGGTTTACTCGCGGAATCTGTAATTTGTTTTTTTATTAATATCCGAACATCCTATACGACACCCCATATAACGTCTAATGTGACACCAACTAAACTTTAGTCCCTGCAACCAAACAACCAACATCGTGAGAGTGCAATTCAGTTGGCCTAGATCAAGTATGTCTGTTACGGCCCAACACCATCATGCATGGGCCAGGCATTGAGGGCTGAACCTGAAAACAGCGCGCATTGTCGTAAGTAGAAAATGGAGTGAAAAAAAGTTACAGAATGGAAAAGGGACCTGAATATCCTCGCCTAAGTTGGAAACTCAAACCCCCTTATAAACCCTGACTTTTTCCAGGGTGAGAAAATCATGGGGATAACATTTGAATAAGATATTTAGTTATGCTCCCCTTTGGTTGGGCTCCCTCTTGCTTCCAAATTAGGTTTTCCCTCTCTGGGTTGGGCTCTCCCTCTTGCTTCCAAATTAGGCCTCAAGGTGTTCGGAGGAGTACACGTACAAGAATGTCCTCGAGAGTTCACATGACAAAACTTAAAATTGCAAATCTTGTTAGTGGGGGAGTTTTGCTCTTGATTTCCTTAGAGTAGGTGACTCTAGAGTAGAAGGCAAGTTTAGGCCAATCTAACTTAGTGCTAGATTATTCGCTTAATTAGGCTTGGTTTTTCCATCTCCATGCATGGTGGATTGGTGGTGTGGCAATTAGACATTAAAGTAGATTAAATATTTTGGTTTCCTTGGTAAATTGAGTACAGGATCGGAACAAGATTCTCCGATAAATTAGACCCAATGTCATGATTTTTAGGGTCTACTTGTTAGTTTTTGGATGTGGATTGGTTTTGGATCTAGATCTAGATATATGCATGGAGAGACAAAAGGAGTTTAAATAATTACTTTATGAGCTGAATTGTGACAGAACCGTCTGATTTAACACACTTTTAGAAGCGTTGTCTTCCACTAGACACTAAGCACCCAAAAGTGAGCCAAGTCAAGCAGTTCCGTCGAGCACACCCAAAGGGAGAACTCGAAACATTCCACAATTTTACACCCAGATCCAATAATGAGTACAAGCTTACAATGCTTAGTCCATTTCATACAATAAAGAGTCTCAGAAATTCTTTATTACAGTACCAAGGTTCAGAGTGCGATAATTTAAACAACGGAATAAAATAACATCTAGCGAAGCGGTATAAGGATCCGTCTGTGCCCACCAGAAGAATCTTCCACACAACAGCTAGCTTCTCAAGCAGCACCTGCAACAAGGGTAAATAAACCCTGAGTACACAATGTACTCGCAAGACTTACCCGACTAGGAATATATTTTCCGACTCTCAAGAATTATGAAAGGTTTTATGGCTTGTGGTTTCTTATTTGCGGAAAGCAATACTAAGAGTGAGTCCTTATTTCATTAGATTATTAGCAGCCATGTTAAATTCATTATCCAACCCTCTATGTAAGCATCTGTTCTATTATCAAGCAAGGATTGAGCAATCAGAATCATTTTTCCATCTTTCATATGCCAGTTCTACGGTGCCAGAGTGCAGTCAAGCCGTACCTGTAAGGTCCTAGATGGCTAGAGGGGGGTGAATAGCCTATTAAAATTCTACAAGAACCACTAAGCAAACTTGTTAGAATAACAAACGGCGTAAAGCGAGTTTTGCTTAGCCAAAGGTTGTGATGCAAGCCTCCTATCCACAAGTCTAGTAGATTAAGATCTCTAGTTCACACAAGAGCTATGTCACTAAGGTTACACTAGAGAACAAGCTAACACTACAAGCAAAGCTACTACTAAAGCTACACAAGATAAACTAGTGAAAGTAAATGCAAGAGAGAGGATTGTGATTATTATACCGACGGTGAAGTGAAGATGTTGCCAATCACCAAGATGATATACAATCAATCAATATTGACAACAATACAAGATGGAGACCAATCACCGGGAGACAAGAGACACAATATTTGTTCACCCGGTGTTCACTTGTGCACCGACAAGCTACGTCACCGGTTGTGTCGACCAACACTTAGATGGTTCCTCGGTGTGACCCTCAAGTCACTTGCCCCTCAAGGCACGCCCCGCAAGGCACCGCAAGACACCACTCTCAAGTGAGGTAACTCAATGACACGCGGAATCCACTAGAGTTGCTTTTGGCGTCCCGCCGAGGAAAGCACAAGAACCTCTCACAATCAACCGGAGGTGGCCAAGAACAATCACCTTCTCTTGCCAACGCCTCCAACAATCTCCAAGCCGGCTAGGAGCGGTACTCTTCAAGAGTAACAAGAAATCCACCGGCTAAACCACCCACAAGTGCCACTAGATGCTCTCAAGCTATGCAATGCACTTTGGGATCACTCAATCTCACTTTTGATTTGCAATCAAGCAAGAGAGATGAGTGGGAGGAGTAGTTCTAGCTCAAAGGATGCACAAGAGTGTTAGAAATGCCAAGAGACCTCCCCAAGGGCCGGCCAACAAGTATTTAAGAGCATCCCAAACAAATAGAGCCGTTACAACTCCACTGACCGTTTTTCGCGGGACGACCGGACGCGCCGGTCGTAACTGACCGGACGCGCTCAACCGCGTCCGGTCGCCCTGCGACGTCCACGTGTCATCCGATTTCAAACGCGACCGTTAGATCCTCCAACGGTCACTGCGCGCCAACGGTCAAACGAGCGACCGGACGCGCTGCTGCAAACGACCGGACGCACCGGTGTGCACAGTACCCGCGCGCGCGAAGACATGACCGGACGCGCTCCTCGCAACGACCGGACGCGACAGTGACCGCGTCCGGTCGGAGTCCAGTAAGCTCCCTTGACGACCGGACGCGTCCGATCGTGTGTGACCGGACGCGCACCGCGTCCGATCGTCCTTGTGAACAGCTGTTCGCCTGACCGGACGCGCCGGTCCCGCGTGTCACCGGACGCGCCGGTGCCAAACCCTAGCCCGCGCGCCTGACGCCCGCGCTGTACTGACCGGACGCGCCAGTTGAAAGCTCTATGTTTGGTGTTGATAATTAGTGACAATGCCTAAGTACTAATCCTATGCCTAAGTTGTATGTAGCATATGAGGATTAGTACATTCCAAGGGTGGTGGCAAGATGGACATGGTGATCATGATGGCCACACTTGGATTTGGATGCAACCCTACGTGATCAAGGCAAAGGTATATGCTTAAGGGTTGTATTTTAGTAACCAAGACACCTAGTGGGTGTGGTTACATTATAGGATAGATAGCCGTACTATAAAGAGGGGAATGACGCGGCTATTGAACTCCTAAGTGCCTCTAGGTGTGCATTTCATGTCATATGCATTTGGATAGAACTAATAACGCCTCGAAAAATGATTGTGAAAATGCTAACACACATGCACATGACATGATCACTTGGTGGTGTTAGCACGTTTGTGACGGCGTTGGAGTTTGAGCGGTAGAGAGGGTTTGGGGGTCCTCTCTCCCTCCCGCCGAGCGTGCGAGCGCGGGATTCAGGCGATTTCGGGGAAATGAAATGCCTATTTTCCACTACGCCGGAAGTCGGAAATCGAACGGAAGCGAACGGAGGTCACAGTGGCACCGGACGCTGCACCGGACGCTGCACCGGACGCTGCACCGGACGCGGTCACTGTGCGACCGGCGCGTCCGGTCAGTGTCCAGTGACTGCGCGGTTTTTCGGTTGTTTCATCGGACGCGAGGCGCGTCCGGTCACAGGCCACCGGACGCGTCCGGTCGTCCAGGGAGCTTACTGGACTCCCACCGGACGCGGGCACTGTGGCGTCCGGTCGGTTCACCAGCGCGTCCGGTCGTTGGTTTGTTTTGCGCGACTCAGAGTTCACCGGCGCGTCCGGTGAGTCACGGGACCGGCGCGTCCGGTGGTGACCAGCGCGTCCGGTCGTTACGACCGGCGCGTCCGGTCAGTGTTTCGAAATTTAGCCGTTGCGGCACCGGCGCGTCCGGTCAGTTGGACCAGCGCGTCCGGTGAGCGCGACTGCTGCTGATTTCAGTTTCTAACGGCTATATTCGAAGGGGTACGTCTATATATACTCGTTGGCCGGCTCAAGGCTCTCTCTCTGGACTTTTTGACATACTTTTGAGCACTTTGAGCTAAGCAACTCCCCTCCCACTCATCTCTCTTGCTTCTTTGCATATTCGAAGTGAGATTGAGTGATCCAAGTGCATTTGCATCGTGAGATAGCATCTAGTTGGCACTTGGTGGTTGATTTGCTGCGGGATTCTTGTTTCTCTTGGTGGTTGCCGCCACCTAGACGGCTTGGAGCAGCTTGGAGGCATTGGCAAGAGTTGGTGTTTGTTCTTGGCCACCTCCGGTGATTGTAAGGGGTTTGTGCCTACCTCGGCGGAGTGCCAAAGGCAACATTAGTGGATTGCTCGTGTCATTGCAACCTTTTTGCCATTTGGTAGGTTCTTGTGGTGCCTTTTGAGAGGCTCGGTGTGAGACCGATTAGCCACCGAACCACGTGGTGAAGAGGGACACAACGGGGACTAGCGTGCCGGCAAGCACGTGAACCTCGGGATAAATCTTCGTGTCATCACTTTCATATTGTGATTGATTGATCCCGGTGTTCGGTTATCTTGGTATTCATTGTTGATCATATTGATTGGCTCAATACTTCGCCCCTCGGTGATACCCTCCTAACCCTCTCTTGTTTTACTTTCTTAGTTATCTTTGCTAGCTAGTTAGCTTTGCTAAAGTAGCTCTTTTGTGTAGCTTGATAGTTGTAGTGGTAGTTACCTCCTCGGTTTGACTTGTGCGGTTGAGTGCAAATATACTAGAATTGTGAATTGAATAGGTGGCTTGCAAACACCCCATAGGCTAAGCAAAACTCGCATCTCGCTATTTGTTGTATTGATAAACTTGTTTAGTTTGTCTTTGTAGAATTTTTTAAAAGGCTATTCACCCCCCCTCTAGCCATCAAGACCTTTCAAGTGGTATCAGAGCCGTGGTCACCGTTTGCAAGGCTTAACAACCTCGGTGCAAGATGGCTCAAGTTATGTTCAATCATGTTAATGGCAAGCCTCCATTCTTTGATGGTGTCTCTTCCTTTGATCATTGGAAAAGGAAGATGAAGCAATATCTAGGCAATATACATGAGAAGGTTTGGGATGTGACCAATGAAGGATACATTATTCTTGATGAAGAAAATCTCACTCCAAATGACCGTATCAACAAACAATGCAACACGGCGGCACTTGACACAATCTACCGTGCCATTGATGACAAAGTATTTGAGCAAATCAAAGATCTTGAAAAGGCAAATGAGCTTTGGATAAGGCTTGAAGAAACATATGAAGGCACTTCAACGGTAAAAAGTGCCAAGCTATATATGCTCAAGGACAAGTTCTCCACTTTCAAGATGAAGGATGATGAATCCATCCCGGAGATGTTCTATAGGCTCCAAGTCATTGTCAATGATCTCAAGGGGCTTGGAGAGAAGGTTGAGGACAAGGACTTCTCACACAAGTTCTTGATGTGCTTACCCAAGAAGTTTGCCACCTTGAGAAGAATGATCTTTAGAGAGGGATTGGACAAGGTCAAACCAACCAATGTGCTTGGAGATATAATGACCGATGCTCAATACAATGATGATGAAGATGAGGTAGAAGAGAAGAAGGAGACCAAGGTCAAGCAAGAGAAGCACATTGCATTCAAGGCTTCATCTTCTAAGGGCAAGAGCAAGGTGGAGAGTGATGATGATGATCCATTCGATGATGAGACCATGGCCCTCCTAGTGCACAAGATGGGGAGGTTCATGAAGAAGAAAGGATATGGGGCAAGGAAGAGAAGGGATTTCATGAAGGCAAAGGAGGTGCTTTGCTACAATTGCAATAGCCCCGATCATATAGTGGCAAAGTGCCCCTATGAAGATAAAAGATATCATGATGGGGAGTTGAAGTTGAAGAAGAACAAGAAGGACAAGAAGGAGAAGAAAGAGAAGAAGAGCTTCACTATCAACAAGAAGAAGAAGGGTGGTGGTTATGTGGTTACTTGGGATAGTGACAACTCCGATAATGATGATGATGAAAGCTCTAGTGATGATGAGAGGACCACTCGACGAGCCATTGCAAACATCGCTCTCTCCAACAAGTCATCCATCTTCGACACTACATCGACATGCCTTATGGCCAAGCCTACCAAGGTAAATTACAAGGCCGGAGGAAGGCATTGGGTGCTTGATAGTGGGTGCTCTCAACATATGACCGGTGATTCAAGAATGTTCAACTCTCTCAAATCAAATGATAGTGGCATTGATAGTATCACATTTGGTGATAATAGCAAGGGTGATGTGAAGGCTCTTGGAAGGATTGCAATCTCAAATGATCATAGCATTTCCAATGTGCTCTTAGTTGAAAAGTTGAATTTCAATCTTCTCTCGGTTGCTCAATTGTGTGATCTCGGTTTCAAGTGCATATTTGGTGTTGATGATGTGGAGATAATTAGTGTTGATGGCTCTAATTTGATCTTCAAAGGCTTTAGATATGAGAATCTATACTTGGTTGATTTCAATGCTAGTGACACTCAACTCTCAACATGCTTGCTCACCAAATCAAGTATGGGTTGGTTATGGCATAGAAGACTTGGTCATGTTGGCATGAAGCAATTGAACAAGTTAGTGAAGCATGACTTAGTTAGAGGCTTGAAGGATGTCACATTTGAGAAAGATAAGCTATGTAGTGCATGTCAAGCCGGAAAGCAAGTAGGCAACACTCATCCATTGAAAAGCATCATGAGTACTTCCAAGGCTTTTGAGTTGTTGCACATGGATCTATTTGGACCAACTACATACACAAGCATTGGTGGCAACAAGTATGGGTTTGTGATTGTGGATGATTTCACTAGATACACATGGGTATTCTTTCTTGGGGACAAGAGTGATGTATTTGACATATTCAAGAAGTTCATCAAGAGAGTGCAAAATGAGTTTGAGACCACAATCAAGAAAGTGAGAAGTGACAATGGAAGTGAGTTTAGAAATACAAGAATTGATGAGCTATGTGAGGAGCTTGGAATCAAACATCAATTCTCGGCCAAGTATACACCTCAATCTAATGGCCTAGTTGAGAGGAAGAATAGAACTTTGATTGATATGGCGAGATCAATGTTGAATGAGTATAATGTGAGTCATTCATTTTGGGCCGAAGCAATCAACACGGCTTGCTTCTATAGCAACCGCCTCTATTGCCACAAGTTTCTAGAGAAGACACCATATGAGATCTTAAATGGAAGAAAGCCCAACATTGCATACTTTCGGGTATTTGGTTGCAAATGCTATATCTTGAAGAAGGGCACTAGATTGAGCAAGTTTGAAAAGAAATGTGATGAAGGATTCTTACTTGGTTACTCCACTACTAGCAAAGCTTATAGAGTTTGGAATTTGGCTAGTGGCTTACTTGAGGAAGTTCATGATGTTGAGTTTGATGAAACAAATGGCTCTCAAGATGAAGAAAATAACTTGGATGATGTGAGAGGAACTCAATTGACCAATGCTATGAAAGAAATGGATATTGGTGATATTAGGCCAAAGCAAGTGATTGATGTGGATGACAACAAAGATCAAGTGCTCCAAAGTCCAATTACACAAGCTAGTGGGTCTCTAATGCAAAATCAAGCTAGTACATCATCTCAAGTGCAACAAGATCAACAAGTGGCTAGTTCATCATCTCCAACTCATGATCAACATCAACATCCAAGCAATCAAGTGCAAGTGCTTCAACCAACCAACATTGCTAGAGATCATCCATTAGATTCCATCATTGGTGACATACAAAGGGGAGTTCAAACTAGATCAAGATTGGCATCATTTTGTGCTCACTCTTCTTTTGTGTCAATGGAAGAACCCAAGGACATTGATAAA
Organism: Saccharum spontaneum; assembly: GCA_022457205.1. NCBI lineage: Eukaryota > Viridiplantae > Streptophyta > Magnoliopsida > Poales > Poaceae > Saccharum > Saccharum spontaneum. The sequence goes on from CM039604.1 coordinate 8,718,935, forward strand.
GCATTGAGAGATCCGGATTGGGTAAATGCAATGCATGAAGAACTCAACAACTTCAAGAGAAATGAAGTATGGGAACTAGTTGAAAGGCCTAAGAATCATAATGTCATTGGAACAAGATGGGTCTTTCGCAACAAGCAAGATCAAGATGGAATAGTAGTAAGGAACAAAGCAAGACTAGTGGCTCAAGGTTACACACAAATAGAGGGTCTTGACTTTGGTGAAACTTATGCCTCGGTTGCAAGATTGGAAGCAATTAGGATCTTACTTGCCTATGCTTGTGCTCACAATATCAAGCTATACCAAATGGATGTGAAGAGTGCATTTCTAAATGGATACATTCAAGAGGAGGTGTATGTGAAGCAACCTCCCGGCTTTGAAGATGACAAGAAACCCAACCATGTATACAAGTTAAGGAAAGCTTTGTATGGATTGAAGCAAGCACCTAGAGCATGGTATGAAAGATTGAGGGACTTCTTGCTATCCAAAGGATTTGTCATGGGAAAAGTTGATACAACACTATTCACCAAGAAGATTGGGAAAGACTTGTTTGTGTTGCAAATATATGTTGATGATATCATCTTCGGTTCAACCAATCAAGATTATTGTGATGAGTTTGGAAAAATGATGGCAAAGGAATTTGAAATGTCAATGATTGGTGAACTTAGTTTCTTTCTTGGACTTCAAATCAAACAAATGAAGGAAGGAACATTTGTGAGCCAAACCAAGTACATCAAAGATATGCTCAAAAAGTTTGGCATGGAAGATGCAAAGGGCATTACAACTCCAATGGGCACTAGTGGAAGTTTGGATAGTGACAAGAGTGGCAACATGGTGGATCAAAAGCTATATAGATCAATGATTGGTAGTCTACTCTATGTGACGGCATCAAGGCCCGATGTGATGTTTAGTGTATGTATGTGTGCAAGATTTCAAGCCTCACCAAGAGAAAGTCATTTGAAGGCAACAAAGAGAATATTGAGGTATTTGAAGCATACACAAGATGTTGGATTATGGTATCCCAAAGGTGCAAGCTTTGAGCTAGTTGGATATTCGGATTCCGACTATGCCGGTGACAAAGTGGAGAGAAAGAGCACTTCCGAGACTTGTCAATTGTTGGGAAGATCACTTGTCTCATGGTCATCCAAGAAGCAAAATAGCATTGCACTATCTACCGCCGAAGCCGAATACATCGCCGCGGGTAGTTGTTGTGCACAAATCTTGTGGATGAAGGCAACATTGAAGGATTTTGGAATCAATTTCAAGAATGTGCCATTGCTATGTGATAATGAAAGTGCCGTAAAGCTAACCAACAATCCAGTTCAACATCAAAGAACAAAGCATATTGATGTTCGTCATCATTTCATTAGAAATCACCAACAAAAGGGTGACATTGCTATTGAGAGTGTGGGCACCGAAGATCAACTAGCCGATCTATTCACCAAGCCACTTGATGAGAAGAGATTTCACAAGCTAAAGAATGAGTTGAACATAATTGACTTCTCCAACATGAGTTGATGCACCCCATATATGACATGCCTCTCCTTCGAGCCCCAAGGTACAATTAGTTGACATATCATACATTCTATGCTAAGGACTTGTTTAGTGCATTTAGTCATAATTTACATGTTCTAGGCTCATTCATGAAAATCAAATGACTTTGAAGTTTATATGGTGCCACTATTGTTTCCATGACTTGTATGATCTAGTGGTAGCATATAACTTGGTTGAGTAGCTTGTGATCCTAAGTGTTTAATCTAGATCACTTGTCTAAATATTTGCTTCAACATGGTGCATGATAACCCTTCTAGTGAGGTGTGAAGAAGCTTGCCCTTGGATCAAACCGAAGCATTTTATTTATGCAAGCAATCTAGGTTGAATCACAAACTTGATCCTCACCCCATAATTCAACATGATAATCTATCTAAAATTGGTCCCTTGTGGTCATTGGTGCCAAAGGGGGAGAAAGTGTTGTTCACAAAGATAGATTATAAAGGGAGAGAAAACCTAAAGGGGAGAATTGGTAAAAGAAGGGGATCAACTAAAATTTTGAGCACACAAGTAGGGGGAGCAAGCTCTTAAACATGAATGTTGCATTTCCTTGTGCACTTCATATGTATGACGCATAGTTATGCATTTCTTTTTCTCCAATACTTTGCTTGTGTGGTGACTTGCTAGTATAATTTGAATGATGTATTGAGGTACTAGCATGAATAGGAAGTAGTTAGATTTTTCTTGCTTCATGTTTTTCAAAGTGGTACTAGAACCTTGCTTATAATGTTGATCTCACGAGGTTTCTAGTTATGTTTGTACTTTTCAAGTGGTATCTAACTACACAAGGTGCTAAGATGGTGTTTGTCGCTACTCCGATGGTATCACGCTTCAAAGGTCTATAATCTAAAACACTTAGCACCTATTGATAGTCAATGCTCCTATATTTTCCTATCTAAGCATGTATGCTTCCTAAATCCAAACTTATAGCATACATGTAGGGGGAGCCATTGCTATCAATTTGAATTCATGATCACATGTCCATACTTCTTACACATGGTAACACATTTGGACAATGTGACATGGGTTCAATCAAAATTTTATCATAATATCTTTGTGAAAGGGTTGTCACCAATTACCAACAAGGGGGAGATTGAAAGCTCTATGTTTGGTGTTGATAATTAGTGACAATGCCTAAGTACTAATCCTATGCCTAAGTTGTATGTAGCATATGAGGATTAGTACATTCCAAGGGTGGTGGCAAGATGGACATGGTGATCATGATGGCCACACTTGGATTTGGATGCAACCCTACGTGATCAAGGCAAAGGTATATGCTTAAGGGTTGTATTTTAGTAACCAAGACACCTAGTGGGTGTGGTTACATTATAGGATAGATAGCCGTACTATAAAGAGGGGAATGACGCGGCTATTGAACTCCTAAGTGCCTCTAGGTGTGCATTTCATGTCATATGCATTTGGATAGAACTAATAACGCCTCGAAAAATGATTGTGAAAATGCTAACACACATGCACATGACATGATCACTTGGTGGTGTTAGCACGTTTGTGACGGCGTTGGAGTTTGAGCGGTAGAGAGGGTTTGGGGGTCCTCTCTCCCTCCCGCCGAGCGTGCGAGCGCGGGATTCAGGCGATTTCGGGGAAATGAAATGCCTATTTTCCACTACGCCGGAAGTCGGAAATCGAACGGAAGCGAACGGAGGTCACAGTGGCACCGGACGCTGCACCGGACGCTGCACCGGACGCTGCACCGGACGCGGTCACTGTGCGACCGGCGCGTCCGGTCAGTGTCCAGTGACTGCGCGGTTTTTCGGTTGTTTCATCGGACGCGAGGCGCGTCCGGTCACAGGCCACCGGACGCGTCCGGTCGTCCAGGGAGCTTACTGGACTCCCACCGGACGCGGGCACTGTGGCGTCCGGTCGGTTCACCAGCGCGTCCGGTCGTTGGTTTGTTTTGCGCGACTCAGAGTTCACCGGCGCGTCCGGTGAGTCACGGGACCGGCGCGTCCGGTGGTGACCAGCGCGTCCGGTCGTTACGACCGGCGCGTCCGGTCAGTGTTTCGAAATTTAGCCGTTGCGGCACCGGCGCGTCCGGTCAGTTGGACCAGCGCGTCCGGTGAGCGCGACTGCTGCTGATTTCAGTTTCTAACGGCTATATTCGAAGGGGTACGTCTATATATACTCGTTGGCCGGCTCAAGGCTCTCTCTCTGGACTTTTTGACATACTTTTGAGCACTTTGAGCTAAGCAACTCCCCTCCCACTCATCTCTCTTGCTTCTTTGCATATTCGAAGTGAGATTGAGTGATCCAAGTGCATTTGCATCGTGAGATAGCATCTAGTTGGCACTTGGTGGTTGATTTGCTGCGGGATTCTTGTTTCTCTTGGTGGTTGCCGCCACCTAGACGGCTTGGAGCAGCTTGGAGGCATTGGCAAGAGTTGGTGTTTGTTCTTGGCCACCTCCGGTGATTGTAAGGGGTTTGTGCCTACCTCGGCGGAGTGCCAAAGGCAACATTAGTGGATTGCTCGTGTCATTGCAACCTTTTTGCCATTTGGTAGGTTCTTGTGGTGCCTTTTGAGAGGCTCGGTGTGAGACCGATTAGCCACCGAACCACGTGGTGAAGAGGGACACAACGGGGACTAGCGTGCCGGCAAGCACGTGAACCTCGGGATAAATCTTCGTGTCATCACTTTCATATTGTGATTGATTGATCCCGGTGTTCGGTTATCTTGGTATTCATTGTTGATCATATTGATTGGCTCAATACTTCGCCCCTCGGTGATACCCTCCTAACCCTCTCTTGTTTTACTTTCTTAGTTATCTTTGCTAGCTAGTTAGCTTTGCTAAAGTAGCTCTTTTGTGTAGCTTGATAGTTGTAGTGGTAGTTACCTCCTCGGTTTGACTTGTGCGGTTGAGTGCAAATATACTAGAATTGTGAATTGAATAGGTGGCTTGCAAACACCCCATAGGCTAAGCAAAACTCGCATCTCGCTATTTGTTGTATTGATAAACTTGTTTAGTTTGTCTTTGTAGAATTTTTTAAAAGGCTATTCACCCCCCTCTAGCCATCAAGACCTTTCACCAGTCCCGCGAGTGATCGCGTCCGGTGCAGCGTCCGGTCACCTCTGTGACCGCGTTCGCCTCCGTCTCTTTTCCGACTTCCGGCGCAATGGAAAATAGGCATTTCACTTCCCCGAAATCGCCTGAATCCCGCGCTCGCATGCTCGGCGGGAGGGAGAGAGGAACCCAAACCCCTCTCTACCCGCAAACGGCAGCGCGACCAACGCCACCTTTGCAAATGTGCCAACACCATCAAGTGTACATCTCCATGTGCTTGTGTGTTAGCCTTTTCTCAATCATTTTCAAAGGTTTTCCAGTTAGCTCACTAGGCCCTACATGCAATGCACTTCATGAATTCACCTAGTGGCACCCATGCATCGAATAACCGATAAGACTTCCCCTCTTAATAGTTCGGCTATCGACCCTAAACCACTCACACCCTCTATGGTGTCTTGAGTGTAAAACAAAATAGCCCTATGGTTATACCTTTGCCTTGAGCCCATTTTGTTTCTCCAAATGATATGTTCCACTTCATATCATCACATGACCGTCTCGATCCATCGACCTTGATTTCACTTGTTCTTCACCGTTGCATTGGTCCGTCGGCGCCAAGTCTTGCTCAAGCTTTACCATCGCATGGTCCTTCGCTTCGAAGCCTCGACTTGCCCTTCACCTTCACAACCGGTCCATCGAGCCAAGCCTCATCTTGGTCTTCACCATCTTGGTCACATGAGTCAATGTCATGTCTCATATGCAATGACCACCTTTATCTAAATCATCCACTTAGATACAAAGGTTAGTCCTAGGTTTCATCAATTAGCCAAAACCAAACTAGGGACTTTCAGTACCGTCACGCAGAAACGGCGATTCACCAATCAATATGCCCAGCTAGGTACCTCGAAAAACACACGCCTCGCCCGCACCCCAGGCACGAGCGAGACCAACCCGTTCCACTCCTGTCACGGGTTCCAGGTCCCCGTCCAAACTTAGACTCCAAGCTCCCGCCCGACCTCAATGTGGTGCTTAGACCTCCACCTGTCCCCGCCTCCGATCAGTCAGTCCGAAAAGAGCTGGAGCCCACAACAAGAGAGTAACAAGTCTTCCCGCTCCCATAAGCAAGTATGTGCTCGGGATAATAAGTCTGTAACTTGACTGGGGATCCATTGCAACGAACGATCCTTAATCGACACGGACAGGGAAAACAGTGCAACCAAGCTATGCCCCGTGACGGGACACAACCTGCTACACCCACTAATAGCCATACCATATCCCTGTCCGATCTCCATTTCCTTTTCCACCATTGTATTTTGAGTTTTATGATAATAATAATCACCTATTGTGAGTAACGACAGGTTACCCACGCTACCAACAAACCTAAGTAAAAGCAACTATGTGATCCTGTACTAGTAAGACTCATAGGAGATACATATATGCATGTGGGTTTCATAAAATTCCTGTAACGTAAATGCACAACACACACATATATATAGTGAATATAAAAAAATATGGGTTATGCACCGGGGCTTGTCTTGGGCAGGCGGGGTGTCAGCAAAGTCAGTCAGCGGCTCCTGGTTCTCCTCCGGCACAAGAATCTCCTCCTCGTACTCCTCGACGATCTCCTCGTACTTCTGATCGCCGACAGTCACGATCTCTGCCAATTCGTTCACTATATGTATGCAATGATGATGCAACAATTCAGAAATCAAGCAACAACAACTCTTAAAATAAGACATGCTTATCATGCTATCAAACCAGCTCTACTGATCACACACCAACTGAATATCATTTCATTAACAAGAATAGTTTCGCAACTAAATTCTTAATTGATTTAATATGCTTTCCATCAGGGTATGTTAGCTACCATAATAAATTAGCTATTCAGAGGCCATAAAGTTATAGAGAGCATCTAATATTACCATGAGCCTACTGTATAATTTTCAAGACTAGCACTTCTACCAATGCATCACAAAAAGTCATTCTCTAAACAACCATAACAATAATAAATTAACCCTAAAGGTATCACTGAACTGTATGAACTAAATACACTAACAGATAGATCATGAATTTAGGAACCTGAAAAAATTCATTTCATGATAAATATATAAATTCAAATGAGCTCTATAGATGAAGAAAATGGTATGGATGGGTACAACACGATTTAAGATGAATTAGGAAAGAGGATCAATGGAATTGGAGTTCGTATGCATGAGATATGGATTTTCTAAAGTGGACTGCTAATAATTAGCGAATGACAATAATTTGTCAATTGACTTTGTGGCTATGGAGCTCTCACGTGAAGACACATGACGTGCTTGAAGGGCTACTTGGACTTCATGAAATTTTGTTGGACGTGATGACTGAGTAGACCCTAATAAATGCTATGTGGTACATTAGCATGGGTCTGGAAATAATGGATGAGACCACAGGTCAAGGAAAATAATGCAGAGGAGAATGAAGGAATTCTTGCAAGCTAGTTACTGGAGCTCAGAGCAAGTGCGATACAGACAGGGAGAAAGGATGGCGCTGCCAGGGAGAGATAGAGAAAATACTAGAGGGAATCACGGGATACTCACCGCAGTCGATTGGCGCTTCAGAGAGGGGGGGTTGGCTGCATGGTCGGGTTCTAGAGGAGAACGGAGAAAGCTTGCTTAACTCCGAGAGGAAGAAGGTGGGCAACGAAGTGGTGGCTTGGTGAGCTTGCAACTGCGATGGGGTTGCGTAGCACATCCTTTAAAGGCAGGAGACGCGGGATGGAGGTGGAGCTCGCACGGAAAAAGATGACCGCGTGCACGACACACTTCAGCGGAGGCAGCTCGACATGCGCTAATCAACCTTGCACCGTGCAGAAGGCAGACTTTCTTCGGGTGAATAGTGCTTCGCTACGTTTCTAGGTGCTACAGTATTTTCTTTGCGCTGCAGTATTCCTGCGCACTACAGTGCTCAGCTGCATTGTTTCTGGTTTCCCTCTCTGGTGCAATGCTCAGCGCGACGTGTGGGCAGGGTGGTATTGATTTTTGCAGAGCGCGGTGCTAATTATGTAGTAACTGACGCGTATACTGTGCGTGGTGTCTGCTGCTGCGGTGGTCGGTCGTCGCCGTGCGCATGCAACACGCTAGTTGCCTAACTTGCTATGCACGGTGGAGTAAAAACACTGTGTCTTGCCAACGAGATGTATTGAAGCGTGCTTCGCGGCTTACGAGTGCCGAGTACTTGCTTGGGAAATTAAGGAGGAGAAGAATAGCGAGAGCTGGAGTTGGATCAGGATGAATGAAAGTGATTTGGACTGCGGGAGAATACTTGGACAAGGAATAATTTAGAGCTCAATTTGAGAATTAGTGCAACAAAATTTAATTTCTTATTTTGCCACATGCAATAATACATAAACATGATGCTCATGAATTGTTTAATGACTTGATTGACGCGGTAACACCAAGGGTGTTACAATTGTATATTAATTGCTGGTAATTATTTCCTTACAAGTTGTTGGCTTTAAGTATAAAAATTCTTAATGTTTTGATAGTTACATTAATGAATTGATTTGCGAATATATGCTACCTAGGCAGAGACAGGTTAGAGTTTATTATTTATTTGGACATGGTTCAAGTTTAGTTGAACAATTTTATTTAGACTTTAAATTGAGTAGGGACTGAACATAGATTCTCTCATTGTTTACCTACAAGCTCATGATATTAATTGCTGGTCTAGTAGTTTTTCCTTATATGCAAATTAGTATGGTGATGAATACTAGCAGTACTATGTAATACTCCCTCTTCCAAAAAAAGATACGGTTTTCACCTTTTGAGAAGTTAAATATTTTTAAAGTGAACTAAATCTTTTTAAAAGAATTACTGACATTTATGATATTGAATATATATAATTAGATTAACCATTGAATATGTTTTCATAGTATAACTACTTGAAGTCATAAATAGTAGTACTAACATTTTTCCTAAAAAATTAGTTAAATTAAAGAACCTTGTCTCGATCTAAATTGAGAATTATAGTGAGGCAAGTACATATTGATTATTAATTATCCTTAGTCATCGTGTTATGCATCTAACAAACATACATAAAACCAATGAATATCTAAAATAGGATTTCTTATGTAGTGGTTCCTCTTTTAGGGAAAGGCATTCCTTGGTAGATACTCCGAATGGTGCGCCTGGGTTGCATGTGGCACTTGATCCTTTCTTCCTCCTGAAGCTAAGACCTTATGACAAGTCTCTGTTTCATTGTGGCTTGACTTGCGAAGGGCAGGTAGGTTTCCATTTAGGGTTTCTACGTTCGATGATCGGGTATCAGCCTCGAGGAGATTAGAATCAAAATGACTTAGGACAACCATCTCGGAACAATGGGTGGTTGGAGATCACATCTTGTTTGACCTAGGATTGCAGCTTCAAAGTTTAGGGTGAAAACACAATTTACGCTTTGATAAGGGTGTTAGCAAAAGTTTTAACAAGTGTGGTTTTGGGTTGTTACAATTTAGAATTTGATATGAGTTTACTAAATGTTGTATTATAAATGGGGAACAAACTACTCCCTCATTCTAAATTACAAGACATTTTGGTTTTTAGATACATTGCTCTTACTATGTATCTAGACATAGTGTATATCTAAGTGTACAGTGAAAGCTATGAATCTAGAAAAGCCAAGACGTCTTATAATTTGAAATGGAGGAAGTACTTTATTGCATCCATCTCCATGTTCAAAGGATCAATTTGGGAAATGTTTTTTGTTTGCTATACTCGTAAAATCATGGAGAAAATTCGAAAGACATACATATTTTCCAGTTACGTTACAAATTCCTCCCTCCAGGGTCGAAGAAAACACGAAATTTAGGAAAAAGTCTACTTTGCCTCTCTCAACTATCACAAAAGTTAATTTTTCCTCCCTGACCTAGAAAACCAGACATAACTCGCCCCAGTCTTATAAACCAGACATATGACCTCTAGGTAGGTTTTCTCTTTTTCTTTTATATATATTTTAGCTGGATCTTTGAAAAAATCATAGTCAATTACAGAAAAATCATAAAATAGAAAATTCAATTTTGTTGAATTTCACATGAGTAGATTTACACAGTAAACATATAATATGGTATGCTTTAATATAAATTTTTTGCTCTAGCTTTAAATTTATGTTTTTCTATGATTAATTCATAGCTGTAATTTTTGTGGTCCTATTGTGGTGAAATTTTTATGGTGAACTAATCATTGTATGCTCGAGATGTACTCCCTCCATCCCTAAAAAGAGTCGCTATGAGAATCGTGCTGATCAAACTTTCTTAACTTTAACTAAGAAAATGCGTGTAACATTTATATCTCCAAATAAGTTTATTATGAAAGTATATTCAACAATCTATCTAATGATACTAATTATGTACCATAAATATTAATATTTTGTTAAATATATTTGGTCAAAGTTAAAAGTTGCTTACTTTTGGGGAAACAAGAATGACTCTTTTTTTAAGGACAGAGGGAGTAGTAAAAATTCTATGCTCATTGAATCATGTATTACTGAGATAAATTTATTCAGAATTATTCAAGAGCTTGTATTCACCACAGAAGCATGTCATGGGGTTAGGGATGAAAATGGTACGGATATTTTCCGACCGTATTCGAGTCCGAATCTGTTTAGAAGGGTTTAGAACTGTCCGTATCCGAGTCCGGATATTCAACATCCGATACCGTATCCGTATCCGAATACCCAAATCGCATATTTATGATGTCGATATTCAAATGTATCCTATCTGGTATGATTGATACTATCCATATTCGAATCCGAATCCGAACAAAAATACGAAAACAAATATGATATCAACCATATTCGTCCGTATCCGATCCGTTTTCATCCTACATGGGGTGATTGGAATAAGGCCCATCCAGGTCCACTCCAGGCCTGCCCCAGGCCCAGGCAAACTCCTACTGCCCAGTGCCTTCTCTCCTCCCGTACACGCCGCGCCTGCTCTCTCTCACACGTGGTGACAACTGCGGGACCGCCGCCGCCCTACGCCAGGCGCCGAGGTCTCCGCCGGCCCCTTCGCCGGCGACGAACGAGCACTCACAGGTACGCGCACCCCTTCTCCTACCTTCCTGCTGTGCGAAACCGAGTTCCCTAACCCTAACTTGAGCTATTTGTCTTATCTGTATGTACTCGGATCTGATTCTGATCTAATTACATGTCTATACATGTGTTGTGCCTACCAACTTCGAGAATTCGTGTCTGGGGTCCCTATATTTCTTTCTTACTGAACAAACCACTGTGAGAAATTTGTGTCCTGAATTAGCTTTTGACTTTTCCCACTTGCATCCAGAATAGTCCTGCTTTGAGGCGATGCTAGTGGTTGTGTCTGGGAGGAAGAATTGCTTTTCTTTCCTGGATTATCGATTGTGTGCCAGTAAAGTTGCATCAGTAGTAACGGAGAATGGTGCTAGGCTGATGAATTGCTCTGCTATGCAAGTTTTCTCTCTTTCTTGGCCAGTTTGTATTATGCAGTAGTACTTTTATTATTGATTTCGGGGCTCACTTAACTCGAATAGGATTTGCTATGCTCATTAAATGTTGATGTGAGCAAATTGTCCTTTTTCAGTATGTTACTCTTTCGTCATTTCTGTTGGAGCAGGGAGCATGAAGTCTGTGTTTGCAATGCTTATTATACCGTTATAGTCATAAAACGGTTGACAGCTTGGATGTGCATCGCTAACTTATAACGTATTCCTCCTTACATCTTGAACAAGGCTGTAAATTTACTCAATAGGCAAGAAGACTGTTATTTTGTTGTGCACAGCCAAATACTGCCTGCAAAAAAATGAGGCAAATTCTGATATTATGATTTATGAGAGGTAGGTAGCCAAGATTACTCAAATAGTTGATGAGGTGATTACAAACTGCTGTCATTACTTTTGGCAGCATAGCATATAAATTCTTTTCCCCCCTTTGCTCATATTTCTTAAACTGTAACACTATTTTTTTTAACTTTCTTATCCGTGATTACTGGCTTACTACTTGTTTGGTCATATTGCTTGCTTGCTGATGTTTATGTTAGATTTCTATTTAATGCTACAGAAATGTGTTTCATCTATATCAATGTGTTTGGCTTTAACTGTTTTATTGTGTGCCTCAGATGCTGTGATGAACTCTTAGCTAGCACCTGTGCTTAAAAGATGTTTTTCTCTTCACAGGTTTTGTCGTTAGTGATTTTGTTCTCTGTTTATCTGCTCCACTAGGGAAAAAAAAATGGCAAGCAGAGCAGGTGGTGATGGCAAAGAAGCCATAAATGAACAAGTAATCGCCAACACTTATGCCAACATGCGTACTGAAATGAACCAGCTCTACACGAAGATCACAGAGCTGGAGATGGAGGTCAGCGAGCACTCCCTTGTGATCGGCGCGATCGAGCCGCTGGATCCGTCAAGGAGGTGCTACAGGATGATTGGCGGCGTCCTGGTAGAAAGGACCATCAAGGAGGTCCTGCCCGCTGTGAAGCGCAATAAGGAGGGACTCGAAGAGGTGATTGCTCGCATGCACGAAGCACTGGAGAGGAAGAAGAAAGAGATCACCGAGTTCGAGCTCAAGTACAAGATCAGGATCCGGAAGGCTGACAATGACGCCGAGGATGAAGGTGGCAAGAAGGAAGGAACTGCGCAGGGAGTCCTTGTTGGTCCTGCCGAACAGTAATAAAACTTAATTAGAGAGACCTGCATGCTACAGGTTATTATCCTTAGACAGCAGGGAGGTGGTTGCTCTTTGCTAGATGTGTATGTTTTGGGTGACATGCTCCTGTAGAACCAGCGATTTTGTGTAAAACCTGATATTATGCTTAGATGAAAACCCCGTTGGGAACTGGAATAGTTTGGCAAGGTGTGATACCGGTTTCTGCACCTATTCTTCAGGTGGATTGGTTATCCAAGTATTTCTGCTTGTTGATAACACATCTCAAATTTCGCAGGACTACAGTTTCTGTCTGGAGGTCCTTTTTATTATCTTTTCAGATAATTGTGGGAAATCGTCTATGATTATTTCAACTTAAATGATGCTGAAAATACTGCAGCGTTTGGAGGTGGGTAAATTCCTGACAATTGAGCTGTTTTAATGGTTTAGCTGCCTGGTTTTAGGATTTTTGAGAAATGGTTGAGTACTTTGTTTGAGATTTCACTATAACTTAATTTTGCTGGCATGGTACTAGGAAATAGCTACAGATTGTAGAGGTTTTTGGGTAGGTCAAGATGGATTTCAACTTTGATATAATCTAGCCCATGATAGCTAGATCTGAAGTTTGCAAGATAGATTATTTTACGTTTCTTGGTAGTGACAATTGATTTTTGTGGAGGGTCAGTTTGTTTTATCATATGTCTTCATGTTCTTGAATGTGTTAAGTACATTGTTCATTTTTTTTTCTTTGACAGTGCTACTCTTAGATAAGTTTGATTTAGTGCAGTATATATCAGTTTATAAATTTCATTGATCCGTGATATGATTTAGTCGGCAATGTTTTTCTGGGCATTAGCAGCCAGGGAAGTGCATGAAACATGACCACACAAACTATAACATGCATGGCTTCGTTCATTGTCCAGAATTGGACATGGTTGCTCTAGAATTTCCACATTAGTGTAAGTATTCATCCATACTCAAAATGTTTAGGATGGTATGATTCTCAAGGGTTTTTTTTTGGATAATTTCTAGGTATTTTCATTTGGCCCTGTTGGCCTAGTATCAACCAAAAGGGAAATACATCAGTTTTACATCGCAGTTGAGAGCTCTGGTGGTGCTCTAGTTTGTCATTTAGAGATGGCTAAATGCTGCTCCATGATCTATATGCAGGCAGCAATCGGCATTACCATTTATATAGCATTCGTATGCCAGATTGCTGGGAGATTACAAGTGGCAAGTAATAAACATGATAGATTGATCACTATAGGCCATGAAAAAATTTAGTACGGACTGAAAAACTTGTATTTCTCCTAAATAAATGTCCCAAGTGCACATGATACATCATGCAGTCGTCAATCATTCCAATCACGCACTGCTGGCTCGTTCCAGTAGTGTTTTCTTGTTTGGTTGATTTTTCTGTTGTGCGTGGTTCATCCAGCCATATGCCCATGTCTATGTATGTTAGCATGAATTATCTTGAAGCTGGTTGTAAGTTCAAGTTTTGATGGGCTATCCTTTTTAATTTTGAGCAGACCACGCACACAAACCCTGGGGAGAGCTTTGCATGCTGTGTTCCTTCATATACCAAAAAAAAAAAAAAAAAAAAAAAAAGAGCAGGACAGGGCTGAAGCCAAACAAGTGCTTTTGCTGACTACTCCTAGTAAAGCTTGAAGTCTTGAAGATTGAAGCTGTCGACTGCGTATGCTAGTGAGAGCAAATTGAGCCGTTTGGACGCACATGACAACTGCAATGAGAAATCGGATTGAGCTGGTTTTGTTTGGGATCGTTTCATTTGGGTTTTTGAAGGAGAGGAGGCAGGTGGCTGTGGCTTTGCTTTCGTCGAGCGCGCGACGGCGACGATTCATCAGTGGATCGCTCGGTCAGTTGGGCTCGGCCGGCGCCGTTGAGTCGTTGACCCTTGGAGAAGAAGTTGCTCCTGGCCTCGTGTCTGTCATTGTCAGCTGTGCACTGAATTTTTTGAAATGAATCAGCTGTGCACTGAAACCGCGTGACCCAGAGTAGCACATCTTGCTTGGTGTTGGTGATGTTCGTCATTCCTTGCCTTGTTTCTTGAACCCCTGTCCAAGAAACGGACCGAACCATGCATGTGGCCATACAGTTCAGTTTCAGCACAAGTATATAAACGGGCGGTCCTCCTGCCTGCAAGCAGAGTCATCACTCACTGCCGAGTTCAGCAGCACAACTAGCCAACTACTAAGGAGGAGGAGCTAGCTAGCTAAAACAAGAAAAAAAAATGTTTTGCCTGGTGCGGCGGATGTTCCCGTTCCTGCTTGGCACGGCGGTGGGCGCGTACGTGGCGCAGAACTATAGGGTCCCCAACATCCGAGGCCTCGCCGAGCGTGGCCTCGACGACGCCAGGCGCTACGAGGAGGCCTACCGCAGGAAGGCCGGCAGTTCTGACGCTGGCGCAGGGAGCAGCGGCGGCAGCAGGAAGAAGAAGGCCGCCGCGGCGCACGTGGACATGGACGACGACGAGTAGCTGCTGCTACTGCTTCGGACGTTTCATGCTCCATTACGTGTCTGGATTAATTAAGTTTCAGTAATCTCTGCGTGCCGGGGAAATCTATGTGTAACTAAGTCGAAAAATAAAGTAATACAGATGAATGTTTCAGCTGGCTCGTCATGCTGCAATTCTGTAAATGTAACTCTCATCTCACGCAACTCGGATATGTTTTCTCAGGTGCCAGCGCCCAGACGTCCGGACGGACGACGCGTCCAGGCACCCGTGCAGCCTGCCCTATCCGTTATTTTTTTCTGCCCTGCACGCGCATCCGGTTCCGTCGAAGCGCCCGCGTGTTTGGAGGACTCGCCTAGCACTCGCAACCCGCCCTATCCGCCTCGATTCGAGGCCGTTCACCCCACCCCACACTCGCGTCCTGTCTGTAGGACACTGGCGCACCACGCCCCCGTCCGCCGACCCCAGCTCATCACACCCCATTCCTCGATGCCCGCGGCGTGCCATCATCACTCCACACGCCCCCTGACTCTTCGAACAACATGAAAGATGTGAAACATGGAACACTTGAATGCAACAAATGAAACATCTGGAACATACTGGTTTGTTTGGTTGATGGTTTCTGCGGCTGCTGCTGCTGATACTGATTTGTTATGAGAGAAAAACACTGCTGAATGGCTGGCTGATTCTGGCTGATAAGCTCAAGCGAACAGAGCGTACACTTGCAACATATGTTTCAAACATATGCAACATTTAGAGAAAACACTTACTGCAACATAAGACTGAAACAGCTGAAACATTTTGAATATATTGTTGCAACATATGTGTGAAACATATGCAACATTTAGATCACAATGCTTGCAACATACGTCTGGAACAGATAAAACATTTTGAACAAACCTCTCAAACACTTGCAACATGCCTCTGAAACACTTGCAATAAATGCAACATGTGCAACATCCCCCGATCTACTTTTGCAACATACTTATAAAACAATTGCAACATACCTCTGAAACGTCTGAAATACTTGAAACATACAGTTGCAACATGCATTTTCATCATAACATCTCCTTGCTGAGGTCGCACATCACGGCGGCCATGGCGTCGACAGCGGCCACGACCTTTTAGTGGGAAACGGCGGCGTTGGCAGCACCCCAGTAGCACCTTGGCGCACGTGGGGGACGGGGGCACATGCGCAGCGAGCTGGAGTGGACGTGGCGGGGGATGGAGCGCGGTGCGGCGATGGAGGGGGCGCATCGCGGTATAGAGCGCAACACTGGATAGGGGAGCCACGCGGCGCGAGATGGGGTGTGCAACGAGGAAGACGGCAGGAGCGATCGCACGATGCAAAAGCAGCATGCAATGGGCAAGAGCGATAGTGAGATAATATAGGAGACACAGAGAGTAAGCAGGCCTGCTGGTACACGCAGACTCAGAAAACGACGTCTAGATGGACGGACGTCGAGCATTACCCAAAAAAAAAAATGCAACTCTGATATGTGAGTTGGAGAATCACCACCACAAGGTCGGCTTCCATGATGGGCCTAAGCTGGAGTGGGCTTAATCGATCGACTCTTGTAGCTATCTCTTGGGCCACTGACAGGCCTGACTCTCGTGCTCAGCTCCTCCCCTGTTCGACTTGGATGGGTTCCATTTGCCTCCCCAGTGAAAGCAGTTTTGTCTCTCTCTCTCTTTGGGTTTCGAAACCATAAAAGAACAAGAAGATAATGAAAACTTTTGAGCGCAAACTTAATTTAACCGAAAACAGAAGATACATAATTTGATGATCTGTTTGCGTTGGATTTTTAATAAAGAAAAATAAACAGCAACCACGTGAGCACAAGCACGTGCATTGCGCAACGCCATAGAAGTACGAGTATCTTTGTGCTAGCAGCAGTACTTGTCATTTTGCGCCAGTAAACACACCTGGTCAGGCACGCCCTGTATCTACCGCCAGTCGCCGTTGGCCGAGACAGATATAGGGCAGGCCGGCAGTGAAAAAAACCAAAGAAAGAAAAAAACATCTTCGGTATGGTCTTCGTGGGCGTAAATACTCAAGTATGTAATAGTATGGTCATAGCTTCTGCTATAGTATTGTTACAGCTTTTTTTTAGGATCTACCACTATAATATTGCTAGTTATTCTGCTATTATCACTAAAAACGCTTTAGCTCGGTAAACGTCGCTATTTAACTTAGCCACAAAATATTTTAGCATGGCTAATCGTGTCCAAGACAACTATTCATTACTTACTCTAGAAGACTATAATCTGTGGCAATCCATTGTGTTCTTTACTTAAAAAACTATTAAATAATTTTTTTGTGACCAAACTATTTAATAATTATGAAGCCATTGAATACTTGAGTGTTGAATGAATATGAATGTTGGTCATAGCCGAGAGTATATTGATCGATTTAGTGAATATCAAGTAATTAACGTGGAGACATATTCTCCTATAGCGTACTCCCTTTGTCTCAAAATAGAAATCATTCTCGCCCCGAGAAGTCAGATTTTTCTAACTTTAACCAATTATATATAAAAGAATATTAATATTTATAATACATAATTAGTATCATTAGATAGATCGTTGAATATATTATCATAATAAATTGTTTTGGAGACATAAATGTTGCACGTATTTTCTACAAATCTAGTCAAAGTTAAGAAAGTTTGACCTGCACGCATCCTATAACGTCATCTATTCTGGGACGGAGGGAGTATACATGTATTTGAGTATTTATGTTTATGATTTTTTCCTCAATTAAATGTTTTTGTGAATAACTAATTAAGAATTTCCATAGTTCGTATAAAAACAACTAAATTAAATAGCCTTCACTATAGATTTTTATAGCTTTTAGAGGAGTAGGCTGCTAAATGTCATAACCCGTTTTTATAACATTGGTGGTCTCCTTTCCCACTCCCAATAGGAAACAAAATAGTTGTTTCGGGCGCTCAAGATAGGGATGGATCCAGATGCTACAGATAGGAAAGATCTGATATATTTTTCAATGACTTTTCTCTATTCGATCCATTTCAGAACTATATTTGATATAAGACGAGGGAGGATGGATCGGTGGAGTGGGGGGAACAGACAGTGGATAGAGATACCAAGAGCAGGGGTTGTGGGAGAAAAAGAGGAGAATGAATAAAAATAAATAAACACTGACAGACAGAGCCTACATCCGAGAAGAGTTATATCGAGACGAAGTTTTTCCACTCTACGTGACCTCTTGGACGCAGAAGATTTTTGAGGCTGACTGGAACTCCTTTTTCGGATGAAGTATTCTCCTTTTTCCATATATCGAGACGAAGTTTTAGCTGCATGGTGTTAAGATCTTTTGAGAAATAATTGAGTACTTTGTTTGAGATTTTGCTATAAGCTTAGTTTTTCTGGCATGGTACTAGGAAATAGCTACAGATCATAGAGGTTTTTGTGTAGGTCAAGATGGATTTCGCTATATTTTTAGAGTCAACTGGCTACTATTAATGTCCAACCATCAACTGTTCAATTCATCCTTGTATTCAAAAGATCATAAAGGTTTTTGGGTAGGTCAAGATGGACTTGGACTTCGAATGGTATGATTTAGCCCATGATATGTAGATCTGAAGTTTGCAAGAAAGATACTTTTACCTTTCTTGGTACTGACTATTGGTTTTTGTAGAAGGTTAGTTTGTTTTATCATATATCTCCATGTTCTTGAATGTATTAAGTTAAGTACATTGTTCGTCAAGATGGACTTGGACTTCGAATGGTATGATTTAGCCCATGATATGTAGATCTGAAGTTTGCAAGAAAGATACTTTTACCTTTCTTGGTACTGACTATTGGTTTTTGTAGAAGGTTAGTTTGTTTTATCATATATCTCCATGTTCTTCAATGTATTAAGTACATTGTTCATTTTTCCTTTGACAGTGCTACTCTTTAGATAAGTTTGATTTAGTGCAGTACATATCAGTTTATAAATTTCATTGATCCGTGATATATCCGCTACCTTTTATATTTCATTTGGCCCTGTTGGCCTAGTGTCAAATGGGAAATACATCAGTTTTACATCGAAGTTGAGAGCTCTGGTGGTGCTCTAGTATGTCATTTAGAGATGGCCAAGTGCTGCCCCCATGAACTGTATGCAGGCAGCAATCAGCATTGCCAATTATATATAGCATTTGTTTGCCGGATTGCTGGGACATTATTGCATCTTCAAGAGTTTGCCAAATCAATTTGGCATCCATCTATTTTTAGCAAAACAGAAAAAATTATGCTCCAACAGTTTGACATCCAACTTGGCAAATTTTAGCAACTTGGCAAATCTCCCCCTCCACGCGCATATTTGCGCGCTGAGCGCGAGCACGCATCCGGCTTCACGTGCATATTTAAGCGGGGCTCTTCGTTTCTTAGCGGGGCTCTTCGTTTCTTAACGGGGCTCTTCGTTCGCTTAGCGGTCCTCTTCTTATTTTACCAAGTCCAAATGGCAAACTCTTGGAGAGAGTCTATTTTTTCACTTGCCAGATATTTTAGCGAGTTGTCAAATCACAATATTTGCCAAGTGAATTTTGGCAAACTCTTGGAGATGCTCTTACACATGGCAAATAATATACATGATAGATTGTCTCGCAAAAAAAATGATAGATTGATCACTACAGGCAATGAAAAAAAAATTAGTACAGACTGATAACCTGTATTCTCCTCCAAAATGTCCAAAGTGCGCATGGTACATCTATAGATGTCCAACGGGCCGTGCCGTGCTGGCCCGGCCCGACGACGTGCCGTGCCGTGCCGGCCCGCGTCGTGCCGCCACGGGCCGCCGTGCCTGACGGGCCGTGCCTGTGGCGTGCTCGTGCCTGGCCTCCGGCCCAAGGCACGGCCCATGGGCCGTCGGGCCGGCCCGAGAGCACGTCGTGCCCTGCGTGCCGCGGGCGACCTGAGAGCAGCGCGCGAAGAAGGGAAGAGCGGCGCGACGGATGGGGAGGGGAAGGGAAGAGCAGCGCCGTCTGAGAGAGTGGGAGTGGGAGGAAGTTAGAGTTTGGAGTGATGAAGATATTATATATATGTATGGATTGCAGTGGGTTGTACAAAATATTCACATAGTTATTAATTTAACGGGCCGCCTCTTGGACCGGGCCGTGCCCGTGCCGTGCCACGTGCCTGGGTGGCGGCCCAGGCACGGCCTGGTCCCTCGGGCCGGGCCGGCCCGGGCCCGGTGGCCATCGGGCCGTGCCGTGCTCGGGCCGGGCCAAAACGCCGGGCCGTGGGCCGGGCCACCGGGCCTCGGGCTGCATGGCCAAGTATAGGTACATCATGCACTTCTCAAGTCCTCATTCCAATCATGCGCTGGTGACTCACTCCAGTAGTGTTTACCTGTTTACTTAATTTTTCTGCTGTGCGTGGTTCACCCAACCATGTGCCCTTATGTATATATGTTAGCATGAATTGTCTTGAAGATTGTTGTAAGTTAAAGTTTTGATGGGCTATCCTGTTTAATTTTGAGCAGACCACACACACCCCGGGGAGAGCCTTGTATGCTCTGTTCCTTTATATCCAAAAACAGAGCAGGACAGGGCTGAAGCCAAACAAAGTGCTGTTGCTGGGTACTCCTAGACGACCTGATAAAGCATGCAATGCACACCTCATGTCATGTCGTTAAGATTGAAGTTTTTATCGACTGCGTCTGCTAGTGAGAGCAAATTGAGCCGTTTGTCTGGACGCACCAAAATCCAATGACAACTGCAACGAGAAATGGAACCGAGCTGGTTTTGTTTGGGATCGTTTCATTTGGGTTTCGGAAGAAGAGGAGGCAGGTGGGTGGCTGTGGCTGTGGCTTTGCTTTCCACGAGCGCGCGACGGTGACGATATCCATCAGTGGATCGCTCGGTCAGTGGTCTCGGACGGCGCCGTTGAATCGTTGACCCTTGGAGAAGAAGTTGCTCCTGGCCCTGGCCTCGGGTCTGTCATTGTCAGCTGTGCACTGAATCACACCGATCGAAACCGCGTGACCAGTAGAGTAGCACATCTTGCTTAAAAGGTCTCGGCCTTGTTTAGATGCATCCAAAAGTTAGAATTTTTTCACTCTCTCTATCACATCAATTTTTAGCCGTTTGTATGGAGTATTAAATATAGGTAAAAAAATAACTAATTACACAGTTTAGTTGGAAATCACGAGATGAATCTTTTGAGTCTAGTCGGTCCACGATTAGACAATATTTGTCAAATAAGACGAAAGTGGTACTATTCATCGGATTCAAAAAATTTGCAAACTAAACAAGCCCCTCATTCAGAAATTCCTTGTCTTGTTTCTTGAACCCCTGTCCAAGAAACGGACCGGTTCATGTGGCCATGCATACCTTTCAGTTTCAGCACAAGTATATAAACGGCCGGCCCTCCTGCAAACAGAGTCATCACTCACTGCCGAGTTCAGCAGCACAACTAGCCAACTAGGAGCAGGAGCTAGCTAGCTAAAACAAGAAAAAAAAAATTAAAGCATGTTCTGCCTGGTGCGGCGGATGTTCCCGTTCCTGCTTGGCACGGCGGTGGGCGCGTACGTGGCGCAGAACTACAGGGTCCCCAACATCCGAGGCCTCGCCGAGCGTGGCCTCGACGACGCCAGGCGCTACGAGGAGGCCTACCGCAGGAAGCCCGTTACTAGTTCTGACGCCGCCGCCGGCGGGAGGAAGAAGAAGGCCGCCGCGGTGCGCGTGGACCTGGACGACGACGAGGAGTAGCTGCTGCTGCTGCTGCTGCTGCTGCTAGGGATGTTTCGTGTTCCGTGTCTGGATTAATTAAGTTTCGTTTCGGTAATGTCTGGGTCACTAGGTGCCGGTGAAATCGATGTGTAATTAAGTTGAATAACAATACAAATTTAATGTTTCAGCTGGCCCGTCATGCTGCAATTCATCTGTATTCGTCTCGTGCAACTCTGACACGTTTTTTTTTTGAGGGGACCAAAGAATTACTCAAGTGTTATAATAGCTGTTACAAACTCCATCTGGAGGAGCTAAAAACCACACATGTCTACCTAGTGATTCATAAATCGAACTTCTAGCTAGACAATGAGCGTCAATATTCGAAGCCCTTCTTTCATGAACGACTTCCGCCTTTGCGAAACGAGTCAGTCCAGCTTTGATCTCTTTGATTATGTGACCATATACACCCATGCCAGAGCCCTGCATATTTCTCACTACATTCATGCAGTCAGTGGCAATCCGGACTCGCTGCTGGGCAAGGTCATCTGCTAAAGCCACACCTTCTCGACATGCCAACACCTCAGCAATTTCGGGGTCAGTAACCCCTTCCATCACTATCACCGACGCCCCTTGAAATCTGCCTAAGTCGTCTCTCGCCACTGCCGCCATTGCTGCAATCGACGTATTCTTAGATAATGCCGCATCCACATTTATCTTCAGCATGCCAGCTGGTGGTGGTATCCAGGGACGAACAGGAGCTCGCGCGCCTCCCCGGCCCAGCTCTACCACTTTCTCTTTCACCGGTGGCACGGCAGGTTCCAAGTCTGCTATGTAGCTTTCTATGAAGCTGTGGGTCGATAGGGGACTTTGAAATATATTTTCAAGCACAGCCTTCCTCCTCGCATACCAGATCGACCACATCGTGACAACCAAACGAATTAGATCGTCATGCTGAAGCACTGCTATAGCTTCATGAAGCCAAGCCCGAGCATCACCATGTTGAGCTCGGCTGATGAACTCCAATAGTTCGTCCCGTTGTAGTGCCCAAACACATTGTGCCATATTGCATTCCAACAGTGCATGCCTCCAAGAATCCTGAGTGCCACAGATCGAACATCTAGAATCCTGAGCCATGTTCCTGTGATATCTAACATCACCTGTTGGAATAGATTGCTTGGCTAGCCTCCAGAGGAAGTTCCGGACTTTAGACGGAACCTTAATCTTCCATAGGTTTGCCCAGTCTCGCTGGTTTGCTGCAAAATCTGATTTTCCAGCATTATGCTCTATCCAATCCGTCCTACGTTTCCGGTTATTGATCAACATCCGGTAGGCCGATCGGACGGTAAAGGAACCTGATTTTTCATAGTGCCAGGCCCAAAAATCCCTTTGCCTCCGAGTCGTCAGGGGTATACTGAGAATCAATTCCAAATCCATAGGAATGAAATGGCTTTGTAGCGCCTGTATATCCCACGATACAGAGGTAGGATCGATCAGTTCGCAAACTCTTGTCGGCGGCTCATTGCTCGCACATCTAACCGGCCGCAACAGGCCGTCCCTTGGCAACCAATTCATATTCCAGATGTAAGTATCTTCCCCAGTGCCAATTCTTCGGATCAGTCCTTGCTTGAGCACCTCCTTACCATCAACAATGGCCCGCCAAACTCTTGACGGCGAGGGTCCCAATTCTGCCTCTAGAAAATCCTCCTCAGGAAAATAAGCAGCCTTTAGTATTCTCGCACTGAGTGAAGATGGTTCCTGTAAGATACGCCAAGCTTGCCTAGCTAACAAGGCAAGATTGAAAAGCTCAATGTCTCTGAAGCCCAATCCTCCCATATGTTTAGGCTTGGTCATCTCATCCCATGCCACCCAGCATGTCTTCCTCTTTCCCTCCTTGCTTCCCCACCAGAAGCTTCGAAGTAGGCTATCTAAATGATTGCATAAGCCCCGAGGTAATCTGAAACATGACATGGAAAAAGTTGGCACAGCTTGCGCTACTGCCTTGATCAAAACTTCCTTGCTGCCGGCTGATAACATCTGCTCCAACCAGCCCTGCACCCTCTTCCACATCCTGTCCTTCAGATACTTGAAAGCCCCATTGGTTGCTGAACCAACATCCGTAGGCATACCCAAATACTTCTCGCTGAGAGCTTCATTATGTACATCTAAACAATCCATAATCTCTTCACGGATGTTCCCACTAACACCTTTAGCAAAGTGTATTGATGATTTGTCCATATTTACCCGCTGTCCTGATGCTTGGCAGTAGATGTGCAACACATCCATCACCTCATCCGCACTCTCCCTATTCGCCTTGAAGAACAGCAGGCTGTCATCTGCAAAGAGTAAATGACTAACCATCGGAGCCGAGGCAGCCACTAATATTCCACTGAGGTTCGATGACTGAATTCGTGATTTCAGAAGGCACGAGAGGCCCTCTGCTGCTAATAAGAACAAATAGGGTGAGATTGGATCCCCCTGGCGGATCCCTCTCGATGGAAAAAACTTCTCAAGCCGTTGACCATTAAGTAGGACTGAGAACGATACTGTGGTAACCAATCTCATAATTGTATGGACCCACATCTGATGGAAGCCGAGTTTAATCATAATAGCTTTAAGATAATCCCATTCTACTCTATCATAGGCTTTCCTCATATCCAGCTTTAGAGCGCAAAATCTCCTGTCTCTGGCTCTCTTCTTTTTCATGAAATGCATGCACTCGTAGGCTGTAATTATATTGTCAGTGATCAACCATCCTGGCACAAACGCTGATTGTTCTTCCGAAATAATTTCTGGAAGCACTAGCTTCATTCTATTTGCCATGACTTTGGACGCAATCTTGTAAATAACATTACAAAGACTGATTGGCCTGAACTGACCCAGTTCCTCTGGACTTTCCACTTTGGGAATTAGCACAACACAGGTACTGTTAATAGTTGTTGGGTCATCTTCTCCTCTCAGCATCCGTAGCACAACTGTAGTTACTTCTTTCCCACAAAGCTCCCAATGACGCTGGAAAAAATGTGCTGGCAGTCCATCTGGCCCCGGCGCTTTTGTCGGAAACATTTAGAACAACGCAGTCTTAACTTCTTCTTGCACAAACGGCATCATCAGCTTTTCATTCATAGCAGCTGTGACTTTAACTAGAACTGTATCCAGGACTCGTTCCATCTCTGACGTTCCTTCTGATCTGTACAGCTCCTTATAGAAATTTGACGTCAAAACTCCCATCTCACCCTCATTTTCGGTAAATTGGCCATCTGGTTTTTTCAGCTTGGAGATGAGATTCTTTTTCCTCCTTTGGCTAGCTCTCATGTGAAAAAATTTTGTGTTTTTATCACCAGCCGCCAACCACGTAATCCTGGAGCGCTGCCGCCACATGATCTCCTCCCTGTGGTTAAGCTCCATAATTTTGTCCACCACCTTAATTTCGGCGTGTGATGGTCCAGTACCCCGCCCCGGGTCTGATTTGAGGCGGTCTAGCTCCAGGTTTAAACGCTTCAGCTCCTGACGAACGTTACCAAATGTGTTCCTGTCCCAAGCACTCAACTCAGTTGACACTGAATTAATCTTGAGTTGCAGCTCATGTAAAGTAAAAGCTTCACCCGCCTCTGTCCAAGAGTTAGCAAGCATTGTAGAGAAATTCTCATGAGATTCCCACATTGTTTCATACCTGAAGGTCTTATGTCTCCTCTTCCTCCTATCACTCTCCGTCTCCTGAACCCAACGAAGCATGATGGGATCATGATCAGACGCTGCAGCAGTAAGGTGTTGAACTCGCGCCAGAGGAAAGCGCGAACACCACTCAGCAGTAGCAAGTGCTCGATCAAGCCGCACACGGCAGAAAGAGCCACCCGAAACCCTCTTCTCGAACGTCCAGCTTCGACCCTCGTATCCAAGATCACAAAACCCACACACATCAATCATGTCGCGGAAGCCTGCAATTTGAGCTTGACTGCGGTCTTGCACACCAACATGTTCATGTCTGTGTAATACTTCATTAAAGTCGCCAAGACAAACCCAGGGAAGATGTGAGGATGCCTTGATAAACTTCAACATATCCCATGTTTTATGGCGCTCTGAAATCTGAGCTTCCCCATAAACACATGTCAATCTCCATGGTTCACTCCCCTGCTCGGTAATGACAGCATCAATATGGTACTGGGAGTAAGGTAACAATTCCACTCTAGTTTTATTATTCCAGTAAATTCCAAGACCACCACTACGTCCTGAACTACTAACAGCAAAAGAATTATCAAAACCTAGAGTACTTTTCAACGACTCAACACGTGCTCTGTGGATCTGAGTTTCTAATACACATAGCACTGTCGGGGCAAAGTTCTTCACGATCTCGCGAAGTTCCTTCACTGTCGCAGCATTGCCCAAGCCACGACAGTTCCAGCTAATGCAACTCATTGTTCCTGGCGGCACTCCGTCCCGGAGCCCGCCGCACTCTTCATTTTTCCTTCCTCCGTCTTCTTGTACTTCTTCTTGTCCCTCGGTGAGACGTAGGCCGATGGAGGAGGAGGGATCCTACCACCAACATCTACACCTGGAGACTGCTCAAAAGAAAGCTTCTTCTTCACCTCCAAATCATCCTCTTGGATCTTCTTGTCGCTCTCAGGCTTCAATGGACTATTAGCAGTATCCTCCAGATCATCATTCTTGCCCTGGTATAGTCCAGCCTCCTTCGACGATCTCTTCCGAGAGCCATCGCTAGTGCCTAATTCACTTGGCTTCTCCTTCCAGACGGACCCTCGGCCACCCTGACCGCGACCAGCGCGTCCACCTCCTCGTCCTCTCGCCGTTGTGCGTCCGGCACGGTATGCCATCTGCTCACCACGACCAGCACCCAGAGGGTTCCTCACTCTAGGAGTTCCCGGACGCCATGTAGTCTCCTCAGCAATCATCCACTCGCCAAACTGAAGTTCATCATCCGCAAACTCCCCCGTGCCGCACTCCAGAAAAATATGTCCCATCAGACCACAGTGTGTGCAATGTCGAGGAATCTTCTCATACTTAATCTGGATCATGATAGTCTCCTTTCCTTCCGGTGTCAAACTGACAAATCTAACAAGCGGCTTATATGCTTCGAGATTCACTCTCACCCTGTGGAAGTCACCCTTCGGTGCCGGAATTGCCCTCATCTCCACAGTTAACACCTCCCCAATCTTCTCCGCCAGAGAACGGAGAATAGCCTCCGTTCTATACAGTTGGGGAACTTTGTGGATCTGTACCCACGCCATCACCTTGTGAGGGGGGGTCACCGGCATGGCCGTCGCTCCATCGAACTCCTCCATCATTAGTGCACATCCCCGAAAGATCCAGGGACCCCCTTCCATGATCCTCTTCCAATCGCCTAAGCAGAAAACCTGTATGATGAATAGGTTCTCGCCAACCGGGCGGAACGTGAAGTCCCGCGCCAAGCTCCAAGCAGACCTCATGGTATTCGCCAACGAAGCTTCGCTGAACGTCTTCGTCGTCAGCAGTTTTGCCGCCGCCATCCACTTGATCGTCGGCAGGCTTGCACTCTCCTCCTTCTTCAGAAACACACCCTCCTTCTCCGTCTCACTAAGCTGAAGTTTCAACAGCAGTTCTTCTACATCCACGTCCTTCTTCCCCTTCGCCGAAAAGGATGATTCCGCTGCCATAGCCACCACGCCTCTTCACCCCACGCCGATCGGAAGCAAATCCCTACCAAGGCCGGGTAGCTGAGTTAGATCAGCCCCTTAATCAGCCCGAGTAGGAATAGGCCGATCGAGATGGGGAAGGGATCACGATGTCGATGAGTCCTTCGGCAGATGCGATCGCCTCCGAAGTCGCCGAACCCTAGCTTCCTAGGTCTTTCGCAACTCTGACACGTGTGAGTTAAAAATCACCACAAGGCTGGCTGCCGTGATGGGCCTAAGCTTCAGTGGGCTTAATCGATCGACTCTTGTAGCTATCTCTTGGGCCACTGACAGGCCTGACTGCCACTCGTGCTCAGCTCCTCCTCCCCTGCTGGACTTGGATGGATTCCATTTGACTCCCTAGTGAAAGCAGATTTTTTTTTTCTTTTTGGGCTTCGAAAACATAAGATAGATAAGTTTAAGATCTGTTTGCGTTGGATTTTTTATAAGAAAAATAAACAGCAACCACGTGAGCACAAGCACGTACATGCACTGTGCAACGCCATAGAACTACGAGTACCTTTGTGCTAGCAGCAGTACCTGTCATTTGTCAAAATCGACGTGGATCATTTTGCGCCAGTAAACACCTGGTCAGGCACGCCCGGTATCTATCGCCGGTCGCCGTTGGCCGATACAGATATAGGGCAGGAAAAAGACCAAAGAAAGAAAGAAAAACCATCTTCGGTGATCTTCGTGGTTGTAAATACTCCTAGTATGCTATAGTGTGGTCATAGCTTCTGCTATAGTATTGTTACGGCTTTTTCAAGGATTTACCACTGTAATATTGCTAATTATTCTGCTATTATCACTAAAATGTTGTAGCTCCCTAAACATCGCTACTTCACAATATTAAAAAAAGCATGGGCTAATCATGTCCAAGGCAAATATTCATTACTTATTCCAGAAGAGTATAATCTATGTCTATCCATCGTGTTCTTTACTTGAAAAACTATTAAATAATTATTAAGCTGGTGAATGCTAAGTGTTAAATAAATATGAATGTTGGTCGTAGCCGTAAGTATATTTTAAAATGGAGACATGTTCTCATACAACGTATACAGGTATTTGAGTATTGCATTTATGAATTTTTTTCTCAGTAAAATGTTTTTGTGCATAATTAATTAAGAATCTCCATATTTTGTATAAAAACACAAAATTAAATATTACAACATTAGTGGTCTCTTTTCCCACTCCCAACAGGAAAAAATAATTGTCTTGGACCATCAAGATTGGGATGGATCTAGATGCTAAAAATAGGAAGATTCGATATATTTTCTATGATTTTTCTCTATTCAATTCCAAACCTATTTTCAAAAAGAATTGTGAAATATCTGAGAGTATTCGAATTCATCCCTAGCTCGAGGTGCACCGGTAGTTCTCCAATACTATGTCAATGAGAAAAAATGGAGCCCCTCACTGGCAGCTGCCCACCTTGCTCCTTCAGCACCATGAAGCAATGCTAGCTACTGGAGACTGGCCACCACGAGTACATCTCGGCTCCGGAACATGGAGTGGTGGGGATGATTATTGCTAGAGGAGAGGGTGGGGAGATCGGACAAGGAGTGGGACCATGGTGGAGGAGATCAAGGAAGTGGTGCGGCACTAGCAAAGGAGGAGAAGAGGACGTCGACAAAGGGTGAGAGGAGGGAGGAGGCAGATTGGTGGAGTAGGGAGAACAGAATTCAGGGTAGGAAGACCAGGAGCAGGGGTAGTGGGACAAAAAAGAGGGGGGAGTAAAAATAAACACCAACAAGCGGAAAACGGTAGAGCGTTTGTCCGTCCGTATTTGCGGTATCCCGTTTTCAACCGGGATTATCCCGTTTTTATCCCGCTTTTTGGTTATCCGGGATAGGTCTGCACATGTGGCCTGCTCACTCAGTCCACGGCTCCACGCTCCAGAGGCCCAATTTGGCCCAACAGCCCAGCAGCCGCCGCCGCACCACCCGCCGCTGACGCGACCTGTGCTGATGTCGCGCTCTGGAGGACGAGGAGACCGTGGTGAACCATTAAATAAACACGTATGAGTGCTGCCTGCTGGTGGACTACTGCACTTTTTTTAATTTACTACTGCACTGTATTGGCTACTCCTATTGGCGTATTGCTGTTTCCTGTTTGTGTTAACACATGCTGTCTGTGACTTGTGAGCACGTGATGTGTCATGTCTTTTTATACTAATATTTATGTGTGGTACCGTAGTCAGTGGATATTTGATATTTAGTATTGCACTTTGGTCTCTGTATTTGAGCTATCATATGCAGCATATATGTTCCGGCTTAAGTTTCCGCTTACCGTTCGTTTCCGTCTATTTTCCAATCGTATTTACCCGTTTTCGTATTACCGTTTATCCCGCTATCGTTTTCGCTCCCGGCTGTCCGGCTCCCGCTCCCGTTTCCGTCTAAAAATATGAAAACGAAAATGGTAGAGTGATTTTCCGTTCGTTTCCGTCCGTTTTCAAACGAATGGTATGATTTAGCCCATGATATCTTACAAGAACGAAATCCGCCCCTTCGCCGCGTGCTTATTCTCTTGCCACGTGTTCAGCTAAAAATAGGTCCCTCTCCTCCACCCTCTCTCCCCAAGCGGCTCTCCCTAGGGCTTGTTTAGATTGAGGAGAGGGAGTGAAATTTGACACTGTAGCACTTTCGTTTGTGAAAGGATCAAGATGCCCAAGAGGGGGGGTGAATTGGGCTTTTCTAAAAATTAATTGCAAGAATTAAATCCTATAAGCCGGAATTCACCCCTAGTGCCTACTTGTGTTCCTAGAGAGTCTATCGTTAAAAAGTTTTGCACCCTAGTTTCCAATCCTAGTCTAGCATGACAATTCTAGGAATGTAAAACAAGCAATGAAAGTAAATACGAGAAAGTAATTGCTTGAATGTAAAGGGGCAAAGAACACGGCGATGTTTTTCCGAGGTATCGGAGAGTCGCCACTCCCCACTAGTCCTCGTTGGAGCACCCGCGCAAGGGTGTCGCTCCCCCTTGATCCGCGCAAGGATCAAGTGCTCTCTACGGGTTGATTCTTCGACACTCCGTCGCGGCGAATCACCCAAAACCGCTCACAACTTGAGTTGGGTCATCCACAAGCTCCGCCGGATGATCACCAAACTCCCAATCACCACCAAGCCGTCTAGGTGATGGCGATCACCAAGAGTAACAAGCTAGAACTCTCACTTGACCACAACGAGCCCAAATGAGGAGGTGGATGCACACTTGCTACTCTCGAATCACTAGTGAGGAATCACAAACTTTGATTCTCAAAACACTATCCTCACTAGAGCTCTTGCACTCCCTTGCACTCTAAAGGGTTTTCTCAGATGTTTGAATGAGCAAGAGACCTCTAAAAGAGGTGGAGGGGTTGTATTTATACACCCCTCAAAGAAAACGAACCGTTATTTCTGACACGGGGTCACCGGACGCGCCGGTGCTACGCACCGGACGCGCCGGTCCCCCGTAACGGTCAAAACCCATTTTTGAAATCGAACCACCGGACGCACCGATCAGGTAGCACCGGACGCGTCCGACGTGCAAAGGAGCTTACTGGACTTACACCGGACGCGAGGCCGCGTCCGATGCCTGAAGACCGGACGCGTCCGGTCCTCTCTGGACCTTACTGGACTCGCACCGGAATCGCCGATCAAGTCCAGTAACGCGTCCGACGGGCGTTCTCTCTCGATGACACGTGTCGGTCGCTGACCACTGCGTCCGGTCCTCGCGAGGACCGCGTCCGGTGATCAGGCCCGAAACCTAGCGCGGTTAAGTACACACCGGACGCGTCCGGTGTTCCCGAAGGCCGCGTCCGGTGACTGGAAAACAGCCCGAAACTCGTCGAAACGCGTCGCAACTTCAACCGAGTTGCTTCTAACTGAACCTTGAGCTAATCTAGGGTTGCCTAGCGCCAAGTTTAACAAGTGTGCACCACACCTAAACATAGGACTCGCCTAGGTCAAGCTACCCATTCATGCCCCCCTTTATAGTACGGCCAAAAGAGAAAAACGAAGATCCTAACGACTATTCCGAATGTGTCTCAACACTTCGTCATCCGGAACTAACCGTCCTTAATCTTGACGTCACTCTTTTGAAAACCGAAACGATTTCCATCAAGGGACACGAAGCCAACAGTGCTCAAAGCAGTTATCACCTCCATGACCTAATCTTACCAATGTTTCTGCAAAACACACGTTAGTCATGGTAATAAAGTGTTGTCATTAATTACCGAAACCAAACCTTGGGGCCTAGATGCTTTCAATCTCCCCCTTTTTGGTGATTGATGACAACACTAAGTTTCAATGGATTAGAGTGAAGGTTTTCGAGCATGCTTGGTTCACATAAGCAGTAGACAATAAGCATAAAGGGTTAGGAAATGCCTATGTGCTCCAAGCCAAAAGAGTGTACTTCATAAGATAAGACAAAAAGCGTTAGTACACATAAAGATATAGCTCATAAGTAACCGGAGTAAGGCACGGAAGCACAACCTTAGAGCTATAGCTAAAACGGTGACATATATTAAACACAGTGACGAATAAGACATTAAGACTCAAAGTTTTACGACTCGACGACAATGTCACACGAATGCAGTGCTGAAAATAAACATGATATGCATGAATGTAGCACACGAAAAACGAAAACCCACTAACAAACTCCCCCTGAAACTACTCTCTCTCCCCCTTTGGCATCAAGCGCCAAAAACTAATCTAATCTGACGGGGGGACAGACGGAGTCGTGTCGGGTGCCGAGGTGCGCGGTGTAATCACGAAGTGAAGCGAATCCTCGGAGTCTGAGCTATCTGGCTGACCCTCTGAAGAAGCTCGTGGCTGCGTAGCGGTCTGGGTCTGAGCAGGAACAGGCACTGACTGTGAAGTAACAAGTGGATCTGTCTGAGTGACCTGAGCCTGAAGTGCGCCAGTAGCTGGGGGATCTGTCGAGGCAACTGAAGAAGGGATGGTCTCTGTAGTCCCAGTCCCTGTCACTGGTGGAACGACTGCCTCGGAAGCTGACAACCCTGACGAAGTGTGAAACGTAGTCGTATGCGAGGGTGTCGGCTGACCAGTCAACTCACTGTAAGTGGCACTGAAGTCACCGATAGGTGTGCCTGTCAGGATATGCGGGCGAGTCTGGTCTGACGGTGTGAACCCCGTATGGATAGGTGTGAAACTCGGGGACTGAAACGACTGGGGAACCTGCTGCTGTGGAGATGTAAACTGTATGCTCGGCTGTGTCTGACTAGAAGGACCGCTGGAATGCAAAGCCGGAGCCATGATGGATGCAGGCGGAGGAACCCCAACTGTGATGAGATGCCGCAGAAGGTCCATGTACTGCTGCTGACTCTGTCGCTGCATCTCAACCTGCTGCCTCTGGATCTCAAGCTGCTGTCTCTGAAACTCGTCCTGGCGAGCCTGTATCTGTGCAAGTGCTGCAGCTGTATCCTGAGCCTGGCGCTGTATCTGCTGCTGCTGCTGCTCCTGAGCCTGGGTCAACCTCTCAAGTATAGCCACCATGGCTGGGTCTGAGCGGGAGGCTGAGCCAGATCCACCGGCCTCGTGGTCGTGGGACCGAGGAGACCGGTACCTGGGGATGGGCTGGTAATCCTCATCGGTGCTGTCAGAAGTAACATCCTCAGGTATCTCAGCAGGCTGAGTGTCAAGGTCTGCGAGCTCTGCCTCGGCAAGCTCGTCAACTCTAGCGTCCTGCTCAGCTGCTGTCTCAGGAACCTCAGGGCGCTCACGCTGTCCTGGTGCTGGAGCCTGCTCTCTGGTAACTGAAGCCCATAGCTGTCTGATGTCATAATCAGGGAATGCAGTAGTAGTGTTGGCAATCTCTGCCCTGATCTCTGGTGGCATCTGGATAGCAGATCTGATAATGTAGCAAATCCAGTGGGCATAAGGAAGCTGACGGTTACCCTTGAAGCCCTCAGCAATGGTGTCCTCCATCTCACTCAGAATGAGATCCCAAATATCAAACTGGCGCTGTGAAATGAGGTGGTAGACAACCCAAAGCTGCATCCTCGTCAGTCCCTCTCTGTAGCCAAGTCTGGGCAGTAGAGTGCGTCTGAGTATAGCATCCAGAACTCGGGCTAGAGGTGTCAGGCTGGCAGGTGTACGACGTGACCCTTCGCCAAAAGGCTCGCGAAAGCAGGGTCGGACCAGGTCGGTGGGTGGCACTGAACCGCCGTGAGGGCGTCTGGGAGGTGTAGTCTGGCCATAGCACAACTGGTGGATCCTCGTGTCAGAAGCAGGTAGTCTGAGGATCTCGCGGGCTCTGGAGCTGTAGAGTCTGTGGTCGCGGCCTCTGAATGCGAAGTGAATGAACTCATGGGCAGGATCAATCCACAAAGAAGCATAGAACTCCCTGACCCATGTACCGCAGTAAGCACCTGTCCGTCCAAGTAGATCTGATAAGCCAGGCAGATAGGACAGGTAAGGACGGAGCTGCTCTCCCACAACATCAACCAATGCCTCTAGGCGACATACCCTCTGAGGTCTGAAAGCTATGCCACTGTCGACTAGGGCCCTGTAGAAATCCTCCTGAAGTGGGGTATAGAAACCCTCTGAAGCCCTGGGATCTCTGACAGGTGGAAACCATCGGCTGACCTCCACAAACCTCAAGTTCTTCACCTGGCGTGAAGAAGCACCCCTCAGGTCTAAGTGCACGACGGGTGGTGACCCTCTAACCCTGGGAGGAGGTCGTGCTCCACGACGCGGGCCCTCTGCCCTGGGTGTCACCTGTGAACGAGCACGTGTGGAGCGGCGA
Organism: Saccharum spontaneum; assembly: GCA_022457205.1. Lineage (NCBI taxonomy): Eukaryota > Viridiplantae > Streptophyta > Magnoliopsida > Poales > Poaceae > Saccharum > Saccharum spontaneum. The sequence continues at coordinate 8,752,716 of CM039604.1, forward strand.
CGTGGTGGAGACTGAGCTGCCTGCTCCTCTGTATCCTCAGTGGCCTGTGGAGCCTCAGTAGTCTGGGTAGCCTCAGTAGCGGGTGCAGTCTCTGTAGCCTGTGTCTGCTCTGAGGGAGGATCAACTGACATCTGCTCTGACGGTGCTGTAGTCTCGGTGCCCTCAGTGGCCTCAGTACCGAGCTGTCGACCTTCAAGATGAAAGCGACGCTCGCCTATGTGTAATCCACTGCGTCTGCCACCTCTCTCTGCCTGCTCTGCGGCGTCTGCTACTGCCTGAGCGACCTCTGCATCTGAAAGAGTCCTCCTCTTCTTCTTGACTGCCATCATCTTGATGCGCTTACCACGCGCAATCTCATCACGACGGGGAGGACTATTGTCCCCGTCACCTGGACCACCGCCGGCGTTCTTGCAACGCACCATGCTGACTGACTGCCTGAAAGCCTCTGTGAGATGATGAACTGACACTCGAGAGGCTTGGCCTCAATCCGTATCCGCAGGCTTGGCCTCGGATTTAGCAAACAGATCAGACCTGGCACACCGACTGACTCGCTGCACGTATAGAATAGAGAGATATACAATAAGCATATATATATCTAAAGATGCGAAACCCTAGATAGCAAGCACGTAAGATACGAAAGGAATCGACGCTAAGCTACCTCGGATCGACGAGACGACGGTGAAGGGACGAGATGATCTAGTTCGCGAGAACTCCCGAGATTCGGCGATCGAGCACTGAAACGACCAATCGAGATTATCAAGGAATTGATATGGTCAATCGACAAGCCCTAACAATTGAATGAAAGGAATTGAGTCGAAACGAAATCGGAAACGAAAACCTCGCCGTTACCTTGAGATAGGGTCACCAAACCCTAGGGTAGGGTTTAGGGGTAAACCCTAGAATCAATAGCTCGGCCGAAGGAAAGGAATTGAGGAGCTGGTGCGCACGAGGGGAGGAGCTGCGGCGCTGGAGTGCGGGCTTGAGTTCGCCGGCGGCGAGCAGGAGCGGCGGCGCACGGGGGTGGCGCAGGCGCGGGCTCAGCGCGGCTAGGGCACGAGAGCTGCGCGAGGATGCGAGTGCAGGGCAGGGCGCGGCGCTGCTGGTGGCGCGGGAGCCGCTAGGAGGAAAAGGGCAGGTGGGGCGGCTCCGGCGGCGGGGGAAATCACGGCGAGTCGGCGAAACAAAGGCGGCGGCGGCGGAAATCGAGTCGAGAGAAAGAAGACGAAGAAAAACGGTACGGTTATATGAGGGCGAGATCCGCTCGGTATAGAAGCACCGGACGCGGTGGTGAAAATCACCGGACGCGGTGGTGCAGCGTCCGGTGACACTCCAGTAAGCTCCTGGAGTCACCGGACGCGTCCGGTGTGAACAGACCGGACGCGATCAGAGTCCGATGGCTGAGTGCTCGGGATTTCATAGCGGAGCACCGGACGCGGTGGTGGTAGCCGGGACCGGACGCGGTGGTGGTCAGAGGCGCGTCCGGTGCAGCGTCCGGTGCCTAGATCTGGATTTGTTCTTCTGGAAAACCGGACGCGCAGGTGGACACCGGGACCGGACGCGGTGGTGAAGCAGCACTGCGTCCGGTGCAGCGTCCTGTCACGGTTTTTCGCCTTTCTTCGTTCCGAACTTCGACGCGACTTCTTCCAATCAAGTTCCAATTCAAAGAGACACAAATAAGCACCAATTGGAACCCGATATGAGTGACCTCACTCAAACCCTCAAATTTTTCAAATTATTTTGCCTTAGGCTAGTATTGTTTTTACGAAAATAGGCAATAAACACCCGAGGAGCAACGTATGGCCATGCAATAGAGTTTTTGGACCTTTAGGAGCGTCAAATGCTCTCTCTATTCATGGACGAACACAGAGGTTGCTCAAAGCTAAACCGAAAAGGAACGACAAACAAACAACCATGCATATGCAATGCAATACAAGAAGGTAAAGCTAGGTTGCTTGTCAAGTTTGATCCACGGTTAGGCTTCTTCACTCCTCCAAAGGAGGGTTATCGTAACCGTGTTAGCCAAGCCCTAAATGCATTGCGATAAAGTAAACATGACATATGATACAATGCAATGCAAGGGACAACACTCGCTCATTTTTTAAAGTTACTTGAATCAAGCACATTAAGTTCACTTCTTAGCCTACAAAAGGTAGCCTCGTCCAAAGGTTTAGTGAAGATATCCGCTAATTGATTTTCACTTCGGACACCTTCTAGTGATATGTCATTTTTAGCAACGTGATCTCTTAGAAAGTGATGGCGGATATCTATGTGCTTGGTGCGAGAGTGTTGTACCGGATTGTTAGCAATTTTAACGGCACTTTCATTGTCACATAAAAGTGGCACCTTTTCAAGAACAACTCCATAGTCTAGGAGGGTTTGTTTCATATATAAGATTTGTGCACAACAAGCCCCCGCGGCAATGTATTCCGCCTCGGCGGTGGACAAAGCCACACTATTTTGCTTTTTAGATGACCAAGATACTAAAGATCTCCCAAGTAAATGGCACCCTCCGGATGTGCTTTTTCTATCAATTTTGCAACCGGCATAATCCGAGTCGGAATAGCCAACTAGTTGGAATCTAGCTCCTTTGGGATACCATAAACCAATACTTGGGGTGTGCTTAAGATATCTTAGGATTCTTTTTACGGCACTTAGGTGAGGTTCTTTAGGGCACGCTTGAAAGCGAGCACACATGCACACACTAAACATGATATCGGGCCTAGATGCGGTAAGGTACAACAAGCTACCAATCATAGAACGGTAGAGAGTTTGATCAACCGGTTTACCTCCCTCATCTAGGTCGAGATGTCCATTTGATGGCATTGGGGTCTTGATTGGCTTGCATTCTTCCATCTTGAATCTTTTGAGAAGATCCTTGATATACTTTTCTTGAGAGATGAAAATCCCTTCTCTCATTTGCTTGACTTGAAAACCAAGGAAGAATGTGAGCTCACCAATCATTGACATCTCGAACTCCTTCGACATCAATTCACCAAACTCCTTGCAATAATCTTCATTTGTTGACCCGAAGATGATATCATCAACATACACTTGACAAATGAAGATCTCCCCATTAAGCTTCTTGGTGAATAGTGTGGTGTCGACCTTCCCGATGGTGAAGCCCTTCTCAATGAGGAAGTCCCGGAGGCGCTCATACCACGCTCTAGGGGCTTGCTTGAGCCCATATAGTGCCTTGGACAACCTATAAACATGATTAGGATATCTAGGGTCTTCAAACCCGGGAGGTTGGTTGACATAGACTAGTTCATTTATAAAGCCATTTAAGAATGCACTTTTCACATCCATTTGATATAATTTCATATCATGATGTGATGCATATGCAAGGAGGATACGAATGGCTTCAAGTCTTGCAACGGGTGCAAAGGTCTCTCCAAAATCAAGGCCTTCAACTTGAGAGAACCCCTTTGCAACTAGTCTTGCCTTGTTCCTCACTACTATGCCTTGGTCATCTTGCTTGTTTCGGAACACCCATTTGGTTCCAATGACTCTTGCACCTTTAGGATGCTCTTCAAGTGTCCAAACTTGGTTGCGGGTGAAGTTGTTCAATTCTTCATGCATGGCATTCACCCAATCCGGATCTTGAAGAGCTTCTTCTACATTCTTAGGTTCAACACAAGAGACAAAAGAGTGATGTTCAACGAAAGAAGCTAGCTTTTGAGATCGAGTCATTACTCCCTTTGTAGGACTCCCTATGATGAGTTCTTGTGGATGAGCTTGAAGTAGAGGTGAATTTCTTCTATCAACCACTTGAGGAGGTGGATGGGGAGCATCAACATCTTGTGCTTGTGCCTCGGCTTGTTCATGAGAGACATAAGTATCTTCATTTTCAACTCTCTCATTCTTGTCATCATCTTGAGGCACACGTGATGAAGATGGTGGATCAATGATTTGCACATCGTCTTCATCATCTTTTGGCTTGATGTCTCCCACCGGCATGTTCTTCATGGCCTCCCTCAAGGGTTCATCACCTACATCATCACAATTCTCAATTGCTCCTTGGGAGCCGTTAGATTCATCAAATTCCACATCATATGTTTCTTCAACCAACCCGGTGGTATGGTTAAATACTCTATATGCTTTGGACTTTGATGAGTAACCAACAAGAAAACCAATATCACAACGTCTTTGAAACTTCCCTAGGTGTTGACGCTTCTTGTAGATGTAACATTTGCAACCAAACACCCGGAAGAATGAGACGTCCGGCTTCTTCCCATTAAGCAACTCATAGGGGGTCTTGCCAAGAAACTTTTGGAGGAAGAGGCGATTTGAAGCATAGCATGCGGTGTTGATTGCCTCGGCCCAAAACTTCTCGGGAGTGTTGTACTCATCTAGCATTGTTCTTGCAAGGGTGATCAAGGTCCGGTTCTTTCTCTCAACTACACCATTTTGTTGAGGAGTGTAGGTTGAAGAAACTTCATGCTTGATTCCAATTTCATCACAATAAGCTTCAATGTTGGTGTTGTCAAACTCTTTGCCGTTGTCACTTCTAATCTTCTTTATCTTGACTTCAAATTCATTTTGAGCTCTCTTTGCAAACTTCTTGAAGCAACTTGCCACTTCGGATTTGTCATGAAGGAAGAAGGTCCATGTGTATCTTGAGTAGTCATCCACTATCACAAGACAATAGAGATTACCACCCAAACTCTTGTATGTTGTAGGCCCAAACAAATCCATGTGTAGAAGTTCTAGCACTCTTGAGGTTGACATGAAAGCCTTGGTTGGATGTGTGTTTGCAACTTGCTTGCCCGCTTGACATGCACTACACGGTTTGTCCTTTTCAAACTTCACATCCTTCAATCCTCTTACTAGTTCTTTCTTCAATAGTTTGTTGAGAGTGCTCATTCCAACATGTGCAAGCCTCCTATGCCAAAGCCAACCAAGTGAGGTCTTGGTGAACAAACATGTCATCAAATTTGCATCTTCGGAGGTGAAGTCAACAAGATAAAGATTGTTGTATCTAAAACCTTTGAATATCACTTGCTTGTCATCTATCTTTGAAACTTCAACTTCATTTGGTGTGAACAAGCATTGGAAGCCAAGGTCACAAAGTTGCCCAACGGATAACAAGTTGAAACTCAATGAAGCAACATAGAGCACATTTGAGAGTGAGTGATCATTTGATATTGCAATCTTGCCTATACCCTTGACTTTGCTCTTTGAATTATCTCCAAATGTGATCTTCTCTTGACATATCCCATTCTCTTCAATTGAGGTGAACATACGAGGATCACCGGTCATATGTTGAGTGCAACCACTATCTATAACCCAATGAGATCCACCGGTCTTGTAGTTCACCTACACACAAGAGATCAAGCTTTTTGTTTAGGGACCCAAACTTGAGAGGGGCCCTTGACTTTCTCAACTAGTGACTTGGCAACCCATATTTTCTTTGGCCTATTCTTGTTTGGGGGACCCAAAAACATGACTTTCATCTTTCCATTTGAATCTTTTCTTAGCATGTAATGAGCATTGAAGGCAAAGGGTCTAGCATGCTTGGGCAAGGGTTGTGGTGGTGGAGTTTTGCATTCATGAGCAAAATGACCTTCTTGACCGCACTCAACACATCTCTTTGGCTTGGGTTTTGATTTGCTTTGTTGTTGAGCTTTTGCTTTCTTCTCTTGATTTGCCAAGTACCCAATACCACTTCTATCCATCTTCATCACGGTGTTCATGAGGAGCTCACTTTGCAAATATTGGCCTCTTGTGAACTTGCTTAGGCCGGTCTTGAGATGCTCTTTTTCTTGCTTGAGCTTCTTGTTCTCTTCAATGAGTGACTCATTTGTTGTTTGCTTCTCAAGAGCCATCAAACCTTTGAGCTTCTTGTTCTCATTTGCAAGCTTCTCATTCTCACACTTGATCTTGGCATAATCATCATGGTTGCATGACTCAACCACACTCTTGCCTTTGCTACTAGAACCTTGCTCAATGCTTTCAATGATCAAGTCATCACATGATGTAGCTATATCACACTTAACAACATGGTTAGTAGCATCATGTGTTTCAAGAGCAAGTTCATTTGCAACCACAAGACTATCATAGTCAATTTTTAATGTGGTGTACTTGTCTTTTAGAGAGCTATGTCTAGTGATGAGCTCATCATGCTTCTTCTCAAGTTTATCATGTTGATCTTTAAGCTCTTTGTTAGAAGTTTTGAGCTCCTTGAGAGTGGAAGACATAATTTCATTTTGATCTCTAAGCTCACCACTAGTCTTTTGAGCATTTTCAAGCTTAGATGAGAGTGATTCATTTTCATTTTGAAGGTCATCATTTTCACTTCTTGTCCTTCTTATGATTTTAGTGTATTTGTTTAGCAATTTTACAAGTTCATCATAAGAAGGTGCATCAAATTCATCATCACTATCACTATCATCATCATCATCACTATCATGATTTTGTACCTTACGTTCACCCTTGGCCATAAGGCATAGGTGAGTAGTGGACGATGATGGTGAGGAGGGCGGTGAAGGTGGTGGTGAAGATGTCGGTGAAGATGATGGCCCCATCACAAATGCGGCAACCTTCTCTTTCTCATCATCGCTCTCATCTTCGGAGGAGCCACAAGATGATTCAATGTCGGTGAGCCAATCACCAACAATATAAGCCTTTCCACCCTTCTTCTTCTTGTAAAACTCCTTCTTCTTGCCATCCTTCTTCTTGTATGGCTTGTTCTTCTTCTTCTCATCTTCTTCATCACTTGAATCATTCTTCTTGCCCTTGTTCTTGTTCTTGAACTTGTCTTTTGGTGGTCTAGGGCATTGATGAGCGAGGTGGCCAAGTTCACCACAATTGTAGCAATCCATCTCCGAGATGGGCTTTCTCTTGCTACTTGTGAAAAATTTCTTTTTCTTGCCATCGAACTTGATGCCACTCTTGTTAAGCTTCTTTAGCATCTTGGTGGTCTTCCTCACCATGAGTGCAAGTGATTCATCATCGACATCACTTTCACTTGAGCTTTCTTGCACAATCATGGCTTGGCCCTTCTTCTTCTTCTTGTCATGGCTAGCTTTGAAGGCCAAGTCTTTCTTCTTGGAAGATGATGAGCCCTCTTCCGGAGTGATGTGCATGTACATCTCATGCGCATTGATCTTCCCCAATACTTGAGTCGGTGTTGCGGTGGAGAGATCACTTTGATGAAGCACGGTGACAATGTGACCATACTTCTCAACGGGAAGCACACTCAAGATCCGCCTTGCAACATCCGATTGACTCATTTGAGTGAGTCCAAGAGCATTGAGGTCCTCTACAAGAACATTCAAGCGAGTGTACATCTCATTAGCACTTTCTTTGGGAAGCATCTCAAAAGAATTAATTTTCTTTAAAGCAATATGATAGCGTTCCTCACGCTCACTCTTAGTTCCCTCATGGAGAGCACAAAGATTTTCCCACAAATCATGAGCGTTCTTTGCATTACGCACACGATTGAAGATATCTTTGCCTAAGCCCCGGTAGAGTGCATTTTTGGCCTTTGCATTCCACCGGTCGTACTTCTCCTCGTCACCCGTGGGGTTTGCGGGATCCTTGATAGCGGGAAGCCCTTCGGTTGCGGCTCTAAGACACCCAACATCTATGGCTTCGAGATACGCCTCCATCTGGATTTTCCAATATGGAAAATCATCCCCCTCAAAGGTGGGAGGTGGTCCTTCCCCGTTAGACATCTTGCTCTAGGCGGTAAAGCCTAAATTAGGAGCAACACGGCTCCGATACCAATTGAAAGGATCAAGATGCCCAAGAGGGGGGGTGAATTGGGCTTTTCTAAAAATTAATTGCAAGAATTAAATCCTATAAGCCGGAATTCACCCCTAGTGCCTACTTGTGTTCCTAGAGAGTCTATCGTTAAAAAGTTTTGCACCCTAGTTTCCAATCCTAGTCTAGCATGACAATTCTAGGAATGTAAAACAAGCAATGAAAGTAAATACGAGAAAGTAATTGCTTGAATGTAAAGGGGCAAAGAACACGGCGATGTTTTTCCGAGGTATCGGAGAGTCGCCACTCCCCACTAGTCCTCGTTGGAGCACCCGCGCAAGGGTGTCGCTCCCCCTTGATCCGCGCAAGGATCAAGTGCTCTCTACGGGTTGATTCTTCGACACTCCGTCGCGGCGAATCACCCAAAACCGCTCACAACTTGAGTTGGGTCATCCACAAGCTCCGCCGGATGATCACCAAACTCCCAATCACCACCAAGCCGTCTAGGTGATGGCGATCACCAAGAGTAACAAGCTAGAACTCTCACTTGACCACAACGAGCCCAAATGAGGAGGTGGATGCACACTTGCTACTCTCGAATCACTAGTGAGGAATCACAAACTTTGATTCTCAAAACACTATCCTCACTAGAGCTCTTGCACTCCCTTGCACTCTAAAGGGTTTTCTCAGATGTTTGAATGAGCAAGAGACCTCTAAAAGAGGTGGAGGGGTTGTATTTATACACCCCTCAAAGAAAACGAACCGTTATTTCTGACACGGGGTCACCGGACGCGCCGGTGCTACGCACCGGACGCGCCGGTCCCCCGTAACGGTCAAAACCCGTTTTTGAAATCGAACCACCGGACGCACCGATCAGGTAGCACCGGACGCGTCCGACGTGCAAAGGAGCTTACTGGACTTACACCGGACGCGAGGCCGCGTCCGATGCCTGAAGACCGGACGCGTCCGGTCCTCTCTGGACCTTACTGGACTCGCACCGGACTCGCCGATCAAGTCCAGTAACGCGTCCGACGGGCGTTCTCTCTCGATGACACGTGTCGGTCGCTGACCACTGCGTCCGGTCCTCGCGAGGACCGCGTCCGGTGATCAGGCCCGAAACCTAGCGCGGTTAAGTACACACCGGACGCGTCCGGTGTTCCCGAAGGCCGCGTCCGGTGACTGGAAAACAGCCCGAAACTCGTCGAAACGCGTCGCAACTTCAACCGAGTTGCTTCTAACTGAACCTTGAGCTAATCTAGGGTTGCCTAGCGCCAAGTTTAACAAGTGTGCACCACACCTAAACATAGGACTCGCCTAGGTCAAGCTACCCATTCATGCCCCCCTTTATAGTACGGCCAAAAGAGAAAAACGAAGATCCTAACGACTATTCCGAATGTGTCTCAACACTTCGTCATCCGGAACTAACCGTCCTTAATCTTGACGTCACTCTTTTGAAAACCGAAACGATTTCCATCAAGGGACACGAAGCCAACAGTGCTCAAAGCAGTTATCACCTCCATGACCTAATCTTACCAATGTTTCTGCAAAACACACGTTAGTCATGGTAATAAAGTGTTGTCATTAATTACCGAAACCAAACCTTGGGGCCTAGATGCTTTCAGTTTGTATTTGGTAATTATTGTCCAATCATGAACTAACTAGGCTTAAAAGATTCGTCTCATAATTTACAATCAAACTGTGTAATTAATTAATTTTTTTATTTATATTTACTGTTCCATGCATATGTCCCTAGATTTGATGTGACGGAGAGAGAGTAAAAAAACTTAATCTAAACATGGCCCTAGTCTTCGGCTCACCGTCTCCCGCGAAGCTTCCATGATCTTCGTGGCCTATCCAGCCTCCACTCTGCTACCGATAAAGGGAGATGCAGCCCCCTCCCTCGTGCAGAAAGAGGGCAAAACAAACGCTCAGGCCGTCTGTTACCCACGGCTCCCGTGCTGCGCTTCCGCTCCCGGCAAGCGCGGGCCGCGAGGCAGACCCGCCGCCCTCCGCTTCTCCCTTCCTTTCTCCCTCACGCCTCCCTCTGCCTCCAGCGCCTGCTCCGCCCCTCCCTCGCGCCGCACTTTTCTCCACTCGGCATCCTCTCCGCCCAAGGTCAGGCGGCGTCCTCCCTTCCTCCCCAGGCGGCAGTGGGCACGAGGCGGCGGCGGGCGCACCCCGCGAGTGGCGCGCCGGTGCAGCCGGCACCTTCCTCTCTCTCTCTCTCCCTCTCTCACGACATGGTGCCGCACCGGCCGGCCCCGACCGCGGCGGCCTCCTCACGCTGTGCGCGGCCGTCGACCCCGGCCGTGGGCGCCCCCCGGCACGGCAACACGCGGCGCGGCGTGGGCGACGTGAGCGCGCGGGCACGGGTCCTCGCTTGCCTGGACCCGGTTGGCCGCCTGGCCACCGTGGGCGCGGGCGGCCCCGGCCGCGGCTCCCGCAAGCGCAAGGGTGTCTGGGGCCACCGCGCCGTGCACCCCCGCCCACCCGGCGCCGAGGTTGCCGGACCAGCAGGCGCCACCACGACTGCGCGCCGGAGACGCCGCCGTGCCCGCGCCCACCGCACACGCCACCGCTGGCCACGCTGGACGGCGGCGCCCATGCCCACGCGCTGGCTAGCCGCGTCGGGGACACTGCGCGGGAGTAGCACCGGTGGTGACCCACCCGCCCGCGCGGGGGTCGCCGGGCCTGCTCGCGCCGGGGTCGATGGGGTCATCGCCCGCGCCGAGGCCGCCGGGGCGTGGCCGCGCGGGGGCTCGGACTGTGCGACACGACACCGGGGGAGAGAGGCGCGACGGCGGCGCGCCATGCCGGGCCGAGGTCGCCCGCCGCGATCGGGACGGGCACAGCACCGCCATCTCGGGAGGGAAAGAGACAGAGGGCCGGTGCCCGGAGCTCCGTCTCCGTCCATCTCTCTCTTTCTCTCTTTGTCGGCAGAACGGAGGGGATGACGACGATGCCGTTTGCCGCCTCCTAAGCCGCGCCTAGTGCTGCCACAGGCCCCGCACCCCTGGTTGCCGGAGAAATTGCCACCGGTGCTGCGCCCTGCTCTTCTCCCTTCCCTCTGTTCCCTCTCTCCCTCTCCCTCTCTTTTCTCTGTCCGGGCTCTGCTGGACGAAGATGATGACGATGATCGAAATATTTCCTCTTCCACCCATCACATCGAATCTTTGGACGCATGCATGGAGCATTAAATATAGGTAAAAAGATAACTAATTGCATAGTTTGTCTGTAAATGTCGAGACGGATCTTTTGAGCCTAGTTAGTCCATGGTTAGACAATTTTTGCCAAATAACAACGAAAAGTGCTACAATAACTTTTCACCCACTTTTCACCAACTGAACACACCCTGAACGGAAGCCAGTACCCAGCGCCCAACCACGTCACTCGGCCCAATAGGAGCAGGCCATCTCATACCGTGGACCCTGCACGTCATTGGCTGTGCTCTCCCCTCTCGCATCCATAGACCCGGTGCGCATGATATGTGACAGAGAGCGAGCGGTCCATAGTACAGTGCAAGAGCCGGTCCATGAAATAGTGCAGCAGGTCGAGCACAGCCCTGGCCCAAGCGTCAGGCAGAAGAAAATTGCTAGGCACACTTGGAAATCGTACACATGAGATTAAAGCAAGCCCTTTCTCATTCTAGAAATTTTTTTTAGAAAATTCTAAATAAACTAGAGGCACCCTAGAATCTACCCAAACCTTTCCCACTCCTTTTCCATTATTTAAAAATCCAGATTAATTTTCATGTTCATTTCCATTCGCGTTTTTGCTGATAAACTTAGGAAATTTATATCTTATACATCTTAACTCTGAATCCCGTAATGCTTTCACAAAAATCTTCAAAAATAAAACAAAATAGACAACGCGATATTTCATACTCCCTCGCCTCCCTAAATATTTATCTTTTTGGTTTCCATACATGGAACAATATTTATATCTCCATATAAATTTATTACGAAAATAACTTCAAAAGAATTATCTAATGATAACAATTAAATGTCATAAATGTTAATACTTTTTAATAAAAAATCATTCAAAGTTATTTCTCGGTGAGAACAACATATACAAAAATGGGACGGACGGAGTACCAAATAAGAATCTTACGTAAAATCTCTACAGCAAAACCATCATTACACTCATCGCACCACGTATTTATACAGTTAACACATTTGAAACTATAAATATCGTTAGTATGTTCCAAAGATATAATCAAAATAGTTACTCCTCCACACATCACGAGCTGCCGACAACAGGCTGTCGCGCGGCAACGCCGCGCGTACTTTCTAGTCAAAGGCAAATATTCATGTCCAAGGCAAATATTCATTACTTACTCCAGAAGAGTTTAATCTATGTCTATCCATCGTGTTCTTTACTTGAAAAACTATTAAATAATTATTAAGCTGGTGAATGCTAAGTGTTAAATAAATATGAATGTTGGTCGTAGCCGTAAGTATATTTTAAAATGGAGACATGTTCTCATACAACGTATACAGGTATTTGAGTATTGCATTTATGAAATTTTTCTCAGTAAAATTTTTTGTGCATAATTAATTAAGAATCTCCATATTTTGTATAAAAACACAAAATTAAATATTACAACATTAGTGGTCTCTTTTCCCACTCCCAACAGGAAAAAATAATTGTCTTGGACCATCAAGATTGGGATGGATCTAGATGCTAAAAATAGGAAGATTCGATATATTTTCTATGATTTTTCTCTATTCAATTCCAAACCTATTTTCAAAAAGAATTGTGAAATATCTGAGAGTATCCGTATTCGATTCGAATTCATCCCTAGCTCGAGGTGCACCGGCAGTTCTCCAATACTATTTCAATGAGAAAAAAAATGAGCCCTTCACTGGCAGCTGCCCACCTTGCTCCTTCAGCGCCGTGAAGCAATGCTAGCTACTAGAGACTGGCCACCATGAGCACATCTCGGCTCCAGAACAAGGAGTGTGGGGATGACTATTGCTAGAGGAGAGGGTGGGGAGATCGCTACTGGCTGAAGGGAAGGACAAGGAGTGGGACCATGGTGGAGGAGATCAAGGAAGTGGTACGGCACTAGCAAAGGAGGAGAAGAGGACATCGACAAAGGGTGAGAGGAGGGAGGAGGCAGATTGGTGGAGTAGGGAGAACAGAATTCAGGATAGGAAGACCAGGAGCAGGGGTAGTGGGACAAAAAAGAGGGGGGAATAAAAATAAACACCAATAACGAGACAAAGTTTTTGCATTCTGCATGACCTCTTGGACCCAAAAGATCTTTTGAGGCTCCCTTGAATTTTTACTTTTTTGGACCAAGCATTCTCCTTGTTCTCAAGATGCTCTAAGGGCTTCCCCAACGCATCTAGTTGGCGTGCTGCCCCAGTTCCATGTCAGCACCGCGAGTCCATATCACATCAAACGGTGGTTTCGCAGAGCCTCCGAACTGCCTGCAGAAGCAGCATACGCCTCGTTTGTCAAAAGTTTGAAGCTGTGGTGGAGAAAGTCTGTGGCTGTGATGAAGAAAGCCTGTGTATGGTGGGACCAAGAATAAAGGTGCTGTACTAGCCATGCTCAGCATGCCTGTTCCCGTTACGAAACCAGCAGCCTCAAAGGCATCCCCATCTACGTGTAACATAAAGTTTAGTTGAGACTAACAAGACTGTTAGCTTACGATGGTGGTGCCCTAAGGTCCCTTTGAATTGGAGGGAAAGTGAATGCTCTAAGACCCTTTAGAAATGGGGGAAAAGTAGAGAAATTTTGGATTATTAATTTTTTATCGCGACCGTGCCACTTATAGGCACGTATTTCATTAAGATGAATTAGAAGTACATTTTAAGTTACTCACTTAATGGTAGATTATTAAATATATCTATATCTATATAGGAAAAATTTACTGTAATGAACTATTCGCAAGAAGTTTGGAGAAAAATAAGCATGTGGTCTACCATTATTAAATATCTATATCTATATAGGAAAACTTACTGTAATGAACTATTCGCAAGAAGTTTGGAGAAAAATGAGCATGTGGTCCAACGTGGTGTTATATTTTCTTTGTGTCTTGGGACTCCTGTGTTGCTCTCTCGTGCACCATCTGACCGCTATTTATAACTTTTCTGCGTTCCAGATTCTTGTAGGATTCGAATTGAACAAGAATTCTAGGCCCTGTTCGGCAGGCTGTTTTTTGGCTTATAAGCCGGCTGTGGCTGATTTGCTGTGAGAGAAAAACACTGTTTCACGGCTGATAAGCCATGCTGATAAGCTCAGCCGAACAGGGGCTAATCTTCCATCTTTCGATTTCCTTTTTTTAAAAAAAAAATATTCCTGCGTCTTTCGTGCCAGAGGACAGAATCTTGGGCGGCGGCCGGCGGGTTTGGTGGTGAATGGTGAGCCTGCAACCGCAGCTGCAGTTCGATCGCGCGCCGTGGTAAAGCGCGCAGGATCCGGGATGGAAACGGGAAAGCAGCGGATGCGAGGGAGGGAGGACCACCGGTGCGCGTCGCGTCACGCATCCGATCCGTCGCCTTGGTTTGGTTTTGTCCCTGTCCGCCGGCCAACCTACGCCTACGCCATCCCATGACCCGCGCGCGCTTCCTTTCCACGGCGACTTGCGGCCGTAGCGTCTCCTACTCCTCGCTTTCCTGCTGCTGCTTTGCTTTCTTCACTCAGTTCCGTCAGGAAACGCAACCGACCGGCCAGGCACTGCGATGCATGTGCCCTCTTGCCTGTCCTGTGCTTCATAGCCTACTACTCTCGACCGGGTTGATCGAAAAAGTTCGATCCATGGCACATGCATGCGGCGATAGATCATATGATCGACTTGAGCAAGCAAGCAGGGAAGGGAATGGGATGGAAAGCCTTGGGTTTGTTTATTTGCTTTGCTTAGTTCGCCAATCGACGGCGACTGCAGATGACCTAACCATGGAAAGCTAAGCAAAGCAAGTGGAGGTGAAGGTGACCTCTCCACTCCATGGTAGGATCGGAGGCACACAGCCACTAGCGGCGGATTACCTTAACCATGCATTCAATTCATCCGGTGAAGCCAGCCGGGTCCAGGAAACCAAAAGGGGCCGGGGTAGATTGCAGCAGTGCTGAGCTCGACGCAGGATCAAAAAACGAGAGCTCAGTAAGCAACTAAGCATGATGCCCACTCATCGCCGATCCGGGGAGCGGTCATTGTCAACAACAGCCACGTGTGATCACCACCGGAACTCATGCATTCGTGTATATATAATACTAAAGTACCCGAATTATATACGAGCATATACTACTAGATAGCAACGACGACATCACGTACGTACATACTTATAAGTCTACACCGGACGACGCATTTCTATATATCCACAAGTAGAAAGGTCACGCGGTCAATCGTACGTTTCTGGAACGGCCACATCATCATCTAGATCACCCTGCAGACTGTACGTGTCCTGACAACTAACTGATGAGATAGCGAGCTTCATTCAGAGTCAGAGGCTTCCAATCCGTAGCAGCGCAATATAATGCACTCTGACCACGTGGCGGCTCATTCGTCCTTGAACCCAATAAGGCCGGCACTACAGGATTCAGGCGCTTTGCCGGGTGCCGAAAACATCCGGCAAAGGCTACTTTGCACTCGGCAAAGCCTTTGCCGGGTGCAGCACTCGGCAAAGAGCCGCCAGCAAAAAGTTAGTCGGCAAAGATTTCTTTGCCAGGTGCTTTTTATCGGGCACCCGGCAAACACTTTACCGAGTGCAAATCCGGCACCCGGTAAAGAAAAGTGGACGTCATGGTGCTGGATCCGTCAGCCCTTGGTTGCCGGGTGCCATGTCAGAGGCACCCGGCAAAGATTTTTTAATTTTTTTTTTCAAATTTTATTTGCCGAGTGTGCTGCCGGGGAGGCACCCGGTAAAGATTTTTTAATTTTTTTATAATTTCTTTGCCGGGTGTCGCGCCGCCGGGGCACCCGGCAAAAAGTTTTTTTTTAGTATTTTCTTTGTCGAGTGCCCTGTCAAGGCAGCACCCGGCAAAGAATTTTTTTTAAAAAAAATCTTTGCCGGGTGCCCTGAATTCCCAGCTTTGCCGAGTGCCAGGGCCAAGGCACCCGGCAAAGCCTCTAATTTTTATTTTTGTTTTTTTATTCTATAATTACAAACACAGCGTATAAAAGATATATATCACATCTGAAGCATCACAAACAGAATATAGCACATCCATCGCATCACAAACTCAATCCCACGTATAAATATCACATCGCCAACACAATATCTCACATACACGACATCGCAAACATAATAGGTCCAATATCCATCGTCACAAGTCAATAGTCATTCACAGTGCATCACATGTCCATCAAGCGGTGAAAAAAAAGAAACAAACTAGAGGTGGGGGGAAAATGAGTGCCTGGTGAAGGAAAAGCGTCGTCGCCTGGTTGCCCTTGAGATGGGTTATTCGAACCTGCCAACGGAGGTTGCATAAAGGACAAGAGATTGCATGTGTTAGAGTGGTCATCTAATGAAAGCACTAGTCAAATCAATTTGGTTTCATACTCACAGGACTAGCTAGAACTGGCGGCGGTGGAGCGAATTGCGGCACAGGTACACCGTTGACTTACCCAAAGTTCTGCAAGAACGCCGTAATCTCCGCCAGCTGCTTGGCCTGTCTTTCCCGCTCGGCCTGCTCGGTCCTCGCCACCAGGTCCCGCAACTCTGGAGCCATCCTCTCGTTCTCAGCCTGCAACATTTCAACCCATCTGTTTCAGTGATGCAAAGGCGTGATGCCAGACCAAGGCACAAAGGTAGTCAGGTTCCTTTTTACCTTGCTGGCTAATCGTTTATTTTTTAAAAAAACTTGCTTACATGATTTATTTCTATATTTCAAACTATATCAGTATTGCATTTACACTATTTATATTGTAATTTAGTAAATTTAAGGCTTATTATATTATTATTTAGTACATGTATAATGAATTATATTGTACATTTCACAATTGTTTATCAAATTGTTAAATACTTTTTACCAAATTACTTATGAAATTTTTTGTGTAACATATAGAATCCTAGGTCCGTCACTGGAGCGAGCACGACGACAGCAATCGCGCGCCGCTCGAAAAGGAAAGGAAGGGCCGCCCAGGAGGACCACCGGTGCGCGTCGCCGTCGCGTCACGCATCCGATCCGTCGCCTTGGTTTGGTTTTGTCCCTGTCCGCCGGCCACCCTACGCCTACGCCATCCATTCCATGACCCGCGCGCGCTTCCTTTCCACGGCAACTTGTGGCCGTAGCGTCTCCTACTCCTCGCTTTCCTGCTGCTGCTTTGCTTCGCTACTACTAGTCCGTCCCGTGTGTTCCTTTCTTCACTCAGTTCCGTCAGGAAACGCAACCGACCGGCCGGGCACTGCGATGCATGTGCCCTCTTGCCTGTCCTGTGCTTCATAGCCTACTGCTCTCGATCGGGTTGATCGAAAAAGCTGGATCCATGGCACATGCATGCGGCGATAGATCATATGATCGACTTAAGCAAGCAAGCAGGGAAGGGAATGGGATGGAAAGCCTTGGATTTGTTTATTTGCTTTGCTTAGTTCGCCAATCGACGGCGACTGCAGATGACCTAACCATGGAAAGCTAAGCAAAGCAAGTGGAGGTGAAGGTGGCCTCCACTCCACGGTACGATCGGAGGCACACAGCCACTAGCGGTGGATCGATTAATTTAACCATCCATCCGGTCGGTGAATCCACAGCCGGATCCAGGACATCAAAAGGGGCCGGGGTAGATTGCAGCAGTGCTGAGCTCGACGCAGGATCAAAAAACGAGAGCTCAGTAAGCAACTACTCCTAAGCATGATGCCCACTCATCGCCGATCCGGGGAGCGGTCATTGTCAACAACAGCCACGTGTGGTCACCACCGGAACTCATGCACTCGTATATATATAATACTAAAGTACCCGAATTATATACGAGCATATACTACTAGATAGCAACGACGACATCACGTACGTACAATATACTACAAGTCTACACCGGACGACGACGCATTTCTATATATCCACAAGTAGAAAGGTCACGCGGTCAATTGTACGTTTCTGGAACGGCCACATCATCATCTAGATCACCCTGCAGACTGTACGTGTCCTGACAACTAACTGATGAGGTAGCGAGCTTCATTCAGAGTCAGAGGCTTCCAATCCGGTGCAGCGTAATATAATGCACTGTGACCACGTGGCGGCTCATTCGTCCTTGAACCGAATAATACACATCAAGTTCCTACACATGAGAAACTATCAAGCTACTACTATACTATACTACTAGCAATAGCAAGCAACACCAGCCAAGCATGCAAAGGCAAGACAACGACAAGGACGTATTGTACCAGAGAATACTCCGTTACAAGCTCGATGAACCTGACCCCATATTATATTATATCTATAGAAGAATTAATGTAAGAAGGAGCCGCAAGGATGCATGTACAGCCACTCGCAAAACCGCTTTTGGTTCTCTTGGCTGTGCGTGTATCCATCTGGCGCCTGCTACCTGCCGCATGCATGCATGTATACGCCCACTGTTTTTGCTTATAATTATATATATACAAGTAAACTATTTTCCATCCAAATCGAAGAGAGCGTCAAAACTCGAAAGGGGACATAGCTTGGGTGAGCAGAGCTCGACGGATCAAAAAACGCAATCTGACTATATCACCCTTCCACCTTACGAACGCAGCCACGTCTTCGTCGTCGACCGGGCGATCGGTCGTTATCCATGGTGGCGCAATTCAACCAGCTAGGTTTTCCTAAATAACAATACAATATCTTGCATAACCAATTCACAAGCTCTTGTGAATTCAGCCGCCGGAGATAGCTGAGCTAAGCCGATTTAGCGGTTTTGCAAAAATTAGAAAAAAAAATAACAATACAGTATCTTGCATAACCAATTCAGAAGAGTACGTCACAGGCCAACAAAGTAGCAGATCCATCACCATTACAATCATCAGAGTTCAGTTTCACAAGATGAAATTGCAATGTGAGAAGAGAAGAAACCTTCCTTGCAGCCGTCGCCATTGCATAGTGTAGCCCCGTCCACCTCGCAATCGCCAGCTAGGATTAGAGTAAATGTTGCACTGTATGTTGACGCAAAGATAAGTCACACATCGCAAAGAGCTAGAACGCTCGAATCGCAACAGGCGACACAATTCTACCGAAACAGGTCTAGCCGGGTCCGGGAATCAGCCTAGTCGGTTTTCCTAAGATTTATCTAGGAACACTTAGAGCAGCAAGTAACATTTACATGGTGAAGAACGGCGAGGTTTCGAGCAAACCATCAAAGGATAACCAATCGTTTTTACGTGATGAAGAACAAATAGTTCCTGGGCAAACTAGAATCGTCGAAGCTCTCGCCAAGGACAGTCAGGGCAATGACGTCGCCGGGGTGATGGATTTCCCAAGGTCGGTCAGCAACTCTAGGACGTCATCCTTAGTTGTCGGATCAAATGATGAACAACAACATGGGTTTAAGCGGTGAACAGCAGCACCTCAGTTAGTTGTGCCCCTTATATTTATAAGGAAGGTGCGGTCTTATCCCATGAGTCAAAATCCCTTGCAAAAGCCGTATAAATTAACCTCGGACTGGACCATAAAACCCGGCTTGGCTAGCTTCCAAACCTGACCTAGCCTGGTTCTGTAGGGTGAAATCTTTCTGAGAGCGCAATTTCTTCATCCGGACCCAAAATTGGACGTTTCACATATGTATTTTGACCATCTCGACGAGAGGACCGCAATGGTGAAGTCCATTCAGCATTTTGAGAACTTTACCAAACCTAGCCTGGTCTATACATTTCATATACCTTTGCCTTCACTTTGCCTTCCATACTTCATCTTCATTGTCATGTTGAGCTTGTGCAATACATGGTTCATGTCATTTCTCCTCCATGGCTCCCATGTAGCTCAAGTCTTGCTTGTGGACTAGTCAACCTATCTTTCATCTTACATGAAATCACCGGTTCACAAATATTGTCATTAATTACCAAAACCCAAATGGAACTTTTACCGGACCAGCGCAATGTGACCAAGGTGAGATTGACTAGGTGGATGTTTGGCTGGCATGTCTAATTGTCTGTTGAGAGCTTTGGACCATCCAACAACATAGGGAGAGTTGGTTTGGACTTGAATTGTTGGGGTGGATTTTGTGCTAATAACTTGATTCTTTGTGATAAAAGCATATGCGGGTTCACTAATTTTTCAAGTAAATGGAACTTTGTTTGCTTTGACCAAGATTTAACAGAGGGATTTAATTTGTTTTGAATTGTATTTTTTGGTGGGTTTCTCGAGATCAAACCTAATCGGTTATTAGAATTGTATAGTATATTTGATTTCAATTCCATCCGTATCAAGTTTGTATTGCAATAGTTAAAAACCATTGGCTAAATGACAGATCAAAAATTATAAAGTTTGAATCGATCGTTGTCGCGCCTTATTAGCTACTCCTGGAACAAATGGAGTACAAGTTTCTTTAGGCGAACCGCGCCGCGTCCGGTAAATATTTACTGGAGGAAGATATAGAGTACGAAGGACCTGCACCGGGTACTGTAAAAGGAACGCTAAAGTAACGGACGCGCCCGCTCAACTCTAAATCTAGCGCGATACTAGATGAACGCTATGCGCGCGTGCCGTTTGCGCGCGGACAGAGAGAGTGTGCGGTGGCGGGTCCCATGTTTTCAACTCCCTAAAAAATGTTATAACTCACAAACCAAAAATCTAAATTAAATTCCGATTACATCATTAATTTCGTTTCAATAAATCCTTCAAAACAAGATGTCACATGGATATATTTAGATAAAATTTATTTACGAACATGTGGGCCCCACTCGATATAGAGTAGAGATATAGAGGATGGAGGAGTGCGGGAGAAAGTAATATAGAGGAAAGAATCTCGATGATCAGGACAGAATATTCCTTTTAGAGGATGGATATAGAGTATGACGAGTGCGGATAGCCTCGTGGACTTGTAGATGGTATTGGTATCCCCGAATTAGTTTTTGGGATCCCCAATAGATTACTCTTTATTGAACCCACCTGCAGAAAAATGTGCCGTGATGGTGTCTTTTATCATCGCTAATTTTGTAACCCCGGGAATACGTGCAGTGTGCTTCCTTGTATCATCCTCGATCGAGAACACGCAAAAGACTTAACGTGTTATGTTGTGTTATCATTACGTGTCCTTTTGCCCTCGATCGTTTAGTCGTTACAATGATTCGTCAAACGATTTCTTTTCTTCTTCTTGCACATTATTATTATACACTTCATATGAGTACTAGTAGTAGTATAGTCTAGTAGCACTGTTTACACGGGTGAGTTGGCTGGATGCTAGTAAATGACGCGATCTGTGTGTCCGCGTGCTCTCGGCTCGTGTGATTGCATTGTAGAGCCTAGCCTTCCCCAGAAGGTACCTAGCCAAGCATATGCATCCAGGACCATGCATCTCTGTCCGGCCAGTCCAGGTCATCACACACTGTTGTCGACAGCACGAGAAATGGAGACACGAAGAAAATCGATGGCCCGGCGACGTACGCTTGCATTGCTTCTTCCCCGATCATGACCCATGAGTCGCCACGTACGTTACCTTCCCCAGTCGCCATCGAGGCATCGACCGTCACCATGCACGAGAAAGCACCACAACGCCATCATATCATCATATCATGGAATCTATACTGTACTAATAAAGATGGAGATCCCTCACCCTCTCACAAAACATTGTAGACGTACATTCTCCTCTCACGGAACATTATCTAAACAGTGCCCCGTAACAGTATGGACCTTTCCCTGTCCCAACTTTCCGTTCATGCACCTTAACAGGCCTGCTACTGTAGTAAAAGCCCGTCATTGTCCCGCACATTTTCTTTTCTCTCTTCACTTCTCCTCCATCTCAAAATAAATAAATAAATTGCCCTTGCCTTTCACGGTCCCTGCTAGTATTAATAGGACAGGGGGGGTGTGTGCATACATCGTCACCGACAGCTATATATAGCAACATATATTTCCCTGCAGTTAATAGTGCATTATCCGAACAACAACATACATACAACAGCAACATTACGCGGCGCAATGAATAGTGATTAGTCAATTATCTGCAGGCTAAGCTAGGCCGGGACAATCGAAGATGCATGATCGCCCAGCCATTTCCGGAACGGCCACACACGTACGTCGATCGCACGGCGTCACGGGAATTTTCCCAGCTTTTCGCGGTACGTGCGTGCGCTCGTGTGTGAAAATGTGATGAGTGATCACACTTCACTCTCGAGCAAATAGACAGCTTCAAGAAGACTTCAAGTCTTTGGCCGGCGCGGCGTCACCTAATTAAACCGGACTTGAAACTAGCTTGAAAGTCTTCGCTAGCTCACATGTGTGCCCGCTTTTCCGTTGTCTTTACCTACGTGTTTTCTTCATGTTTAGGTTACTAACGCGAGCTTTCTTCATCTTTAGGTTACCTCCGATGGAGCTTCGTCTAGCACCGGCTTCAGTTTCCTGAAAGGGTCGTCGTTTCTATCTTTCTTCGCAAAATAAGGTTCATAGCCAAATTTTGATTACCAAAACTTAGACAAACCAAAATTTTGGTAGCTATTTATCTTATTACCGAAATTTGCCAACATCTTAAATTTAGCATGCCAAATCGATCTATGGTAACAATTTTTGGTCTATTTTGGCGACTTTTTGTTGCCAAATCCTGAAAGTGGCAACTTTTGGTGGCCAACCTAGCAGGCCCTTCAAAGACATGAGTTGAGCTTTCTTCGTGCCCTGTATTAAGGAGCTAGGGCTGAGTAAGGGTTTGTTGTTGGAGCTCCACTCACTGGTTTAATTTTTAGCTTCAACTCCTTAATCCTTTAATAGAGTGGTTCTGGTGGAGCAGCAGGGTTGGATATTAGTTGAGAAGCAAGTGATTTTGGTGAGGATTGAGTAGTGAACAGTGACTCGGTGAGGAACAGGTTTTTTAGCTCACAAGTGTCAATGTGTTGTTTAGTTAAAAAGAAGTGATTTAATTCTTAAGCAAGTCTCAATGCGGTTTCGTATCCCAGTTTCTAAGTTTCTCATGTATTGGAAACATTGTGGACTTTCGGGGGTTTTCTCAACCTTTTCTTCTTAAGCACAATACCCGGGGCTGTCTTACCCCTATGGGTCAAGTTTTTTTTTCTTCTTAAGCACAAAGGCCCTGTTCGCTTGAACTTCCGTACCTTTTCAGCGAAGGAACAGTGTTTTTCTCTTATAGCAAATTAGTGAATAGTACTTTTCAACTTGTCTTTTCAGCAAAGCGCTTTCTCTTTATCAATATTGTGTCATATATCAATAAATTTTGCTAAGCTCTCATAAAACTTTCCATGACACGCTTTAACTAGCGCGAAACTGTTTCGGAAAATGCTGCCAGACGGCTCTGAAACCATGCCAGCAAACTAGACGAGGTCTGGACTCTGCAATGGCGATGTCCGTCCTTGTCTACCGGGTGGCTGTCTCACTGTCTGTCTAGCTAGCGCCGGGCAAAATCCAACCCCAATCCACTGATCCAGCTTTCTTTGAAGCAGCAGCCAGCGGCGAGAATAGCCAAGAAAATGAGGCGCACACGCCATATCCGGTATGCACATCAGGAAACACGTCGCTGTGTCTGTTGCGCCTCCGCCTCGGTACGCCACCTATCTTTTCGGCGTCTTCTGCTTTGGCCACCATGTGAGAGATACAGATACCCTTTGAAAAATTCACGCGAACCTTTAGCTTGCACAGATTAAACAGGTACTGCTGTACTCCTCAGTATATGAATTTGTTATTTATTTATGGCGATTATTAGGGTAAATAAATTAATCCCACTATTGTACTGCTTCCACACTCCTGGCTAGCATCGCATGCAAGCAGAGATTGTACTGCCACCACATGATTTTCCTGGTAGCAAATGCATGGGAGTACGTGGAAATCTTGGTCCGGATACATCGGGCTTCGATCTCGATGGCTCACGATCTTCGGATGACCCTGGGCTCCTCGTGTGTAAAATACAGTTTATCCATTCACTTATCTCAAAGAGCGGCCGGTGATGGTTTGTAAGGATGGTTCGGACAGCCATCCCTACCCACTTGTCTAGAAATCAACAATTTAAACACAAATCTAGATCTAAAAATAGCAAGAAAAAATAGTAATTTTTTTAATCATGTGAGACATCAACCAGGCAGCCACACGCGTGTGCAGTCGCAGGCGATTTTTCTCGCGAAATCACGCACATCGGCGCTCAAAGTCTCGACCTTCGTCCTATGTGTACCTTTCCTAACCACTCCACCTATAAGATATTTGTGTTCATTTGACTTTTTTGTGGTCCTCATTTTATCTTCAACGATTTTCAAATGAGTATTTGAGACCCTAAACTAATAAAAAAGTTATCAACCACATAGTTTTATAACTTTTTGAGATCTACAACTTTCGTTTTGGTCATTTCTCCATCCGAGGTCGTTTGAAAATTTTAAATTTTAAATGTATGAAATTCAAACGTAATTTTTCATGGATAGATGATTTCAAATGAAAAATTTATCAACCACAAAGTTGTTTAATTTTTCTAGATCTACAACTTTCGTTTTGGTCATTTCTCCATCCAAGATCATTTGAAAATTCAAATTTCAAACGTGAGGAAATTCTAACGTAATTTTTCTTGGATAGATAAATAAAAAACTTGTCAAGTACAAAGTATTTAGCTTTTCAAGATCTACAACTCTCGTTTTCGTTATTTCTCCATCCAAGGTCATTTGAAAATTTTGAATTTCAAATGTGAGAAATTCAAACGTAATTTACGTTGGATAGATGATTTCAAATGAAAAAGTTATCAACTACAAAGTACTACAGCTTTTTGAGATCTACAACTTTTGTTTTGATAATTTCTCATGTTGTTTAAAAAAATCAAAATTTTACTATGTAATTTTACTGTTTAGCGCCTATTTTTAGAGGCGACTCTAGATCCGGCGCCTCTAAAAATCGATTTGTAGGGGCGTATGAATTTAGAGCCACCCCTATAGATAGGGTCATTTGTTGAGGTGGCCCCTGCAAATCGATTTGTAGAGGTGGCTCGTTTTGGTAATCATCCGTAGAGGCGGCTCGTTTTGGAAACCATTTGTAGAGGTGGTTTTACCTTGCCAACTAGATTTTAGTTGCTTATCTAGGATCTTTGTAAGGTAATTGTGAACATAGATAGAGGGATATATTCAATGCTAGATTTATTAGTTTATTGTGCATTTGTTTCGGTTAGCCAGTGCGATTAAGTTTTAGAAATGACTAAACCCCCTCTAGTGAGCTCTTGATCCTATCACCCATGCCGAGTGCTCCCACTATTGTTGCACACTTGAGCCTTTCCGTCCTCCTTCCCCCATGCGACGATGGCTTGCTCCCGCTGTTTGCAGACCCACGCCTCACCCTCTTCCTTTTCCAATACATGCGCCATTTTTAAGAACATTTCTGAGAGACTAGGCTGTTATATATTTATATTGACGATGAGAACATCTTACCATAAAAAATAATTATTTAGCCAAGAATTCTCTCTTCCATGCTAAATTAGAGACTTCAATCAACATAAATGACATCTTCCACCATAAGCAACCTTTATAATCTTAGTACTATAGGGATTTTTTTGATTTTCGATTTTGCTAGTTTAAAGTTTTGAGAAGCAGCGATTAGAAAAAAAAAAATAATCGACAACGTTTAGTAGTATTCTTGTTTTTCTTAACTCCGAATCTGATTATAAGCAGAACCAAAGAGGCTCTGTTCAATAATATTCATTTACAACAACTTGCTAAGGAGTTGTAGCTTCTGGATTAGCTAAGTGGTAGATCAATTGTCAACGCATTAAATTGCATGGTTTTCTTTATTTCTTTATCAAGATGCACACGCACATACTCCCTCTATCCCTAAAACAGTGTCATTCTGGCTTGCCGAGAAGTCAAACACTTCTAACTTTGACTAAGTGTATGTAAAGAAAATATTGATATTTATAATGCATAATTAATATTATTAGATAAATCGGTTGAATATATTTTTATTAAACTTATTTAGAGATACAAATATTGTTATATTTTATATAAACCTTGTTAATCTTAAGAAATATTGACCGGCACGAACCCCTTAGCGATTTTCTTTTAAGGACGGAGGGAGTAGGTCATTTCTTAAGAGTACTGACCTGTCTTAGAAATCTTACATTCATTTTGGGACATGGCGCACATATTTGCTTACGACCGCCAGACACCAACTTCGCATCAAGTTGACTTTCCACTAGGAAATTTAGGTTTCTAAATCGTAGTTCGGAGAAATTCGAAGTGTCTCTTTTGCACCCTTTGCTATTACTAGTACCCAAAACATTTTATAACATGTTTGGCTGACTACCACGGTTCGCCACGCCGTAGAGCTGATAGTATCACGGCTGTGGCTTAAAAAATGGCCGCCACACGCCACACTTCGCCATAGAGCAAACCGACAAGCAGAGGAAGTAAAACGACAGCTATGGCGGCCAATGGTTACACGACAACTAAGCAGCAGTCAAAGCCGCTGAGCTTTTGGCGTGGCAGTTGCGGCGTGCAACCAACCACGCCCTTATCTGAGGTGGGAGAAGAAGTAGCATGAGTTCATGATGAATGAATGGTACAAATAGATTATTTTAGATATATACAGGAGTTAACTTGAAAGCATGGCTATGGTGCCAATTATTGATTTTGAATGGTTGAACGCATCTCGCACGGATTATTCCCAGAATATACCCGGCGGCCCTGAAGATCCCCTCCAAAGTCCAAACTTGTGGGCTGTGAGGGGCGTCGCAACGCCGCCGCAGACGGATAGACAGGCGTGCCACAGAAGATCCATGGCGGTGCCGGCTCGCGGCTCGCGCGGCCCAGCTTTCTCCGGGAGAGTTCGAAGCGGGGCCCACGACCATTGACGTGGACAGTCGACGAGGGGCCCACCTCCCGGCGTCGCGGCCGCGGAAACCGGAAGCGCGGCCGAGATTCGCCGCTCGCGCGCGAAGAGAACAGCGCAGCGGAGCCGAGGCTTTGTGCGGTGTGGTCCGTGTGGGGCTGTGGCTGCGGCTCGGCGCCCGTGTGGCCCGTGCTGTGGCCTGTGGCCGCGCGCGTGGGGACGGGCACGCGCGACGCGGCGGGTGGACGAGCGGAAGACCCGCACGGCACGCGAGGGATAATTCCAGTGGCGGGAAGGGAATATTCGGAGAGCTTCGCCGTCCCGTCGGGTCGCCCATGAATTTCGATCCTCCTCCCTGTTTCCGAATCTACCCCTCCTGCCTTGTCACCGTTTATACCCGCGCTGCCCAGCCCTCCCCTGCGCTGCACCCAGCCACCCACAATACTCTGCCACTCTGGTATGGAGCAACCGAGCAAGTAGATCGAAGAGTTTTTTTTACTCTCCTCTCCGTGATTGCTAGAGCCTAGAGGTATGCTCTATCCAATCCTTCTTTTACCCTTTTTATTATTAACCGGTGCATAACTAACCAGTCATAAGGTTTATCTTTCGACACACTTTGTTCACGTACCTGAATTGTAAGTCGTTTTAGCTTTTTTCTAAACTAAATTTGTCTAATTTTAACTAAGTTTACAAAATAAGTACAGTAATATCTATGATAATATCAAATAAATATCTATTACCATATATTTTATTATGTATCTAATTAATTTAGCTAGATGTTGTAGATATCTATGCTATTTTCTATATTCTCGATCAAAGTTGTAGAAGTTTGACATATGTGATAAAACTAAAATAACTTACAATTTAAAATAGATGGAGCACACCTATACAGCTATAGGGACCATTCGGCTGGCTTTTAGAACGCGTTGCTTCGACTACTGGCCCTGTTCATCCGGCTTATAATCCGTACTTTTTAGCTTATTTTTTTAGCTAGGACAATATTTTTCTCTCGTAAGAAATCAGTCAACAGTATTTTTCAGCAGGCTTATCAGCGCAGCCGAACGGAACCACTACTTCATCCCGTTATGAGCGAAAAAATACTATGCGACGGTTGGCCAGCGGCGCTGGAACCTGCAACCAAATGGGCCCATACTTTTCACAGGTACAATAAAAGCTATTTTAAAAAGGGGCATGACAAAACTAGACAGCACCATGGCAATTCGAGATAATTAGTTCCTTCCGGCGTGGGTAGAGACATTGGACGAGAGATTTCATCATGGAGTAACAAACAAGTGAGCCAGTGGAGTTCCAAACAGCCTTGCCTTGGGAACCTTTTTTTTCTAACATATGACTTGGGAACTTAAATTGTATGATAGTTTTGTCGGTTTACCTAATTGCCCTGGCCTCGGTTTAGCAAACTGCCAGTGGTAACCAAATACCGTCGTGGAGCCATGATGCCAGCTTAGGAAAGAGCTTCCTTTCGTGGCCGTGTGGTGTCAGCAGCAACCACTTTTGACATAGGACATCCCATCCCAAGAACAAGAAGCACCAAAGCAAGGGCAGTTCCGTCCAAGGGCAGCACCGAAAATACCCGGCGCAGTTTCCAATAAATGCCCTCGCCCGCTCGGTGACTTCGCACTCGCACCACGCAAACCGAGCTCGAGAACACCACCAACGAGAAGGAAGCGCACGGGCACGGGGGCTTCTCCTTTTCCACGCTCCTTTCCCATTGCGTGATTCCGCCGCGTCGCGTGTGCATTTGTGCGGCGCCCAATCCGCCGCCGGCGCAGGAGCCGCCCCTCCGATCCGGCGAAGATCGGCCGGGCTGCGGAAAAAAAAAGGTCCGTGCTTTGTCCTGGTCTTGATCTCTGCGGCGATTCTGGGCTGAATCAGCAGCTTGTTTTGTTGGTTCTTCCTTCTTCGATGTTATTGTTTTTCACGGCGGTGTGTGATTCTGTAGTACTGTAATGGGTTTAGGCCTTTCAGTTTCAGGGGGTTTTGGGTGGAAATTGAGGGAAAATTTGGTGAAGGATTTGATGGGAGTTTGCGACAAGGTTGTGTTTTTCCATCCCTTAACTGGGGGACGTCAGGTATGAGATCATACCTGTTGAGTTGGAAATAGGATGGGGCCAGCTGCTGTGATTGGACTATCTTTGCTAGGACGGTGGAGTCCAAATGTCAAAATCAGCTTTTTACCTGCGTCCACATGGAAACTTCGTTCTTGTGCAGGTTTCAGGGAGTATGCTACTTGAGACTCGGGAGTTACGCCTAGGTTTGTTGGCTGCTAGTGCTACGGACGCAGTTAGGCTAATATTAGGAATTAAGAAAGGCACTAATTTGGTGAAATTTTGATCAGTGGGGCATTTTGGACATGCAAATTTAATCACTGTGTCTCTGATCCAAGATCACAGTTGCTGAGGAACAAGATTACAAATGTCTTGCACCTGTGATCATTGAATTTGACTACTAAATAAGCAGATTAATTTGTTTCCTGAAATATGCTGAGATGCTTTGGATCATTCGGTTCATCAGTTTTCCTCTTTTTAGTGGTGGAACTGTAACAGCAGTACGAGGCTGCATTGAGATCATTGTTTTCCAACCTTTCAGAGCATGATTGCATCCTATGAACGAAGAGTTGCATAACATCTGCTGTCTCAGTTATCAACATAGAATTCATAAGCTCCTTGCACGCCTGTTATCCTGATTACATCTTCCTTTGTTGCTTTCAGGTGGCAACCGTTGTTGATCCCAGAAAGGTGTCCCTGCACTGGCAGTAACTGCGCTGTGACCTTTCTCAGCAATCTTGGATTCTCATGTCTCACTCTCAAGAGATGACGAGTAGGAAACCTCCTGGTCTTCGGTTACTTGGAGGTGCCGGTTCGCTAAGAACGTACCAGACACTAGTCCTGGTCCTGACATTCTTTGCATACACATGCTTTCATATGACTCGGAAGATCACAAGCATCGTTAAGAGCGCTCTTGATCCCCAGACAAAGGTGGGATTCTCCCACTGGGGACGACTGCACATGAGCAAGAGCAACGCTCTTAACATTGGCTGGTTGCCATTTAACACTGTTGATGGTTCAGCATTACTTGGTGAGATAGATGTTGCGTTCCTCGCTGTATATTCTATCGGGATGTTCTTTGCTGGACATATTGGGGACCGCATGGATTTAAGGATCTTTCTGACAATTGGCATGATTGGGACTGCAATATTCACAACTCTCTTTGGTGCTGGATATTGGCTGAATGTCCACAGCTTCTACTATTTCTTGGTTATTCAGATGCTTTCTGGCCTGTTTCAATCAATTGGGTGGCCTTCAGTTGTTGCAGTTGTTGGTAACTGGTTTGGGAAGAGCAAGAGGGGGTTAATCATGGGTATATGGAATGCACACACTTCTATTGGGAATATAGCTGGCTCACTGCTTGCTGCATTCCTCCTGAAGTTTGGGTGGGGTTGGTCATTTGCCGTCCCTAGCCTTATCATGGCTCTTGTTGGTTTGATGGTGTATATTTTCTTGCCGGTTAATCCTGAGGTAATGGAGATAGACATTGACAGTGGTGAATTTAACTGTGAGAAGGACACTGTGAAGGAACCCCTTTTGGAACCGGGCCAAGAAGTGAAACATAAGGCAGTGGGTTTCGTAGAGGCATGGAGGATTCCTGGAGTTGCGCCATTCGCTCTTTGCCTCTTCTTCTCCAAATTGGTTGCATATACCTTCCTGTATTGGCTACCGTTCTACATCAGCCATACACGTAAGTCTTCATATCCAACCTTCAAATCTGTCTGACATCATTCTCATTTGATGGTTCAGTATACGTATTAGAAGCCCTTTTTCTAGAACTGGAACTGTTCCTAGGAATGTGCTTTCTAATAGGCCTTCACTTGTTTCAGGTATTGGTGGACAGTACCTCTCTGATGCTATGGCCGGCAGCTTATCAACAATCTTTGATGTTGGTGGTGTGTTGGGAGGAGTCCTTGCCGGTCACATCTCTGATCGTTTAAATGCACGAGCAATCACAGCTGCTAGCTTCATGTACTGTGCGATACCTGCCCTCTTCCTGTACCGCACGTATGGAAGCATGTCGATAATGTGGAACATCTCCCTCATGTTCATCACTGGAATGTTTGTGAATGGGCCTTATGCCCTGATCACCACTGCAGTGTCAGCTGACCTTGGCACCCACAGCTCTTTGAATGGCAACTCCCGAGCACTTGCCACTGTGACAGCAATAATTGATGGGACAGGGTCTGTCGGAGCTGCCATTGGACCCTTGCTAACAGGATACATCTCATCCAAGAGCTGGAGTGCTGTGTTCACAATGTTGATGGCAGCAGCTCTCCTTGCTGGGCTCCTCTTGACAAAGCTTGTATGTGCCGAGCTAAAAGGAAAAACACCTTCCAATGCGAGCAAGGATGTCGCCGATGCACAAGGTACCTACTCAGATGAAGTGTAAATCCAAAGCTGGTTGCGCCATGTAAGTAGTTCCAGTGAATGCCTATTAAGAAGTTGGCCGGTTGCCACTTCCCACTGCCTTACATGATGGCTACCAGTCTGAAGACTGAAAAGGGAGAGATTTGGCTGCTGAGTGACTTGCTCAAATGCCACTTCAGATGATTTTTTGTGTGTGTTCAGGTATAGAGGCGATAGAAGGCAGAGGTGTGCGCTAGATTAGTTTTCAGGTTTACTAGATAGAGGTGAAAACACCTCTAAAGCTCTAGAGCCCAAATATAGGCACATTTTAGGCACCTTGCATTGTAAATATGTTGGGCAATAAGGTCGGGCTTGTACTGGTTGCACTTAATTGTATGTGATTATTGTTAGATCAGGGTAGATCAAAGGGAGGACGAACCACCCTTCTGTACAAACATTATACCTGAATGGCCAACTCTGCATTTACTTGGAATGTTGGCCTTCTTTTGTACGTGTAAACAGCGTGAAGAAGGTTCAGAGAGTTTTCAATTCAAGCACCAGGGTGTTGATTCAAGAAACATTTGCGTACATATTTCTTCAGTTTAGTTTTTCTTTATTACAGTGTTTAGCAAATTTTGAAACTTGGAAGTTATAGGCACTCATTTTGAAACTTGGGAAGTTATATGTATTCATTGCTAGAAACACAGCCACAGGTGCCATAACTGCATCGACATTCTGCAGGTTGGAAAAAACCATAGCCGCTCTCTAATCTCTATCGCCCTATTGTGTTGGAGGCTGATGCCATACAACAAATTGCTACATGACCAGGCACCAGCGACTTTGCAGTCACCTTGGGCAGTATTCATTGCATAAGACTTAAGAGACGAACTGTTATCAACTTTAATTGCTTTTAGGCGATAATTGCAAAGAGACTCGTTCAAAGCTTTTACATGGTCAAATCACTTTGTTCTTTCCGGATAATGGAACAACAGATTCCTTGGGAAAAAATAGATTTCGTCAGCAAGATAAATTGTGAACAAAAGCAATTGATGCATTTTCCAAGTTACAGTGTCAGCAATGCGCACAACCCATCCAACGAAAAATAACAAGAAAAAGAAAAGCTTAAGCTGGCTCAGCATTCCTCACGTACGCACACTCCTATATCGACAAAATAGGCAGGAGAACTTCAAGACATCTGGTTTGAATAGTCTTTTTCGAGTTCCCAAACACAACTTGCATGACTGTCTTTGATATGGCCAGAGGATAGCCTGAAAGAATTATGACTTCATCAGATAGCCCAGGATGATGCCGATCAAAGCAACAATTATGACAATGATAAAGGAGAATCCCCCTCCACGCCTCTTGCTGATCTCCTGTCTCACCAAATCCTGCCACATGAAACAGAAACAAATGAATATTGGGTTTCTCAACTGACGAGAAGGTCGTTAAAACCCCAGAATTTCTAGATGGCAGTACACACTTAAATGATAAAATAGTAGTTGTCCTAAAGGAGACAATAATAATTGTTCTTCAGGTAGTTCATGGTGCAATTCTTTGGCTTTACTAGGTAGACGGTGCGCCAAAATATGAAGTGACACATGATCTTAATCAAATATATCCTGAAAATGCATAGTGTAGGCACTGGCAACAGTTGAACAACTCTTGATATTAAATATTACTCCGTGAATCAGTAAAAGAAGATTAGCAGTGTTTTCAAAGTTCTTTGCTTAAGACAGGGACCAATCCAAATCACTTGGGTGCTGATTGACTAAGGGCCTGTTTGTTTGCGCTTTGGCTTTTGGGAACTTAATTCTAGAATCTGGATGGATCGTGGCTTTTAAAAACCTGATTTCGAGTCAGCATTTGATATGAATGAAGTTTATATATGTATAAGTATAATCAATGGAAACACCCCGTTGTCGAACTGCAAAAAATCTTTTATTAAACATGTTTAGAAGACTAGAAAAACTCTTACATTTAGTGAGCTGATGATGGACAAGCATATGAAAAATTCAGGGCCCAACTCAATCTCGTTTGTGTGATACATAAAATTGACAAACAATAAACAAAGAACAAAGAAAAAAACAAAAAAAATGAATACGTGGTGTTTCTGTCCTGTTTCCCAATCAATTTCATATTTTACAAAGTCGATTTTGGCCTTAAAAGGCCTGTTCGGTTTGTGAATGAACCAGTGTAAAGGTGCGTACCCAGTGGCTGAAAGCTTCCCCAAATAGTGGGATAGGGAAGGAAGTTTCTAAGCAACCTTGTCGTTGCTTATTTCGCAAGTAGGCTGATTATAAGAACCTCTAGGACGCATGTGGAAGACTAACTGCACTCAGCCCATTCTTCATTTCTGACTCTAGTGTGCCAAGCCAAAGTAGGAAAGGGTTCCCTTGCCCAGTAGTAATCTGAACCCTTTCCTACTTTGGCTTGGCACAAATAAGATGCAGAGAATTTGGTTCCCTTTCTCAGTAAAGCAGCAAAAGGAGGGTGAGGTTGCTACAATGGCAGGGACTTCAGTCAGGGGGGAGTTCAAGCACGGCAAGAAGAAATTTGATTTGGGCAGCTGAGAACTCAAGCTCGGTGCAGTGAAGCTCAATTAGGTAGAAGTGTATGGTGTGTTTGGTTGCTTGGATGGTGTTTTGTAGACCCACATCATGTATCCTGTATCCTGGCCAGAGGGAAGCAGGCTAAGCGGGTGCAGATTCTCAAAAAGAAAGTGTTTGGTGAGGTTGCATGAGCGGATACAAAAAAAAAAAAAAACTAAGATGTTTGGTTGCCTGTATGAGTAGATGCAATCTGTTCAGCATGTGAGACTTACACGGGCCCCTCACTCTGCCGCTGCATCCACTGGGCCTGGCCAGCCAGCGATGCTCAAAACGAGTGCATCCATGGAGCCTGCATCCAACCGTAGATTTGCTTCCACCCATGCAAAACACCCAGAAGCAGGCAACCAATCATGCTTCTCTGCCAGAATATAGCACACGCTGGTGCATGCACAGCGGAAGCAGTGAACCAAACACGCCCGTACTCGAGCTCGGGTTGTGGGGAGGGGGGGGGGGGGGGGGGGGGGGGGGGTTGAGCTCAATTTGGGTGATGGAGACCTTGACTGTGGCAGCAGAGAGCTCAATTCAATTTGGGCGGTGGGGAAATCGATTCCGGCATTTTCTAGCTTGCTCTGTGGAGTCTGAGGCCACCGTCGAGAGGCAATCACGAGAACTAAAGACCAAGAGCTTGAAGATGGAACACCACATGCCCGAAGTCTACAGGTTACTGTTAAGTGTTAACGCTAAATGCCTATTGAGTTTTCATGAACATGCATATCGCTGGTTGTACTAGTGGATTTGCGTGAAAGGAGATGGCATCTCTACTGAAAACCAGCATATGGTGCTTATAAGGTACCCCCTCCGTCCATCAGTGCAAGGTCAAGGTATATATATATTTTTTGAATAATGAAAAGTCTTGTCAAATCATACAACTGTTTATAGTGTACAAAAATTGCACCAACAGATACATATTGAAAGTAGTTTTGAGATGGTGTTGATTTATAGCATTTGAAAATATATCATATCATAAGAGAAATTAGAGGTCAAAATCTAATTGAAAGAATTTTCCCATACTAAAATATTCTTTATATTGATGGATGGACAGAGTATTATTGTAATCTGTTAGTATGGGAAATAAAATAGATTTCAGTATTCTGAAAACATTCAAATCCACTCAAATCATCGCAAAGGGGAAACTGTATCTACAAATAACAGTGTTTTTGGTATAGAAAAACATGCATTGACCACAACAGAATTCTCTTTATTGATTCTCTTAGCAAATTTTATGTTTGAACAGAAATCTCGTGTGATATAACTATAAGGACTACCTCTACAACTGTTGATGAGATGACAACAAAAAGAGATTAAAGATATAGGATATGCAATTCTTTGGCTTTACTAGGTAGATGGTGCGCCAAAATATGAAGTGACACATGATCTTAATCAAATATAGGATATGTTTTAAGACTCAAAAGCAGAATCACACATAAAGTTTGGGCTAAATAGAAGAAATTTGGAAACAACTTCGATCTTCAAAATACAAAAAATAATGATCAACTATATCCTGAAAATGCATAGTGTAGGCACTGGCAACAGTTGAACAACTCTTGATATTAAATATTACTCCGTGAATCAGTAAAAGAAGATTAGCAGTGTTTTCAAAGCTCTTTGCTCAAGACAGGGACCAATCCAAATCACTTGGGTGCTGGTTGACTAAGGGCCTGTTTGTTTGCGCTTTGGCTTTTAGGAACTTAATTCTAGAATCTGGATGGATCGTGGCTTTTAAAAAGCTGATTTCGAATCAGCATTTGATATGAATGAAGTTTATATATGTACTAAGTATAATCAATGGAAACACCCCGTTGTCGAACTGCAAAAAATCTTTTATTAAACATGTTTAGAAGACTAGAAAAACTCTTACATTTAGTGAGCTGATGATGGACAAGCATATGAAAAATTCGAGGCCCAACTCAATCTCGTTTGTGTGATACAAAAAATTGACAAACAATAAACAAAGAACAAAGAAAAAAACAAAAAAAATGAATATGTGGTGTTTCTGTCCTGTTTCCCAATCAATTTCATATCTTACAAAGGCTGCGTTTAGATGCAAAATTTTTTGCAAAATGCTCCTATAGCACTTTTTGTTGTTATTTGGCAATTAGTATCCAATCATGGACTTATTAGGTTTAAAAGATTCGTCTCGTGAATTTCGTCTAAATTGTGTAATTAATTTTATTTTTTATCTATATTTAATGTTTCATGCATGTGTCCAAAGATTCGATGTGACGGAGAATCTTGAAAATTTTTGCATCTAAACTGGGCCAAAGTCGATTTTGGCCTTAAAAGGCCTGTTCGGTTTGTGAATGAACCAGTGTAAAGGTGCGTACCCAGTGGCTGAAAGCTTCCCCAAATAGTGGGATAGGGAAGGAGGTTTCTAAGCAACCTTGTCGTTGCTTATTTCGCAAGTAGGCTGATTATAAGAACCTCTAGGATGCATGTGGAAGACTAACTGCACTCAGCCCATTCTTCATTTCTGACTCTAGTGTGCCAAGCCAAAGCAGGAAAGGGTTCCCTTGCTCAGTAGTAATCTGAACCCTTTCCTATTCTGGCTTGGCACAAAC
This sequence comes from Saccharum spontaneum, assembly GCA_022457205.1. Taxonomy (NCBI): domain Eukaryota; kingdom Viridiplantae; phylum Streptophyta; class Magnoliopsida; order Poales; family Poaceae; genus Saccharum; species Saccharum spontaneum. The sequence goes on from CM039604.1 coordinate 8,788,872, forward strand.
AAGATGCATAGAATTTGGTTCCCTTGCTCAGTAAAGCAGCAAAAGGAGGGTGAGGTTGCTACAATGGCAGGGACTTCAGTCAGGGGGGAGTTCAAGCACGGCAAGAAGAAATTTGATTTGGGCAGCTGAGAACTCAAGCTGGTGCAGTGAAGCTCAATTAGGTAGAAGTGTATGTGTGTTTGGTTGCTTGGATGGTGTTTTGTAGACCCGCATCATGTATCCTGTATCCTGGCCGGAGGGAAGCAGGCTAAGCGGGTGCAGATTCTCAAAAAGATAGTGTTTGGTGAGGTTGCATGAGCGGATACAAAAAATAATAATAAGATGTTTGGTTGCCTGTACGAGTGGATGCAATCTATTCAGCATGTGAGACTTACGTGGGCCCCTCACTCTGCCGTTGCATCCACTGGGCCTGGCCAGCCAGCGATGCTCAAAACGAGTGCATCCATGGAGCCTGCATCCAACCGTAGATTTGCTTCCACCCATGCAAAACACTGTAGCCAGAAGCAGGCAACCAATCATGCTTCTCTGCCAGAATATAGCACACGCTGGTGCATGCACAGCGGGAGCAGTGAACCAAACACGCCCATACTCAAGCTCGGGTTGGGGGGGGGGGGGGGGGAGAGGGGTGTGGAGCTCAATTTGGGTGATGGAGACCTTGACTGTGGCAGCAGAGAGCTCAATTCAATTTGGGCGGTGGGGAAATCGATTCCGGCATTTTCTAGCTTGCTCTGTTGAGTCTGAGGCCACCGTCAAGAGGCAATCACGAGAACTAAAGACCAAGAGCTTGAAGATGGAAGACCACATGCCCAAAGTCTACAGGTTACTGTTAAGTGTTAACGTTAAATGCCTATTGAGTTTCCATGAACGTGCATATCGCTGGTTGTACTAGTGGATTTGCGTGAAAGGAGATGGCATCTCTACTGAAAACCAGCATATGGTGCTTATAAGGTACCCCCCCCCCCCTCCGTCCATCAGTGCAAGGTATATATATTTTGAATAATGAAAAGTCTTGTCAAATCATACAACTGTTTATAGTGTACAAAAATTGCACCAACAGATACGTATTGAAAGTACTTTTGAGATGGTGTTGATTTATAGCATTTGAAAATATATCATATCATAAGAGAAATTAGAGGTCAAAATCTAATTGAAAGAATTTTCCCATACTAAAATATTCTTTATATTGATGGATGGACAGAGTATTATTGTAATCTGTTAGTATGGGAAATCAAATAGATTTCAGTATTCTGAAAACATTCAAATCCACTCAAATCATCGCAAAGGGGAAACTGTATCTACAAATAACAGTGTTTTTGGTATAGAAAAACATGCATTGACCACAACAGAATTCTCTTTATTGATTCTCTTAGCAAATTTTATGTTTGAACAGAAATCTCGTGTGATATAAGGACTAACTCTACAACTGTTGATGAGATGACAACAAAAAGAGATTAAAGATATATTGTCAAACAGTTAGATCAATCTAGATAAGTCCCTAATATGATAGAATGATAAAAATGCTATGCTTCACTTACAAGTTCCTGTCTAAGTCTATGATTCTGTTGAATCGCGGAATTCTTTTCTTCAGTCAACTTGGAAATCAAAGCTCCAGCCTGCAACGCCAACACTCCCAAAGTATGAGACAATATGAAAAAAGTACAAAGTAAAGGAAATAAAGTACAAAGATGCCAACTCTATTATGAAATCTTAATATCTTATACTAATCAGAACAGTAACTGACCTCTGTAGATTTGTCTTGAGGCTCGATGCGCTCTCTCAGCGCCTGCAATGATTTCAGAAATATATTATCCTCCAAACGAGAAAAAAATGGTAAATGGATAAATCAAAGTTCAATGGTAACAATAACTCACTCTGGTGAATCCCCCAGCAGGTCCATCTACATTTTCTGATTCAGAAGCCCTAGATGGGGAGCCTTCTTCAGATTCCTCTGGAACTGGAGAGGGTGGCTGTGGAGGAGCAACATAGGTCACTCGCAACTTGACCTCTTCCATCTTATTCCCAGACTCCTTCGTAAACTATCAAGTCACACAACAATCAATACCATAGAGATTTCAATATAGCTGCAATCTAAAGTCAATTTTGATAAAGAGTGCTATGAAGACAAGACAATTTTATCTCTGTAAAAAAAAATCCCACAACTGATGCCCTTATCCTTATATGTATGTAGTGTTTCATCAGATTATTCCTGAAAAACGTTTAAGAAAGAAATATTACCATATCCCCTGTGACATCCTTCACAGTTATACCAGCAGGGGCAACGACGCTTTGGACTAGGAACTTATCTTTGCACTGCATGTCAGGCGGGGCTTCCCGCTGTGCTTGCATTGTAACTGTAATAGTAGAGATAAATACATAATAACAACAAAATGGATGATGGTTTGCCCAAACACATATCGCTTTGGTAAATGCCAAGAGTCACATACCAACAACATCACAGGTAGACCGTGGCAACACAACCCCAGTGTTGGGCCGCACTGAATACTTCTTTGGACTTGTAGTTTTCACCTGGATAATCAAAGAAACAGTTAGACAAGAAATATATGGTTACCATAAGACCTCCTTGAACATATGTTTACATTTTCAAGATGAAACTATATATAATATAAGCAGTTAAACAGCACAAAGATGTCACACTAACCATTGTAGAATAGCAAGAAAAAAACATCAACGTATGTTCAATCATCAATGGCAGATTAAATCAGAATGCATCGCAACCTCTAAGAGAAATAACATCAGTGACAATGCTAACAGGTGAATAAATCACCAAAGGTCAACAGCTTCTTTTTTGCACTGAGCAGGCATTTTTACCAGAGTTTAATAGTTGGGTCTCGGAGGAAAACAAAGTGACCCCTCCAAGCGCCAAACCTCAATATAAAGATGTTAGCAATACAATTCCAATAGCTCCAAAGTGTGAGCAAGCAAGACATGCAAGTATGAATAGAACAGACAATTTAAAGTTTTTTTAATCATGCAACTTGCCCTTCGTCGATACAGTAAACGTCCAAATTGAGGGCCCGCTATCACAGAACAATCTAGAGGGCCCCAATTTTTGGATGGTCAAATTCGATGTTTCAAATTCATGTAAAACAGACTTGCAGGAATGTCACCACAAACCCATCAGGTAGCACAGCAGCCCAAATAGCATGGTCTCAATCCATCTCTGGGGTTCTCATATGAGATAATTTCACGTGGGGGGAAAACACCCAAATAGAGGGCAAGGGGGCTGCTATTGCTAAGAACAAACGGACCTTGAAGGCGATGTAGTCGTCGGTGTGATTCGACAGCTGCATGGAGCACGAGATCTGCTTCTTCAACTCGACTGCTCACGAGAAACACCAGCAAGGTCAGGAGCCAATCGATCCGCGCCCACAGAAAGAAGGGGAAAAAAACGGTTTTTTTTTTCTCCAAACCAAGAAGAAAAGAATAAACCGGGAGACAGGGGGCGGCAGGCATACAGGGGAAGCGTAGCTCGAGGGGTTCGACGCGTAGGAGCTCGCCGGCGGTGGCAGGGGCGGGGGTGGCCATTGCCGGATCAAAACACGTAGAGAGAGAAACGGCGCGAGGAGAGAGAAGGGGGAGATCTCGGGGAGTCGGGGTGGTGGGATAGGAAGGGTGGGAAAAAAATAGAAGTTGGCTCTGGTTTTCCAGCTTTGGTCTTCGTATAATTGCAGGTATCCGTTCTCTCCCAACTTCGACAGCAGGACAAAATCTATACCTAATAATAAAGAGGCAAAATTTCAGGCTCTTTTTTTTCGTCCAGCCCATTCAATTCGGCCTAACCGCCGGCCCACTCGCTCGCGTGTGAGGGCCGCCCGGCGCTTGCTCGCATGCCTGCCCGACGCTACTCTCCCAGCCGCTTCCCCGCGTCCCTGTCCATGCGTGCCCGATGCTTCTCTCCCATCCGCATCCCCGCTTCCCCATCCGCGCCTCCTCCCCGTTGCGATGGCGCTTCACATGCACGCGCGCCCATCTGAGCCGGTCTCCCGACGGCCAGCGGCAGGCTCTCGCCGTCCATGGTCCCGCGCCCTACCACGCCGCGCCCACCCGTTTCGTCCTCCAGGCGGCCGGCTCATTTGCATCGGCATCCCAGCGGCGGCAGGTGCTCGCCGTCCACGACCCCGCGCCCTCCCACGCCGCGCCCATCCATCTCGTCCTCCAGGCAGCCGGCTCATCTACGTCGGCATCCCGGTGGCCGGCGGCTGGTGCACGCCGTTCATGTCCGTCTCAGCCTCCCGATGTCCAGAAGGAATCAACGTGGTTCGCCATATTGGATTCAGGTTTCTCTCTTTTCCCCCTTTTCAGGATTTTTGGTTTCTTCTCCAATAATTCTCTCTTCGAGAACAGAATCGACTGGGTTCTCCATAACCTGTTCGATTCAGGTTTCTCTCTTTCCCCCCTTTTTTCCTATTATAAATTAGCCCATGAATCTTATTTCTTGTTATAAAAACAAAGTTAATCTTTGTTGATAGCGAAGTCTCTGCATCTGACATTATGACAACAAGCAATCGAAACCTGATCTCGATCTTGCCTGATACATACTCGTCGGATCTGCTATTTGCAGCTGTTAGCAAGGTTTGGCCAAGTTTACATCAGAATTACAAAGAATCGCAGGGAGCAAAAGTACAGTGAAGAGTGAACAACCATTATTTTGCAATGATGATGGCAAAACAAGTGTAATTGTTGGAAAGGTTGCAATCACAAAAAAATATGTCTATCCTGCTGGTGATGTCAGAGTACTTGAAGCTGTATATGACCCAGGATCGGATGCTAGGGGTCTTATTGATTGTGTTGTATTTCCTCAGAGAGGGGAAATGTATGTTTGCTATTCTGAAGCTGAAAATGACTATCTTAGAACGTGGAGTTCAATTTCTCTGTCCATGGCTGTGAAGCAGCCTGTCTATTGAATTAAGACAATGTATTTATCTCTGTTAGCAATGTTGTCCATATTATATGTTGATATCCAGTTGTGTAGTTTACAATTAGCCATTTGGGTTAATGTTGTCAATGCTAGCACTATGCCACTATCCTTACTTGAATCTTCAAATTAGTTAGGCCTCATCCGAATGGATGCTCGGGTGGCGATTTGGATGGCGACCTCTTCTTGTTACATGGGATGACAAATTGATTCCAGAGAAGGTTGATGCACCTATGGACTACACTGTAACGAGGCCACGCATAATGGACCATGTTGTTACACTTGAGGTTCACTCCTTACTCCTGAGTGTTTTATCGCTCAATTTTCTGGATTATGTATACCGTGGTTGATTTGCTGTTGTTCTTATTTGGTTAATGTCAGATTTCTATAGTCATAAAATATGAGTTTATAAATTGCTGTGATCTTGTCCTGAGACGATGGATTCAGGCATTCTAATTGAACGATATATGTATGGAGCTAAGGAACCTTGCATGTTTCTAAAATGTGTTCATGAAACAGGTGCGGATAGGCTGTTAAGACAAAATTTTAATCCAGCCAGCATGGTATTAAGACGGTAGGTATGTGCATTGGCATGTAGAAGTAATCTAGCTACTTGAAAAATAATGTTTAAAATGAAAAACTTTTAATGTTTTGAAATATAGTCACCGTGAACATTCAACGAATGCCTGCATATGTTTTGCCATCTTGCATGGTTATTCTCGCTTGAGCAAAATGTTACAAATGAACATCTGCATGCAAATGCTTGCAGGAAATTCAAAAGTCAGTTACATGACAAATGATGCCCTCGGTGTTATCTCCACCGCCCACTTGATCCACGCAGACCATAATCCGCTGAAAGCTCGCAGCCCCGAGTGCCTCCAGATGGCCACTCTGCACTACATGGCAGTCGACTTTGCCAAGACAGGAACGCCAGCCGAGATGTCCCTGACGCTGTGGCCCGGGAGTTCCCGGACTTCATGGAACGATGGGAGAGGCCAATGTACGTCTCCAACGGCGTCCTCAGCAAGCTGTACCACGCAGCCCTACAGCATGAGGAGAACGCAGACGCGCTCCTGCCTGCGGCCCCAACGGGCTTCGTGTATGACCCGGACCTCAAGGTTGCTGGTTTCGACAAGTTCCTAGACACTGCGGAGGAGCAGTACAAGGCATACGCCGAGAGGCTGGGCACCCTGATGACCTACTCCGCGGAGCGCGAGGATGAGATTCTGACGAACAACATCCGGAACAAGTTGGTGTATCTACGGCAGGACAACAAGCGCTACTTCGAGATGAAGGACCGTATCATCGCTGCTGTCGACGCCCTACACGCGGAGGTGGCTCAGGGCTTGTAGGGACGATGACGCATCGAAGATGGCATCGGCATGGTACCACGTGACGTATCACTCGGACTGCCGCGGCAAGAAGCGATTCTAGAGCTTCCCATGGATCGTTTGCAACACCCTGCTAGCGGTCAAGGCAGTGCGCAGGTGCTAGAAGCGGGTGGAAGACGCCGCCGCGCCCATGGACTACAACGTCTCTGCCGCGCCCTCGCCCGTGGACTGTGACGCCTCCTAGGCGGAGGTGCTACTGTGATAGTGAAGTTATCTTGTGTTGTGAGTGGAAAATAGGCAGCATTGGGTTTAACAAGAATTGACGATTAGAATAGTATGTTAATAATCTCCCCGTTGCAAGTTATAAGTCGTTCCACCTTTCTTAGGTAAGAGATTAAAAACGTAAGTACTTAATTGCCTAGAACTCATGAGCTGTACTCGTGCAAGTTAGATAGCATATGTCCAATCAATGTACAGAGTCTGATTTAGTCTGATTCTAAAGCGTATTAGAACAAATGCAACAAGATATAAATCCCGTTGCAACGCACGGGCATATTTGCTAGTATTATATAATCGTAGATTTTTGCATATAGGAGTCCTAGCTCCAAACGCTAGCTCGGTGGACCACTGTATAATAACAAACTGATGAAATATATTTGTTGGGTGGTGAAATCCGATTAGTACAGGAACTTAAGTTGCTTTATTACTTTGTTTTATATCCTAATAATTTTGTATGTATAGTGGAGTGTGGTATGAATATCATGATCTGTTCTAAATAGCTACTAGGTCCATCCCAAATTATAAGACGTTTGACTTTTTTGACACCAAATTTGACCACTCGTTTTATTCAAATTTTTTTGCAAAATATCACCTTTTTTTTATCGTGGCTTGCTTTATTAATAAAAGTTCTTCAATCAAGAATAACTTAAGTTTGACTATATTTGCATAAATTTTTTTGAATAAGACGAGTGGTCAAACTTGAGGTCAAAAAAAGTCAAACGTCTTATAATTTGGGATGAAGGGAGTATGATCCTTCATTTGTGAATTTTGAAGGCTGAAATATTATATTTCTTTATTAAAAAAACAACCTGTTGAAATGGACTGTAAACAAAACTTGTTGAAACATAGTGAGGTTGGTGTGAAAATTTAGAACAAGTGGTTGTGTTTTTTTATGTCTTTGATTTGGTATGCTTTCTAAAATAATAGTATTTCTAGCTTAAACTAATGGTGTTTCTATGAAAGGGGCTAAGCTTACAAGAGCCTTAGTAGCACCTTACGTCTTGGTTCGACTCCCCTAGGAGCAAATATTTCAGAATTTAGGCTGTGTTTAGTTGGTGCTGTAAAATTTTTAGAAGCACAGTAACTCTTTCGTTTGTATTTGGCAATTAGTGTCCAATTATGGACTAATTAGATTCGAAAGATTCGTCTCGTGATTTACAACCAAACTGTGTAATTAGTTATTTTTTACCTATATTTAATGCTCCATGCATGCGTTCAAAGATTCGATGTGACGGGGAATCTTGTAAAATTTTTGGAAGTTTGAAGTATCTAAACACACCCTTAATGGTGTTGTATTTTCAGTGGTAGGCTACATTTCCGTTGATAACGAGGCACTTATGATGACTTCGTCAATCTCGAGGATTTGTCAGTTCAATCTTCGAAGATGCTCATGTTGCGTAACTCTCAAAAAATGGTGTTCCAAATAGACGGTTTTGGTTTGGTAGATGCAATGTTTTTTAAGCAAGACTTTTTTTTATTGCTGAGTTGTTTTTTCAGAAGTTGTTGCTTTCACTAGTACAATTTTTTGCAACACCTTAAAACCTACTTTCGGCTTTTGGCTTTCAGCTTTTCGACTAGGTGAAATAGAGAGATGTTTCACAATTTTTTCAATGGAGACGGAGAGGGAGGCAGGTTTTGTAGTTGTTTGAATTAAACTGCTTACAACTTTTTTCACATTGTGTAGCTCACAATAGCTTTTCCATAGCTCAAAACTTCCTGTGTGAAAGGTCTTGATGACTAGAGGGGGTGAATAGCCTAATAAATTTTTCTACAAAATGTGCTAGACAAGTTGATTAGTAATAACAATTAACAAGATGCAAGTTTTGCCTAGCCTAAGAGGGATTTGCAAGCCACCTATCCAATTGGTAATTCTAGTTTTGATTTACTCAACCGCACTAGTTTAAACCGCAAGAGTGACAACTTAAACAAACTACTCTACTCAAGCTAACAAGGCAACTAGGCAAGACAAAGACTACAACAAGATAGTAACAAAAGCAATGCAAGAGTAGGTCTAGAAGTGATTTCACTAAGGGGCGATGAATAGAGCCAACCAATTGATATATTCAAATGATGATCCAATCAAGTAGCCAATCACCAAGATAAACCAATCACAATCACGAATTGATGACAAATGATTTATCCCGAGGTTCACGTGCTTGCTGGCACGCTAGTCCCCGTTGTGTCTCCTTACACCACGTGGTTCGGTGGCTAATCGGTCTAACACACCGAGCCTCTCAAAAGGCGCCATAAGAACATACACATGGCTAAGAGTTGCAATGATACGAGCAATCCACTAGAGTTGGAATTCGGCGCTCCGTCGGGGAACCACAAGAACCCCTCACAAGACAATCACCAGAGCCGGCCACGAACAATCACCAACACATGCCGGACCTCCACCGCTGCTCCAAGTCATCTAGGTGGCGGCAACCACCAAGAGTAACAAGAAATCCCACAACAAAACAATCCCTCAAGTGCCTCTAGATGCAATGCAATGATCAATGCATTCGAATCACTCAATCTCACTCAAAGATCGCAATCGAATGCAAGGAGATGAGTGGGGAGAAGTGTGAGGGCGTTGGCTCAGCGAGAGAGAGCATAAAGCCGACCAACAAGTATTTATAGACGTACCCCTTTGAATAGAGCCGTTATACACTGGTCGAGGTCACTAGACACGTCTGTCGCGCTTGCAACAGACATGACACACCGTGTCCATCGCTCGGATGAACGCCACGTGTCCTGCATCTTCAAAGTTCCAACGGTCGAAATCCTCTTCAACAGACGCGTCCATTGCTACATGCCCGTGCATCTGTTGCCCCTACAGACGCTATACAGAGAGCTTCGAAAACGTCTCCGGCCAACAGACGCATCCGTCGCGAGGCCATCAAACGCGTCCAGTGTCTAACGTAGCTGAGTCCTCCGAGGGTGCTGACGTTGAAGCCAACGGACGCTGACGCCATGCGTCTGTCGCTCGACCACCAGCGCGTCTGGTGCTCACACACCAGCACAGCGCAGCTAGGGTTTGGCAACAAACGTGGTGGCCATGTCTGACGCCTCCGAACCCCGCGTCCGACGCCTGTTTCTCAGCGAGAAACACTCCCGCGACTTCGCCTCCTTTTTCATCCTTTGGCGCAATGGAAAATAAGCGTTTCACCTCCACAAAAATGCCTGAATCCTGCCTCGCAAGCTCGACGGGAGGGAGAGAGGACCCCAAACCCCTCTCTACCGCTCAAACTCCACCGCCTTCGCAAATATACTAACACCACCAAGTGTACATCACCATGTGCATGTGTGTTAGCATTTTCAGGCGTTACGTTAGCTCTTTACTAGATCCTAATGCATATGATCAAAGAATGACATCTAGAGGCACATGTAGGACTCAATTGCAAAGAGAATTCCCCTCTTCATAGTATAACTATGTATCCTAAGCCATCCACACCCTCTATGGTGTCTTGGATGCAAAATAAAAATCCCTATCATATACCTTTGCCTGGAGCACCCACTTGTTGCACCTTGTTCCAACTCCACATCATGGTAAGCACTTCATCATCACATTACTTGATCACCATGCTTCACCATGTCTCGTGCCAAACATCATTGCTACACACATTCTTATGCATATGATTAGCAATTAGGTATTGTCACTAATTACCAACACCAAACATAGAGCTTTCACCGTGGCTCACAGCTAAACCAAACAGACTCTTAATCAAGTTTATGGAGAAGAGTATTTCCATCTATGACAAAAGAGATAAACTAAAAAACATATTAATGTATCTAATGATGCTTAGTTGATAGCGTAAACATTTTGTTTTCTGTAATTTTTGCCAAACATATTATAGTTTGACTTAGGACCACTCGAAATCCATTATATTTAGGACAAGAAGTAGTAGATTGTATCTTCTTGCTCCATGCATGGAAGTAGCCAATATTTGTAATGTATGGAGTATTTCTATCTAAGAGGCTAAAACTCAAAGAAAATGTATGTGATGTATATGAAGGAAGATGCACAATTTCTTCGTTGGAGCTAAGATTGGTTTACTTAAATTGAACAAATTTTACATTATCATCTTTTTATACTTTTGTGCTTTCATGTTATAGAAAAGCGCATCAAAATCTATATCATCGAGTTAATTTCTATAAATCTAGCTTGACAATGTATTTATTTAATATTGTAGATGTTAACATTTTGTTTTATATAACTCGGCCAAAGTTGGATAAGCTTGACTTAAACAAAACTAGAAACAACATATATTTGTACATGTATAATTTTCGAAGTAATCTATTATGTTCTTGCTCGACGTCGCAAGCAGTGTTTTCTTTACAGTCTTGTATCATGAAGAAAAAATTTATATGTATTGGGCCATTGTTTTTCCCTTGTCAAAACCCTGCCATATTGCTATGTTGATTGCTTATCATCATGGTAAGCATCTAGGCCCGTAAGGTAGTGTGTTTTGGTGGTTAATGACAACCATGCAAATATGGCTAACATGTGTTTTGTATGAACATGTTTTGATGCTAGGTCACAATGCATGAGAAGACTAAGTCCCCCAAATATCAATGAGATGGCGAGGACTCGTGATTGAAAGGTGAAGAATCTATCAAGAGTCAAGTATAACTAAAGAGGGATTCGAGTGCTTGTAGCTCGATCAAGTGATCCGTTAGCATAGAGATGTGAACCTGCTGACAGTGGTTCAAAGAGCTAAATCGTCGAGGAATTGAGTTTGACTCGAATCAGATCAAGGACAAAGAAATTACAGTCGAGACAAGTTTAGTCCACAAGTTATACAAACGAACACACACACACACACACAATGTAATTTGGTGTCCAACCTAGTGTATCTGAGATGGATATTACGGTACTAAGGTCGGACGACCAACTAAGGAAGAAGAAGATGGGCGGACATTAATGCTGTAGTCAACCCAAAAGCAATTGTGTAGACATTGTTCAACTCAACCTATCAATGGTTCGGATAGTTTGCGCTAAGGAGCCAAACAATGGCCAGTCAAATGATACAAGAAGGGTGATTGCATTGGTAGTGGCAATTGTTCAGCTCTACATGATGGACGGTTCGGAGATGAAGTTGTTGTGAATGCTAGCCAATTGACAGAGGCTAGGTTTCTTAATAGTGAAGAATATCGTACAAGATAACAGGATGGACGATCCGACCATGCTCTCTATGAGCGTTGGACAAAGGATAGAAAATTGATGGCGTCAGCTAGGTATTGTGGATATACTGTGCAAATACATTGACCAGATGGTCCGATTGTGCTTGTGTGTGTGTGCGCGCGCAATCTGCATGTTGCTTTTTCTACACTTTTCCAACTACTCTCAACAGTTATCTACGGGGATATGGCCTATATAAACACCTCATGGTGCTTCACTTGTGGTCATTTGTTAGTGTGGAACCTTGGATACATCATAGAAACCAAAGAGGAGAGTGGTGTCAGGACTTAGTGTGAACTTCATTGCTTAGGACCTCAGTACTCATGCGAGCGACGCTTATCCTTGTTATCCTTGTTCAACGAGACCTGTAGATAGTCTTAGTGATTGTAGAGGTTCGTGAGCCAGAGCATGTGAGATCTTTGTGGCCTTTTGGTGAAGCCCTCCATGGTCTTCCAACGCATTGACCCTCTGACCTTCGTGTGGAGCGGCGATTTTATCACCTATGATGTGTAGAGGACATGAAGACGCATTCCTTCGTGGAGAAACTCTATAGTGCAAACGACGTCAAGGTGATCGAGAGAGTCAGAGTCAGGGCAGTGATGAGACTTGGTGACTCACCGCACTTGCCTTGGTTGGTAGTATTCTCGATGATTAGTGTAGCACCGTGACCTAAAAGACTTGGTGACTGGGAGCATACCTTGGTGGAGCTCCAACATAGATTAAGAGTTGCGTTTTGACAAACGATACCTTGAAAAAAATTATGATTGTCTTCTTACCTCTCTTTACATTCTTGCATTACTATCTCATCTTACTTAGTGTTTTTCCAACATTTTTTTGCATTACTTTCTCATCTTAAAAAAGTAAGCATGACTGGGAGGTAAGAAAATATAAATAGAACCATAACAAAAAACGACTAAAATTACTATGAAATGAATTTTGAATTGAAGGAAACTAAAAAAAAGTTTCTGTTTATGTATGAGCATCTAACCAAATTCAGACCATCCACATATTGAAAGGTGCTGGTACCCCCCGAGTCACAGATCGGACCATCTATTCGCTCGCCAAATCATCTCTCGTCGTCAGATCTAGGTCACCCGGCCCAGCAGCCTTCCTATAAAATCTCTCCTCCATCTGTCCTCCTCACTCCCTTTCCCGACGCCACGCTAGAGAGGAAGAGCGCGCGGAGAGCGAGAGCCCGGGAGAAGCGGCGGCCGATGGCAAGATGGTGCAGCGGCTCACCTACCGGAAGCGGCATAGCTACACCACCAAATCCAACCAGACCCGCGTCGTCAAGACTCCTGGTAAGACCGGCGCCTCGCCCTCGCGTGGTCGATCGCGCGTTGTTCCTGTTCGTGCGGGTTGTGGAGAAAGGATTCTCACTGCTCTGCTTATGTATTGGTTAGGAGTTAGATGGATCTGCGCGAGGGATTTATGACCCTTCACGTCGGATATCGCACTGTTGCCTTTTAATTTTACGCATTATTTGCTCGGATCGTGATTCTCGTTATTGTTGTTGATTAGGCGGGAGGCTTGTGTACCAGTACACCAAGAAGCGCGCGAGCGGACCGAAGTGCCCCGTCACTGGGAAGAAGATCCAAGGAGTATGTTCCGCCCACCTTTATGTTGTATCCACTTGTTCTTGCGTTAGGTCGCTGCATCTTGCTCTATGCAAGGATTTTTCATTTCAATGCCGCGGGATCAACCTAGGCTAGGAGTTCCTGACGGAGCATGTATTTGAATTGCGGCATTAGTATTTTATGTAGCTTATGGCTCATATTCTTGTGAAGTTTGATTACAAACTGGGGGTTGAAGTGCACCTATTCTTGTTGAACCATTCTCTGGGCTCTTGGTTGGAACAAATTGTTATTCCTAAATCTAAAAGAATGTTGCTTTAGGCTCTTGGTAAACTGTATTTGTAGTGTATACATAATATTTGAGTGCTTAATTGACTGTTCTGATAGTAGTTTTGAACCATAGGTACAATGCTGGTTTTGTTTCATGATTGAGATTTTACATTGGTTTTGATCCTTAGGCCCTAGCTTGCTGTAAAACATGCTGTTGGAGCTGGTTAATTTGCATGTCATATCTGTAAACATATCTATCTGTGGTATACTGGTACTATATTATTCATTCCTGGGCAGTGTACACATTTGTCACAATGTATTTGTGTTGTGCGTGTTTTCCTTGAGTTTAGGTTGTAGGTCTTTTGTCCAGATCTGCCTGTCCTTTTGTTTTGAGTTTTTGGCCAATGATTATATAGTTATAACTAACAAGCATATGTCTGAATTTTCATGTTGATTAATCTTAATCTTCTTTATGAGGCCTTCCAATGTCATGTCTTCTTGTTATCTTAGTTTTGAAGCCTGAAGTTTTTCCCCAAAATATACATTTAACTTGCATGCTTATTAGTTGTATTTAATTCTTGTGATGGTTGGCTTGCATCTTTATTATGGTTCAATTCCTGTGAGGAGCTAGAGTAAAGGGTAGGATGAATTGATCCATGTTCATGATATTGGTGGATGTTAATACTAGATGTCCATCTCGATCTAAATGATTGCTAGAGCATGCATTCATCTTTAAATGAAGATATTAGCATCTTCTGTTGTTTGTTTAGAACAAATCAGGATGGCAGAGAGATTGTGGGCTTTGATGCCAATTACATGGAATTGCATTGTGTACTTTGTAAATTAATTGTGAGCTTGGTGGGCCTCTTTTCTGGCCTGGTGCCTTTTCATGTTATGAAGTGACTATGATGCATGGTTATCATCCCAGTTCATAACACGAACACGTATCCCCTACTGGTTGGTTCGCTAATTTATTACTCCCACTTCAATAACTGGCAGTGATTCTGGGTAAACACCAGCACATAATTGTGTTTTTTTGTGTAGTACATGTTATGATTATGAATGTCAGGACACCATTATTGGATCCCTTTGGTCTTCCTGGTTGTTGAGATGTTCTCTGTCAATGTTGATTTCTCATCTATGCTTTCACCTTACAAACATGTTTTGTTGTAACTTCCAAATTGCTGTTCTAGTTTGAACCAAATGTACTTCCCATGTTTTTTTCCTGGCATGCTACCGGGCCTATGATTACTGAGAAACATGATAAGCATATGTCTGAATCTTTCATGTAGATTCTGCCTAATCTTCTCTATGAGGCCCTTTGTGTTGGAACCAAATCACAGGATTGGGGCTAGATTTTAGATTTCATAAGCCTTGCCACAAACCATGGCAGGTTAGGATACATATGGAGTAGCATACTTGGTCTTTAAGAAAGGATTACAGCATATGATGCTAAAAAAAGGATTACAACATATTCTAAGTAGATGCTAAAGCAAGATAAGAAGATAAGATGCTGACATAAGCACCAACTACTCCTAAGATAAGCACAAGACTTAATTCTCCCCCTAAGTCTTATGTGGCACCTTCTGGGAATTTGAACCATCCCAATTCTGGCGCGGGGCTCCTAGAACTTGACCCGCCCAAGGACTTACCTTGTGTTTATCTTAGAAGTAGTTGGTGCTTATGTCAGCATCTTATCTTCTCATCTTGCTTTAGCATCTACTTAGAATATGCCTTAATCCTTTCTTAAGGACCAAGTATACTACTCCATATGTATCCCGAACCTGCCATGGTTTGTGACAAGGCTAATAAAATCTGAAATCTAGCCCTAAACGTGTGATTTGGTTCCAACACTTTGCACTCGCATACCCCCTCCCCCTGCATTTTTTTAATTTATAATTTTGATGTTCAAAGCAATCAATCTGTTGGCTCCTTTGCTATCTTCTATTTATTTGCTATCTTTGTTGGTAGAACTCTTCAGGTGGTGAGGTTTGGATGATGATCAGTTGCATAGTTCAAATGATCAGTAATGACTATGATTACACTGAATTGTCTTTCGCTCCTAACTGACAACCAACTGGCCACCTGATTTTGCCTGGTAATCTTGGAGGATTTTTGTGTACCACTATCTTTAGGACACTGATTTTTTATGTTTATCTGATTTTTTTTAAAACTTTCATTCAGAAGTTCAAGGACTCCTTGGCACACATGTCAATGTAGATAGTTTTTGTTTGAGTACTTCATTACATCAACTGTGCATGTGCTTCATAGCAATATCTTTGGACAAATTCCCTGTGCACACTGTTCCTTGAATGTGCTAAGGTTGTTCACCTTATAGGCATGACCGCATGTTCCTTGAATCTGCTAAGTTCACCTTGGAGTACAAGTTTGTGTCATTTACATCTTATCTAACTGCTCACAAATATTGCATATGCCTGAATTGCAGATTTCACACCTGAGACCTGCTGAGTACAAGAGGTCCAGGTTGTCAAGGAACCGCAGGACTGTGAACCGTCCATATGGTGGTGTTCTGTCTGGTACTGCAGTTAGAGAGAGGTGATCACTCTTTCGCATCTCATGCTCTTCTGTTATTAAAATGATTAATGGTGAAACTAAGCTGCCTGCACCCCTCAGGATCATCCGTGCCTTTTTGGTCGAGGAGCAGAAGATCGTGAAGAAGGTGTTGAAGATCCAAAAGACCAAGGACAAGGCCTCCAAGAGCTAGACAGTACTGCAATATAGACATTTACCACAATGTTTAAGTCCCTTCGAATTTGTTTCGGCAAGAAATTTTCTCGTGGGTTTGGGAAATCCTGGTACTTGTGCTAGTATGTGAGATGGATGTGGTTGTTTAAATTTTGGGCGTAAGTCGCAGATCCTTTTAAATCAGGTGGAATGGTTTTCACTTGGCTATGTAGATGTCAGATATTTTGCTAATGTTGCTTGCCCAGTTGCCCCAGTTTTGGCCTTCAAATCGACCTCTTCGTACTTAACGGTGAGCGTATCTTTAAATTTCTTTAAGCCTACATTGTCTCCTGATTACATCGTCTATTGTTGATTGCCGGCCAAAATGGACTTAGATATAAACATTTGTTTCTGTCTGGAGTATTTATTTATTATCTTTTCCTTTTTCCTTTACGAAATCTACACCAGACACTCCTGCCTCTCATTTGGCCACGTGGCCTCATATTCTCCATCCTGTGATCTTCATCGGACTATCCCAAAGCGGGCACCGCTGCTACCATTTCTACAGCCTTTCGTCCTGAGTCGTGACTCCCCAAGCACGGCCGTCTCTTGTCCTCGCGTCGGCTGCTCCAGCTGTCATCGACACGCCACCGCCCAGGCGCCCCTGATCCTCCACCTCCATCACCGCTGCTGTATCATCCTCCACCAGGCCACGCTCCTCTCCCACACATAAACGGACCACCGTTCGTCTGCAGCTCGCGGAGCGGAAGATCGATGCGACTGCGGTGCCAAACAAGAGCTCGGTGAGAGGGTCCCACTCCCACGCCCCTCCGGTGCGTGGAAACACCGGTGTACCGGTGGCTGAAACACGCCAACGCATACGCCTTCGACGGCGACGGCGACGGCGATGCCAGGCTGCTCCACAGCAGCGACGCGCTGTGCTGACGGAAGGCTAGCGCGGCTTCGGGACCGAATCCACCAGTGTACGAAGCTCTACGCCCTCGTCCAAGTCTCCAACAACCCCGTCGGTTCATCTTCGCGGCGTACATCCGCTACAGGATGCAGCAACGAGGGATGCCCCCAGAGTGTTTGATGAAATGCACGTTTGGAGCGCTACGATTTTGATATCCGTTTTTACTTTATCTGCTTGATGCCATGCAACTTCCTCTCATCCTGTAGTATACTAAAATCTTAATTTTTTTATTTATGTTTGATTCGATATGTATGCTTGCCAAATCCACATGCTCTTCAGTTATGGTGTGATAAATTATGCACCTGAATATATTCTAATTTTCATAGAAGTTTTTTTACCTGCTTGGTGGCATGCTACTTTAGATTTCTTATTATGTTACATAATTTTGTACTATAAAAATTCTTTTCTTTAGTCTCACATTTATAAAATTAGTGATCATAATAACTCCTATTAAATCTAAAAATACTTATATAAATATACTAAGGACTTGGAAAAATCCAGCTAGGGCTATGGTTGGATAACTAATACTCCTACCATTTCAAATTATAAGATGTTTTGACCTTTCTAATTTTGCTATGCACTTATATACACCATGTTTAGATACATGCTCCATCTGTCCCACAAAGAATGTAATTCTAACGCAGTGTCATGCTTTAGTATCTTAAGTTTGACCAATTATAGATAAAAAAATATCAAGATTTATGATATCAAATAAATATCATTAGATTAGTTACGAAATGCATTTTCATAATAAATTGAATTTGGAGTCATAAATGTGAGTATAAAAATTTGATCAAATGTGAATCACTTTAACTGGTACGCAACACGTGGTTGCATTATTTTTGGGACAGAGATTGTAGTTAGAAAAGTCAAAACGTCTTATAATTGAAATGGAAGAAGTATTTTATTATATGTTTTTCATTCAATTATGCTAATCATAGCATAATTTTTATATACTAGCATAGCATGAGATGTGACGTTTCTTCCATCTCGTGCAATCCCGGCGTACTTCCATGGCGCTATCCATCCGAAAGCTGTAAGCCCTTGTTCAGACCGTTCGACATTTCAAGGAGGGAAGGTTCGCCAGAACCTGTATCAGCTCCTCAAGGACAAGCGCGATGTGCACTTCACCTATGGGCTATGGCAGCGTCCGGCAGAACGGCATCCGTGCGTGTCAGCATAGAAGTTCTGCCTCAACATCGCCGGCGACAAGCCATCCTTAAACCATGGAAGTTCTTAGTTTTTAATGTGCTTGGAGCAGCTATCAACGTGATAGAGATGTGGCAACATGGATTTCTGCATGGATGCTTGCCGCAACCGATTGTTCTCAATTTTTAATTTATGCATCTCGTCTCATTAAATGTTATTATCCATAGAAATTGATATAGAAAACTACGGGAGATTTATGTACTATATTGAGTTTAAAAACTATGCAGTGGGACTGTGCCCAAAATTGATTTTGCAACATTAGTCCCTGCACTCCACAAACATGCATAACCAAGTAGAGACAAGTGGAAGCACAAATTTGCATTGGAAAAGCACATGTGAGTCAAACCAAGACAAGAGACATAACATTTTGTTTTACAAAGTTTAGTTGCTCCACCTGGACCCTATGTCTCCTTTGAGGTGGCGGCTAGCGACCCCAAAATGTCAAGTCGTGTCGTGTTCCTCTTGACCACTATCCTTGTCTTCATTAGTTGATCTTTTTTCCTTCTGGTGGCAAGACCCTGGCCCTCATGAACTGTCCCTGGCACTCCACATGTTAGGCACTTGCCAACGACGCCTAGCCATCTAGGAGGAAAGTTCTTAGACTAACAAATGCTTACCATGTTTCTTGTTACTTCCACAAAGTGCATAAGGCTTAGGATCACTTCACAAGTGCTCACTCAAGCTCACACAAATTAAATCTCACTCTTCAATCCAAAGGATATCTCCCTAAGCACACAAATCTCACAAAGGGAGAATTGGGAGAGATTTTAAGGCTTGTCTGAAGTATAGAGATGTTAGAGCGCACCAGCATCTCTCAAAGAGGTAGGGCACGAAATAGCTAGAGGGGCGGGGGAGGTCAGTTAGAACTGGTTTTTTTGCAGGACTAGCTATTAGATTTTGGAAAACCCCAGGAAATTGGACTGGCATATTTTTCTAGTTCATTGCACACTTAAATCTAGTTTTACAAGTTAATCACTCGGGTTTCTCTCCTAGGTTGTTTAGAGCACTTTTAGGTCTTGTCTAGTAACCAACGTTACATCTTTCTTGATAGTACAACATTCCTAGACTCAAGTTCAAGAATATTCATTTGAGTCACACTTGCGCCTCTCATTCTGGAAGTATTGCTATTCTTTTAATCTTCGTCATTTGAGGGTCTTCAACACTACCATCGCCGTGAGCATGCCCTCCTGGAGTTATGACTTAGGATTATTCATACCATATGATTAAGATTACACTTTTCATCCATAAGTCGCTTTTTTCATATAATTCAAGAAAAATATGATCCTTGACAAAACATGACTTCTTATAGCTTAATTAGTTCCTTGGCTCAATACAAGTACTCTATTCTTCACATTAGCCTTGGTGCCTAGCTAGGCCACCAAACTGTCACTTTCCATTCACCTTTGCTTAGTCCCTTGAAACTCTTTACTTGCTACCTTCACCCTATGAAGCCATCCTCTAGTCACAATTTGTCGTGAATCAACATTAAGCACTCTGTTTAATTCTAGTTATCTAATGTCATGATCATTGCTTGATTTGGCAAGCTCTATCTGTGAGACCAATCCATATGAAATTCATGTCCCACTCTTCCTTTTTCAATTAAACTTCGCCATCTCATCAATAATGAAATCCCACATTTAATGTCTCTATACTCCGAACAAGCTTCATGTGTGAGACCTATTGATATTCATCAAACCATGTCTATTTTTCATTTCAAAAGTAGTATGCTTGCCATTTTTCCATTTCATGAATCAATCTTGGACTCAATTCTTATTTGCATGCCATTTGCTTCGTTTGAGCCCAAATACAACAATCAACTTGATATTAAACACCTGCATATGATCCCGTCAAATATTTTAGTCCCTTAATTGTGTTGTAATTCAATCCACCAAAACCCACTTAGGAGCTAGACACACTTTCAGAACATTCCCCCCAACAGTCTAAACTGATGCCTCAAGCGCCATTAGGGTAATAGGATCAGCAATGAGGAGCACCTAATCCAGCCTAATGCCAAACTCGTCAACGTGTAACCATTATTAGATGTGCCTTGTACAATATTTGATACAAAGACCGACGTATCAACTTGTAAATATCTGTACCTTATCCGTTGACCATTGTACTTCGCATTTGGCATAAATTGTGTTTTAAATTTAGTGGTCTATGAAAGGTCACACCATCTAGGATGTATGGTGTTTCCCCCATGCCAATTGCAAAGGTAATCTTCCCCTTCTTTTTTTATTATTCCACATGCCAAGTATATATACCACAATGCCACAACCGAATTACATTGTTTAGTCAACTGGCACAGGCACCCTAGGTATAGCAACCAACACCAGGTCCGACCGTGGCGGCAAGGTGATCCCTGCTGCCTCCGTCATGTCCATCTCCTCAGCAACCATCCCTTCCGGCAGCTCCCAGTCGAAATGGAACAGCAGTGCCGCGAGCGCGAGCTCAACGTGCGCCAGACCTAATGCCATGCCAGGGCATATCCTTCTTCCAGCACCGAACGGGATGTACTCGAAGTCCGCCCCTCTGAAGTCCCTTTCACCGTGCTCAAACCTCTCCGGCACAAATTGTTGGAGTTGTTCCAAATTCACTCCAGGATATAGGCCGGGCTTCTGACGAAGCGAAGCGGAGGCCCGTCGCCGGAGGCTTGGGCCGTCACTTTAAGTTGTCAGCTGCTCAGTGTCCTAGTACAGATGCAGAGATTGAGTACATGTCAAGGGTTCCTTATTCTAGTGTTGTTGGGTCTTTGATGTATGCCATGGTTTGCTCTCGTCCAGATTTGTCATATGCTATGAGTCTTGTTAGTAGATATATGTCTAATCCTGGCAAAGAACATTGGAGGGCAGTTCAGTGGATTTTCAGGTACCTCAGAGGCACAGCAGATTCCTGTTTAAAGTTTGGAAGAACTGATAAGGGTCTTATTGGTTATGTGGATTCTGATTATGCTGCTGATCTGGACAGGCGAAGATCACTTACTGGTTATGTGTTTACTGTTGGCAGTTGTGCTGTGAGTTGGAGGGCTACTTTACAGTCTGTTGTTGCTTTGTCTACTACTGAAGCAGAATATATGGCTATTTGTGAAGCGTGCAAAGAATTAATTTGGCTGAAAGGTTTGTACGCTGAGCTCTGTGGAGTTGAATCTTGCATAAGTTTGCACTGTGACAGTCAAAGTGCAATTTACCTCACTAAAGATCAGATGTTCCATGAGAGAACTAAGCACATAGATATCAAGTATCATTTTGTACGTGATGTGATTGAAGAAGGTAAGCTGAAGGTATGCAAGATTAGTACTCATGATAATCCTGCTGATATGATGACAAAGCCTGTTCCTGTTGCTAAGTTTGAGTTGTGCTCAAGCTTAGTTGGTTTAATTGGATAGTCCAAGAGACTATTGTTGGCACCAGTGGTTTTCTATCTTTGTTGTGTTCAGGATGAAGGGTTGATTTATGATACAAGATGATTTTGTCTCAAGGTGGAGTTTGTTGGAGTTGTTCCAAATTCACTCCAGGATATAGGCCGGGCTTCTGACGAAGCGAAGCGGAGGCCCGTCGCCGGAGGCTTGGGCCGGAGCGCCCTTGCTAGGGTTTCGTGGAGACTTGATTCTCTTGTAAGCCGCCACATGCGTGTAACCCCAAAACTCTTGAGATAGTGAGATTGTTGCCGGCTGGTGCCCGTGGTTTTTCCCCTTCGCATTGAAGGGGTTTTCCACGTAAATCGTGTGTCTCCGCTGTGATTGATTTCGTTTACTTCATATTTCTATACATCGTTCATAACACAAATTCCTCCGGCGCGTCCCAGTGCGCCGGGTCCCGGCCTATCGCCCACGCGTTCACGAGCACCATTGCGCCTTGCGGGACGTGGTATCCGAGCACCTGGCACGCGCTGCGGCACTCCCGTGGCAGCAGCAGCGGCGCCGGCGGGAACAGCCGGAGCGTCTCCTTGATCACTAGCCGCAGGTAGTGCAGGTTGGTCAGGCCGTCCTCCGTCACCTTGCTCTGTCCAGCGAGTGCCGTCCGGACCTCGTCTTGCGCCTTCCGCATCGCCGCTGGATTCCTCATCAGCTCGATCATTGCCCACTGCAACGCCGTCGACGCCGTCTCGCCACCGGCAGATAACAAGTCCTGCGTGTGTGTGTGTGGAATACGGACATTAAAAGAGTGGATGGTACGTGCAATGTAACCGGGACTGATAGGAGCTTACCATGATGACAGATTTGATGTTGAGGGTGGTGAGAGGGTACTGGGAGTCCATGTCCTTCTGCAGCCTTAGGAGCACGTCAAGCAAGTCCTCGTCGTCATCGTCTTGTACGCTGGCGGTGGCAGCGGCAGCAGCGTCTCTCCTCTCCTGGTGCTTCTTGATGATGGAGTACAAGATGGCGTCCATATCTGGAACTTCCGACCGCATGGCGCGGCGGCGGCGCTGGATCATGCGGGACACGCGGCTGACGAGCGTGGTGAGGCGTGACGGCGGGAAGAAGTCCAGCAGGCTAAAGCGGGTAAGGTTCTTGAGCGCCTCCTCCAGCGTCCGCAAAAACTCGTCGTGGTGCTCCCTCCGGCTACCGACGATGGCGCGCACTGCGGAATCGGTGAGGAAGCGCGATATCTCCCGGGTCAGGTTCACCGGCGCACCCGCGGCCGTGGCCGCCGCGATGGCGCGGAGGAGGCGGCCGAGCTCGTCCTCGCGCACGGCGCGGAAGGAGCGGACGCGGCGGGCACTGAAGAGCTCGAGGGTGCAGACCCTGCGCATCTGCCGCCACCCGTCGCCGTAGGGCGCGAAGATGATGCCCTCCGCGCCCTGGTACAGGAACCGCAGCGCCGGCGGGACGGGCCGCGACGCGAAGGCGACGTCGTGGGTCCTGGTGACCTCGCGCGCCGCGTCCGGGGACGAGGCCACCACCACCGGCAGGGTCCCCAGGCGGAGGGCCATGAGAGGGCCGTAGGTCCGCGCGAGGTCGCGCAGGGCGCGGTGCGGGGGCGCACCCCCCGCGAGGTGGTGCAGGTGGCCGATGATCGGCAGCGCCCACGGCCCCGGGGGGACGAGCCTGCTGAGCGGGCTCCGGGCGTCATCCCTCCCATGCGCACGGGCCAGCAGCGCGAGGACGACGAGTGGTAGGGCGAGTAGAAGAAGTAGCAGCAGGTACGGCGAGAGCTCGTTGGCAGCCATGGCCGACGACGTTCGATGCCACGGCCCACGGCAGGGCAGGGAGCGATCGAGTTGGCTTTATTTTGGGGTAAAAAATTGGGAGGCTGCAGTTGCTCTTGCAGATGGTGGTGTGGCTTGCACTCAAACTGCACGAGACGTCCACATAGTGATCGGTTCATCTCTGATCTAGTCACTAAACGTCTCTAAACCTTGATCTCTCTATCTCTATTCAGATAGCTATTCTATGAATATTCTCTTTTTGTTCTTAACGACTTATCATATTTTTCATTTCTATATCTGTATCTATATTTGTATCTATATCTATATTCTGGGCTTATGACCCATACTCATACGAGTTCGATCTATAAATCTTCCATGCGTGGATGGATAAGCCTGAAGGTGCTACTAAGTGGTCTAGGACAACACACGTCTAGCAATGATGAATACAGAGTTTGATTCCAATTTTCGGTACATATTTGGTCGTATCCTATGCATCTCTTATGTGACCTGGACTCATGACCCGGTTTATATAAATTAGAATAACTCATATCTAGCAATGATACGGAGTCCGACCCCTATACATATTGGATTACATTTCAATGCATAGATACGTTTGCTAGTATAAAAATAATAATAGAAGGATCATACGTTGAATTTGAGAGCGATTGAGCCTCTCCAATAGTGGAGAGAGAGAACGGTAGTTTTGAAGAATGAAAAGAGTGGTTTAGAAAGTCTATTGAGTCCTACTTTTCATTTTATTTTCTAAATTTTATGATAACTAGCAAACATGTTCGTACGTTGCAACGGGTTGTACATATTATTAAACGATCATTTGTACGACTTCAGTTTGGAGATTTATTAATAATCGCATCATGTGTTAGGATTCATCTTGGAACTGGATTCCCTATTGTTGTCCCTTGATGTACGTTAACCACTCTAACTTACATGAGAACGAGAGATTTAAAGATTTATTATCTTTAGGACTGTATACCTCTCACCACATCATGGCTAGCTAGATGTGCTCTTCTAACATATACAGATATGTGAGAGAGTGACATACCAATTTAAAATCATCTATGCTTTTTAAATACATAAATTATCTGGTGAGACGTCATTCAAGGCATATCCGTCCGGACTCCCCTGTTCTCGGTCCTGCGCAGCCATCCGGCCTAATAAGCCTGCTCTGCTCCACCTTAAGTGTTTCACAGTTTCTCGAAAAAAAGATAGCAACATTTTCCTTTCCCCACCACCACTCGCCAGCCGCCCTTATCCACCTCGTGCCTTCTCTAGCCCGGCTGCCTTCTCTAGCTCGCCTTCTCCAACCCGATGACCTTCTCCAGCGTGGGTGCGCCACACCCGGCCCCCATCCCACACTCCTCCATACCCTGCGCTACGCCCCCATCCAGCTCGTGCCGTCGTGGCCATGGCGTGCATCGTGGCCTGCCGAAGATACTGTGGCAAGAAGGGGAGGCATGCGCCTGCGCCTAGGTATACGTTGGGCCGCTCACGACGTCCCCTAGACTCAAGCTTGCTGGCTACCGTAGTTTCCCATTAGGTAGGCCGTGGTCGCCGGCGACGCTGTGTTTCGTGTGTTTAAGGCGTTTCAGTCTTATGTTTTAAGTGTTTCATCTTGATGTTGCAAAAGTAGATCTGCCATGTTGCATATGTTGCAATGACAATGTAAGCATGCTGCAAGCCTGCGTTTCAAGTGTTTCAGATGTATGTTCCAAGTGTTCCATCTGGATGTTGCATATGTTGCTATGGCTCTACCCGCATGTTTTAAGCGTATATTTCAAGTGTTTCATATGTTTCATACTTATATTGCAAGTGTTTCATTTGGACATTGCATATGTTGCTATACCTATACACACATGTTTCAAGTGTTTTGTCTGTTTCAAACGTATGTTGTAAATGTTTTATCTGGATGTTTTAAAAGTAGATCGGGGTGTTGCATGCGCCGATGGCTGGCCAAAGTGGCCGCCTATTGCTGATGTTGGGGCACAACCGTGGGTCAACCCATGTGAATTTCCCCCGTGCGGGCGTAGGGTGGGCGTGGGGATGCGGGCGCTGGCGCTGGGCGAGATGCGGATGTAGAGTATTGGGGGTGGGATACGAAGGCAGTTTTTCCTGTACTGAGTAGGATGCGGGACGCTGGTGTGGAAGCCGCATCCGGACACGACATCCCATCCGGACGTCCGGACGCTAGGCCTCCTGTTTTAAATAATGTAAATATATAAATATATATGAATTTATTTTTGATATGTCGAAACATCGTCAAATGTTCTAAATGGATTGTAGTCAGATGGACATGCCATAAATTTGATTTAACCCATATATAACTTTGACGTTGAGTTTGTCTGGATCATGATGGTGCATGCGGATGTTCACCAGTGGACTTGTACATGTTGTCTAGGACGACCATACGAACTCGGGTCAGTTGTAGATTAGAGTGAAACCGAGTAGTTTTCATGTGCACGGTTTTTTTTAAAAGCAAATAAACTGGTGGAAACGGACATGAAACGAGCCGCAAATAAAACTGAGAAGACGAACACGGGATGGACGGACAATGACCAAGATCACTCATGGTGGGCATATAATATAATAAAAAAAAAGTTTGGCTTCGTTTTATTCATATTTGCCCAATTTCCATTTTTATCTTTTTCTATTTGGATTCGAATTCCTATTCAAGCTACTCAGGACTATTTGCCCAATTTCTCTTTTTATTCTTTTTTATTTAAATTTGGATTCCTATTCAAGCTACTCATGACTACTTAAATTTGGATTCCTATTCAAGCTGCTCATGACTATTTGTCCAATTTCTTTTTTTATCCTTTCTATTTAGATTCAGGTTCCTATATTCAAGCTACTCAGGACCAAAAGCCTTGCATGCTTGATAATATCAAACTGAAGTCTATTTGGATTAGAATTCTATTCAGATTATCTCAAGAAGAAGTCCTGTAAGGCAGGATAGTTTCCACATTCATAATTAGTTAGTGGAGGGCCGGACCAAAAAATAGGTGGAGAGAAATTTTGCCTCTTTAATATTAGATATAGATATAGAAAATCTATACATAGGGTTTATTTTTAATATTGGGTATAGATATAGAAAAGCTATACATAGGGTTTATTAGAGACACTCTAATTGACCTCTTCATCTCTTCCTAGATATGCCGTCCCCTCCCACTCCTTGCCTGCCTATCCTAATTGTCTTGCACTCTTCTCCTTGTTTTCGCATAGATGCAATCAAATCTCCCACTTTGTTCATTTTTTTGCATGGAGCGAGCCTTGATAGAGGGGATCTCGATTGTGTTTGAAGCAACCTAGGTAGTGGAGGGATGAGGGAAGTAGTGTAGTTGGTCGCCATCTATTCCTTCCAGCTATGGAGCTCGAACTCCTCTTCGTCTCTATGCTAGCTCCTAACCCCAAGGCCTCCATGGCTCAACCCATAATAAAGCTGCAGCCACCTACACTGATGGTCGCCTTTTGTGTTACTTCCTATAAGAATTGATGGTGGGATTGACTCAATGCACCACCG
The DNA here is from genome assembly GCA_022457205.1 of Saccharum spontaneum. Classification (NCBI taxonomy): domain Eukaryota; kingdom Viridiplantae; phylum Streptophyta; class Magnoliopsida; order Poales; family Poaceae; genus Saccharum; species Saccharum spontaneum. The sequence continues at coordinate 8,815,976 of CM039604.1, forward strand.
GTTTTGATTTCACCACATATGTCATTACTGATTTGATGCATAGAAGTGTGGTTGGAACAAGCTTCATTTCTACTAGTGCCATGCTCGCCATCACCTCTGCTCTGAATTGGTTGTAAAGCCTCCTTTTTGGTCCACATTTGAGACGGTGCTTTTCACCTCCGCACTCTGGCACTAACCATTTTTTCCTACCTCTTTGTTCACATGCTCCCTTTGAGTCATTCCAGCTTCGAACCCTTTGGTAGGTGTAGGATATTGAGTGATGAGTTGGCACCGAGCCAAGTCACTTGAACCACGACGAGCTGGGTAAGCAGGATGCCTCACAGAGCCTAGAGCTGGCCATCCTTCGAGGGATTGACCGGGCCCCACTCTTGGTTAACCGGTTTGACCTCACCGAGGGTGTTACCCAACCAAGAGGTCATGACGGCGCTCCTCACGTCGTCCTTAGATGAACAACCGAACCCAACACTGGAGTTACCCCCTTTGGCTGAGCGAATTGTTGATATAAAATAAAGATCCCCTCACTACTGCCATCCCGGAGATGGTTCAGGAGGCTACGAGGGGCTCCTATTGAGTATCAAACATAGGAGTTGCCTAAACCCTTGGATTAGCGCCATGATAGTATGATTAACCTTTTCCCCTCTGTCTAATTCTCCTAACCAGCCAGGGGATTGGGGGCTACACATGTCATGTATGCTCACACGTACACTCCATCTTATTACCAAATGGCCTGATGGGCCTCAGAAGGCCCACCTTGGAGAAGGCCTTACGGTTTGACGCTAGCCCCCATTAGAAGTAGTTCTAGCTAGGTGCCCGTATACATGAGGAAATGAATCTAACAATTCGGACATGTATCCATATCATACTTCTTCGTATTTTCACCTGTGACCTTGTTTGGATGTTGTCAGATTCACATCAATCCACATATGTTGGGGTGGATTGGAGTGAAACTTGAACGAAATTCCACTCCAATCCGCCCCATGGATTGAGGTGAATTCGACAATGTCCAAACAAGGCCTATAATGTAATCCCACTTAATGTTTTGCTTTGAATTTAATGGTGTTAGCCGTTTGAGATCCATTTCAGCAACTATTTCTTGAGACCAACATGCCATATTAATTTTATTTCCTGGCCTAAATAGTTGGGAGGATCTAGCGCCCGGACGTCCAGACAAAAGCGCGTGTCTGGACGCCCGCGCCGCGCCCGCCGCTCATGAGAATATTATCGTTGCCTAGCGCATGTTTAGCGGAAAACGTGTGCGCGATCATGCCTGCCTCGCCTGCGTAACAGGAGGACCGTTACCCCGTTGGACCATAAGAGACAGGAGCGCCCCCCCCCCCCCCCACGCTCGTCTCACCCTGCCTGCGGATACACGCTGGGAGACGTCTGTCGGCCTAAGACGCCCGCACGGTGACCCACGGGCGACGCCCCAACAATAGTAGCAGGTGGCGATGGCAGGCCGCTATCCGCCAGCCACCGGGGCCATTGCTACATGTGCTCCCCCATATCTACTTTTGAAACATCCAGTAGAAACACTTGCAACATGGCGACTGAAAACAGATAAAACACTTGAAACATGCGTGTATAGCCATAGCAACATATGCAACATCCAGATCTAGTTTTGCAACATCCAGATAAAACACTTACAACATACGTATGAAACACCTGAAACACTTAGAACATGTGTTTTAAACATACATGTTATGCAACATCCAGATATATTTTTGCAACATTATGATGAAACACTTGAAATATACTTTTGAAACAACTGAAACACTCAAAAACATATGCTTGCAACATGAGTATATTGTCATTGCAACATTTCAGATCGGCTTTTGCAACATTTGGATGAAACACTTGAAACATAAGTCTGAAATGCCTAAAACACTTGAAACACGACGTCACTGTCGGCCATGGCCTACCTGGTGGGAACCGCGGTGGGGGATGGGGCGTGGCCTCGGCCGAGGCTTGGCCGATCGGTGCACGAGGTGATGCAGGGCTACGAGCTGATTTTGTCGAGCTCCACTTGCTCCCGCGTTGTCGCGCGCCTGTCTGCCCGCTGCCCTGACCCATTGCTTCGCCGCTTCGACACCCTCTTCGCCGTGCTCGTCAATCAAGGCTCCTCCTCTGGTGCCGGCGACCCGCATGGGCTACGCTACGTTACGCCGCCTAAGATGGACCGGAAGGCGCGCAAGATGCAGCGCCTGGTGGCTGCCATAGCACACGTGCCACGAGCTCGACGCGCTCACCGAGCTGGAGGCTGGAGCAGCCCGCGCCGACGCTGGCGCCAGCGGAGCGGCGCTACGTCAGGGAGCAGCCGGGCTGAGTGCGCGCTTCGTGTGGCTAGGCAGAAAGTGGAGCACCTCTGCGTGTCCGCCATGTGGATAAGAAGTAGCCACGTCGCTAATTAAAGAACTGTGTGGACAAACTGAAGGTGGGAGCAAGCCAGTGGGCCGGTCAGTAGGCCCAGCTAGAGGGGCGCGGACGCGGGACAGACGCCTGCAGTATCAGCGTAAATAGTTATGTAAGATGTCCCAATCTTTATTGCCCTTCCATACCACTATAATGGAAAAGACATTAGTTTTTGAAAGAGAACAGGAGGGGTTTTGAGCCCCTATTGTAAATATATTAAATGCAGTTTAAAAAAACAAGTCTTCATAGTACAAATATGGAAAGAAAGAGGAGTTGCAGAAGACATATTAGTGTTCATTGAAATATTTTCAGGTATAGCGTATACATGATCTCCAAGATCTTTTTTTTTAAATTCATTATCTCCGAGATCTGATGTATCAAATGCAGGCGGGGCGGGTTCTTAACGCTACCCGCCAATCCGTCCCGCAAAATAACTCTACGCGGCTGTTGCGGCCCAGCTGCTAATTGTTCGCGGACAATTACCCTTCAGCTTGCTAAGCCCGTTGGACACCCGAGAAATCCCACTAGAAACCCGCAAGACCCACAAGAAGCGTCGCTGCCGCTTCTATCCGCGTCGCGCGCGCTCTCGAATCCTATCGCTACCGCCGCCGGCCGTCTCCCCTAACGGCATCACCCTCGGCGGTGGAAGCTAGCTGTGACATGACTCAATCCGCTCCCACCGGCCACCGCCCTCGGCAATACTTTCTCGGGGTAGATCGACGCGCACATCTTCTTTCCCCATCCCATGTGCAGGTGATGGGAGCTGGTGCGGACCTGCTGCGTCCCCAAGCAGCAGCCACAGGCGCCATGCGCTGCTTCCGTTTCGCAAGCTGGGAGAGGGAATCCGACGAGCGGCAAGGGACGGCGGCGTCGACGGGCGATTGCTGCCAACGCACCGGTGGCCAAAACTACTCCAGGACGGAGGTTGTGGGTTCACGTTTGTTTGTTTTGTACGCAGGGGCTAGGCTTCAGTTGCACGTTTTCAGTCGCCTGATTGAAAGATATTTTCCTTCCGTCTGCTAGCTGGGGATGTGCCATCCAAGCGTGTGTTCACTTGGTGAAAAGTGGACAAAAAGTTACTATAGCACCTTTCGTTGTTATTTGGTAAAATTTGTTTAATCATAGACTAACTAGACTTAAAAGATTTGTCTCGACATTTACAGATAAACTATGTAATTAGTTATCTTTTTTACCTACATTTAATGCTTCATGCATGCGTCTAAAGATTCGATGTGATGGGTGGAAGAGAAAATAAACACAGGCCGCGTTCTTTTGCCATGCAAGCCCCAAAAATTTCCTCTTCCACCCATCACATCAAATCTTTAAACACATGTATTAAATATTAAATGTAGGTAAAAAAACAAACTAATTACATAGTTTGTCTGTAAAGTTCGAGACGAATCTTTTGAGTCTAATTAATCCATGATTGGATAAATTTTACCAAATAACAACGAAAAGTGCTACAGTAACTTTTCACCCAACTCACCCCATCTAAACACACCCACAACCCAAGTACATAGAATTAAACATGTACAGTGTTCATGTAACATGTAGCGGGCCTAAAGGTAAAGTCACTATGTAGTTCGTGCATACAACCAGGCAGCCAGCAGCCATTTTTTAAGAACTGAAGGAGAACGTGACCAAGAACCTGGTAGAACGTCGTTGGCCATGGATGCTAACGAGGTCTCGCGCGCCGTACTTGCTCCTGCTGGTTCTTCTACGCGCGCTACCACCCGTCGTCCTCGCGGCTCGCGCTACTGTCCCGTCGCCGTGCGCATGGGAGGGATGACGCCCGGAGCCAGCTCAGGCCACCTCCGGGGCCATGGGCGATGCGGGTCATCGGCCACCTGCACCACCTCGCCGGGGTCGCGCGGAGCTACGGTCCTCTCATGGCTATCCGCCTGCGGAACGTCCCCGTGGTGGTGGCCTCGTCCCCGGACGCCGCGCGCGAGGTCACCATGACCCACGACGTCGCCCTCCCGTCGCGGCCCGTCGCGCCGGCGCTGCGGCTCCTGCACCGGGGCGCGGAGGGCGTCACCTTCGCGCCCTACGGCGACGGGTGGCGGCAGATGCGCAGGGTCTGCACCCTCGAGCTCTTCGCCGCGCCCCGCGTCCGCTCCTTCCGCGCCGTGCGCGAGGACGAGCTCGGCCGCCTCCTCCGCGCCGTCTCACGTGATCGTGCGCCGCCGCGCCGCGATGCGGTCCATCGTCCCAGATTTGGACGCCGTCTTGGACTCCATCATCCGGGAGCACCAAGAGAGGAGAGACGACGCTGCTGCCACCGGCGTACAAGATGATGGCGACGAGGACATGCTTGACGTGTTCTTGAGGCTGCAGAAGGACATGGACTCCCAATACCCTCTCACCACCCTCAACATCAAATCTGTCATCATGGTAAGCTCCTCTTGCGGTTACATTGCACATGCCATCCATTTTGCTAATGTCCGTATTGCACACGCACAGGACTTGTTTGTTGCCGGCGGCGAGACATCGTCGACGGTTTTGCAATGGGCAATGATCGAGCTGATGCGGAATCCAGCGGTGATGCAGAAAGCGCAAGATGAGGTCCGGACGGCATTCGCCGGACAGAGCAAGGTGACGGAGGACGGTCTCGCCAACCTGCACTACCTGCAGCTAGTCATCAAGGAGACGCTCCGGCTGTACCCGCCGGCGCCGGTACTACTACGGGAGTGCCGCAGCGCGTGCCAGGTGCTCGGATTCCACGTCACACAAGGCGCAATGGTGCTCGTGAACGCGTGGGCAATAGGCAGGGATCCAGCGCACTGGGACGCGCCGGAGGATTTTGTTCCGGAGAGGTTCGAGCACGGTGGCACGGACTTCAAGGGGGCGGACTTTGAGTACATCCCGTTCGGTGCCGGAAGAAGGATGTGCCCTGGCATGGCCTTCGGTCTGGCGCGTGTTGAGCTCGGGCTCGCAGCACTGCTGTTCCATTTCGGCTGGGAGCTGCCGGGAGGGATGGTTGCTGAGGAGATGGACATGACAGAGGCAGCAGGGATCACCATGCCCCCACGGTCTGACTCTGACCTGGTGTTGGTCGCTATCCCTAGGGTGCCAGTGCCAATTGATTGAACAAATAGCGCTTGTATTTGGGTAGTGGTATTATGGTACTTCTCGTGTGTAATAATAATAACATGCAAACTTTGTGTAGATGGGTTGCCGCCTGGTTCTCTCGGGATTGCTACTTGCTTGCGGCGCGTTTAATTCTGACTGTTACTAGAGTGGACCTATAGAGGCGAAATCAGAGCTTTTTAGTACGGGGGCAACAATGCTTGGAAACGATGACATCCTTTGTTCGAAGCCGAGGCTTGTGAGTATGTGGCGGCGAGTTAGGTGCTTTGTCTCATGTTCGTTGTGAGATGTCTGAAGATGCTTATAGCTGTTCTGAACTTGTGATAAGCTCCGCAATGATGACAGGGTCAGTCATTTTTTCTTTAATAAGTTGTGCGATTGTAAGTTTCTCAGACTTGGTCTCCCTCATAAAAGATCAATTCTTTTGTACCTATAGTGAATTGCAAAGGTTGATTCGAACATAACAAGCGAAATTGACTATCCAATTGGAATTATATTTGTTGGATTTAATTGAGTTTTATTAGCCTATATAACTTGATCAAATCATATAAAATCATTTAATGCTAGAACTTTGCATTTTAATCCCACATGAGAATTTGAGAGAAAATAAACGCAAATATGCTGAGTTTTGCCAAGTGCTGGTATATGCACCATCAGTAGTGCGAAACATAGTTATTAGGACCGGACCAGACCGATGGCCTTGTCCAACCAGCAAAAGACCGAATCAAGGACTATAGCCAGGGTTTTTTTTATCGGCCGAAAGTCGCCGATATTTCTGAAATTTCCTTTCTATCCCCGGGGTCCGATAAAATTTGATATCAGCCAAATTTTTCCCTTATTTCCTGTTTCTACACAGACAATCCAAAATCAGTCGCGCGACGGTTTGACACTTATAATGATTTATTCTTGTTTTGATTTGTGAACAAGTGATGTTTAATATCTTAGGATTAGTTTCAAGTCAAATTCTACAAATTTTTTGAAAAAAAATTAATTTTTTTTTGAATTTGGTCCGATATTTCCGATATATCTTGCTTATCCTCTTTATCCATGACGTCCGATAAATTTTAATTTCCGATAATGAAAACCTTGACTATAGCCATGCGTTTCATGTAAAAGACCGTCTATACAATTGGATCAGTAAAAATAGGATGAATCGGTCGATTTTTTATGAAACAGGTGGACCGTTCTAAGGACGTGCCTATTTGAATAGATTCAATACACTCCGTAGAGGTTTGTACACATTTTCCCAAATGATAGACACAGTCTAACACCATCATCATGACTGAGATATGCCTAACAAGGTTTCATACTCGGATTGCATGACTTTAGGCATCCATTCAACTTCTACCATAGTCTTATCAGGGGTCGAAAAAACTAAGTTTGGAAGTACACACAACATCAAAGATATGTGGCTATATGAAATTCTGACTAGGCAAGATGGCTCATGAACCGCCATGCCGAGTGGGTGCACAGTGAGCAGGCGAGCAGCCTCGAGAGAGCGCCTTTGCATGAGCATGACTATCGAGTCTTTGAATCCATCTAATGCGGGATAAGAAGAAGACAATGACTTTAAGTGTACCCTCCGACCCAAGGCTTAGGAGCAATCAGACATGGTGAATTAAGACTACGTAAAAAGCAATCAGCATTGAGAACATTAAGCACTCAGAGCACTTGAACGCAAAAGGCACTCACATTCATACTTTAGGTACGACTAAACCTCGGCCAATTTTCTGAATTGAATGGAGGCTCGGGAGCTAGTATCGGCTACATTGGCCCCAAGTACCCTCACCGAGGCTATAACTTAATTCTCAGGATGGGGTGGGGGCTAGGTTGATTGACCTAGGATAAATCCAACCTAGGGCTGCCCCACCGACTTTTGACAAATAGGTGAAACCAACACCATCTATCTATAACTCTATCTCCTGGACTATTTTAGGAGGGTAGGAAACCCCTAGTGGACACCTCAACCCACATCAATACCCAATAGACACTAGTTGTGATCCCCTACTTGCAAACAACTCTACTACTTGAGCATATGGTGCACAAGTAATAAAGCTTTCCTCATACACTGAACGTACTCTGTACCTTAACCAATATAAATCTATGTTCCGTTGATCTATTGTGCACGATACAAACATTACTAGCCAAAGGTAAAAAAGAACACCAACATGTGGTAAGTAGGTTTGAAGCTTGGCCATGGACGACACAGGCGGATGTATATAGCTATCAGATTTCTACCCTATTTGCACCCCCAAACCTAAATCTTTGCACCCGCAGCCTAGCTCAGCAATTGGCGAAAGCCTAAACAATTGTGCAACTCTTAAGGCCAGTCTTAATGGAGTTTCATCAGAGTTTTATGAGCATTAATTATGCTAATGTGGCACTATATTAATGAAGTGAGAGACGATAATAGTTTCATAGGAGTAGAGAGAGTTTTATGAGGATAAAACTCTTTTGCACTAATATAAAATCCCTACTGAGACTGACATCATGTAGCCTACGCACAGAATAAATCCGTGTGCACGGTCGCATTGTCCCTGACGCTCACACGCTGCAACGCTTCGCATTTGCCCCTGACGCATAGCCTCCTCCTTCCTAGCCTCTTGCGCACCACTCACGTGGTACTGTTGTCTATGCGATAAGCGCGTAGGAGTTGAGGCACCCAAGCAACCAGGAGTGCAGTCTGCCGTGGAGCCCACCCTTTCATCACCAATCACAAGACAAAGCAATAAAAATTTCAAAGATTCTCTTAATTCTTTCAATTTCCATCAATCTAAGCATCAAATTTGGTTTCAGTTTTATGGTTCTTTGTTGATTGTCCTTGTCAGATTCTATGGTTAGGTTGATAGATTTTTATTATTATTTATATGATACGCCTCCGTCCCATAATAAATAAATTTTTGAGATTTAAAATTTGTGAAAACATAACATTTCTAAAAAAAATAAAACACTACCTCCTAATGTGGAAGCTAATCATGGATGCACACAAATGATAAACTGCCAAATTAAGTTGATATCCTTGAAGATAGGAAAGGAGACGAGGGTATATGTGTCTTTTGTTAGTGTCCTTAATTTATCTTCAATTTTTTAGAAAGTTATTTATTTTGGGACGGAAGGAGTATTTCGTAATTTGAATATTCTTGCCGCTACTAGAATACTCCCTCTGTCATATAATACAGTTCATTCTAGCATTCAAAAATTGTCCTCAAGTATAATGCATTCTAGAGAACAAAAATAAGTTTTGCATTAAATACTTTCTATTTATCAACCAATCACCATTAATCACGTTGATGATAGTGTCTTATTAGGAAATAAAATGAGGGTACATGTGTCTTTTGTGTTCTCTCTTAATTTGTCTTAAAATTTCTAGAATGTATTATATTACAGGACAGAGGGAGTACACATAGAGAGGGTTTTCCAAGAAAAGCACGAGACTGTGGTACTGCAAGGAATCATACTATAAATTCTTTTTCTTGAAATTAAATGTTTTTCTTTTTTTATTTGGGTTGCTAAGGATCTTGTGGTTGAGGATTGCATTTTGCCAATATCGATAATCTTTTGTTTCTAATTGTAGCATTCTCTAACTCTAGTTTAGTAAATACTAAGCATAATTTCCACTATTTCATTATTAATATACAGCATTGATGCTTCTTATCATTTTTAATGCTAAAATCTTGCTCATAATATTATTAAGTTACACTGATGCTTTGACATTTAGTAGCACGGCCGCACCCCCTCCACATTTTTTAAGGGATATTGTATCAAGAACGATGTAGTCAAATCGCATAGAAAACCTAGATAATGATTACTGAAAGCAGCAGCAGGCAAAGGAGGAGGATGAACAGTGATAGAGATGGATATGGATGGCGCCATTGGAGAAGCAGGCATACAAGGGCACCTGCCCTGCCTTGCTCGGCAGGCACAGGCACAGGCACACCCCCATCGGTACTGCAAGCTGCTGAGAGGGAAACCTGTGAGAGTGAGTGAGAGCTAAGCTATCCCTACGACCCACCCAGCTACCCTAATAAGGCCCGGTTTGGTTGCCTCTGTTTTATTTTTAATACACGTCACATCGAATGTTGCGATATATGTATGGAATACTAAATATAGACTAATTACATGCATGTCAGCACAGATTAAGAGTAATTTACGAGACGAATCTATTAAGCCTAATTAGTCTATGATTGAACACTAATTGCCAAATATGACGAAAGTGCTACAGTACTTATTAAACTTTAACAGGGCAAACCAAACACCCCCTAACTCCCTCCCAATCATGGCATGCGCGCGTATGTCCACGTAGGTTACTTAGAGAAAAGTTTTGGGTGTCACATTGGATGTGTTGGAGGATGTTGGCAGGGGTTTTTGATACTAATAAAAAAATAAATTACAGAACCCGTCAGGAAACTGCGAGACGAATATAATGATACTAATTAATCCGTCATTAGTACATGTTGGTTACTGTAGCACTTAAGGCTTTTCATAGACTAATTAGGCTTAAAAGATTCGTCTCGAGATTTCCCCGAGAACTGTACAATTAGTTTTTTTTATTTACGTTTAGTACTCTTTGCATGTGTCCAAATATTCGATGTGATAGGTGGAGGCAAAATTTTTGTTCTCTAGAATGCATTATACTTGAGGACAATTTTTGAATGCTAGAATGAACTATATTATAGGACAAAGGGAGTATTCTAGTAGCGGCAAGAATATTCAAATTATGAAATACTCCTTCAGTCCCAAATAAATAACTTTCTAAAAAATTGAAGATAAATTAAGGACAGTGACAAAAGACACATATACCTCGTCTCCTTTTCTTTCTTCAAGGATATCAACCGATTATGGCAGTTATTTATTTTTAGTCGTCAATTGGTTCATTGTGAAAGAATTGACACACCAATGTTTATGACCAAAGTTTTGGCAAGTCTCTAGAAAGTTCTTAAATTGCATAAAAGAGAAAAGGTGTTTCTTATTATTGTTATGACAGTCAACCAAATACACATCTATATTTTTTGCCCTAACTTTGGTAAGCCTAGGTTTCGCCTTGCCAGGATTTTGGTAGGGCAAAATTTGATAGTCAATCAATCAGCCCTATCCTACCGTACTTGTAGTCGAGTGACCATCCGTCGTGTGTGCCGAGGGTGACGCCTGAACTTCCGTACCCCACATGCTGACAGCAGCCCTGTTCTGTGCCGGCCAAAAATACCCAACCATCACGCAAGGTGGGGCCAATGAACCAATCAACGGTCATGATAAGGCATTCAACAGTGGGATCTCTATCTCATACAAAGGGCCTGATTGAGATAGCTCCAAATGTTCCAGATCTAGGAAAAACGACTCCAGATCTCACTTTTCTAATCAAACACATCAACTACATGAGATCTCAAGCACAAAAAAAATCATGATTTGGAAGCCAGATACATAGATTCCATGGAGCACCTCAAAAATCCAGGAATTCGAATCTCCTTGCGAGTCCAAACTGAGTGAAGCAACCACTTCTGAAGACACGTCAACGACTCCTGTTGTCTCCATGGACATACTTATCACCAAATTTATGGTTGTATGTTTATGTTTTTGTGAGATTTTCTAGAATTAAGGTGAAGGCTTGTTTGAACTTCTAGTTAGTCATAGACTCATAGTAAAGACACAAGGCTTCCTGCCAAAGCAGTAGCCTTCCACTCCCTACTACCTCAACTCCAAAACAGCTAGACCAGCAAAACGAAAAATGGAAAAGACTCATATCAAAGCTGAACAGCCTGGATGTTCAACACACCAGGCCAACAGCAGTATCCCACTACATACGCCACCACAACACGACCGCGACCAGAACTCCTACACCTCCTTCACGATCTCAAAATCAGCTTGTTCACGTGCATTATAGGTTGCAGATTTGCAAGATAAAATGAATCATTATATTATCATACATGGGTGCATTAAACTTCTGCAAAAGTACAAATATTTTCTAGAAAAATAAAAGGCCAACTTCCTGATTTGTTTGTCAAGGAAATTAAACAACATACAGATTGCAAGAGTAGCACAAAGGAAAAGTAACAAGCGGCAACTACCATAAAAAAGGGAAATTTAACATGAATCCAAACTAGTAATTACACAATATTCGAATTTGGCTGCCCTGCAATAGATTGAAGAAATCTTGGCACTGGAGGTGTCTCAACTTCAGACAGACACTCGAGAAACTGCACCACCTCACTCATTGTAGGTCGATCAAACTCGACATCTTGAATACACCAACATGCGACTTTACAAACTCTCTCAACCTCCTCAATGTTGGCTTCACCTAGCAAGTTTGCATCCACCAGACTAGCAATGTCTCTGTCGACAAGACCGCGCGCAACTCGCACCGGAAAATATGCTTCATGTACACCATCACCATCTTGGGACGATTGTTTGCTCGCGTTCCTGCTACCTGATATGATCTCTAACAAAACCATCCCATAGCTGTAAACGTCAACTTTGGAAGTGATGGCAGTCCCACTGATCCATTCAGGAGCCAGGTATCCTATGGTTCCTCTCATTGTAGTCACAACATGGCTGAAATTCCTCCCCAAAAACTTGGCCATTCCAAAGTCTGCAACTTTTGGAGTGAAAGACGCATCTAGAAGTATGTTCTCTGGTTTGATATCGCAGTGTATGATACAGTCCCGACAACTAGCATGCAGATAGGCTAGTCCTCTAGCAACTCCAAGAGGTATTTGGTACCTGACAGTCCAATCCAGCACGGTACCATTGCTCTGGAAGAGATGGGAATCCAGGGAGCCATTGGGCATGTACTCGTACACAAGTAACCTCCTGTCACCTTCACAACAAAAGCCAATCAGTTTAACCAAGTTGACATGCTGGACGATTCCTGTCGAGCTCACCTCAGCCCTGAATTGCTTCTCTCCTTGCCGGACTCCATCGAGCCTCTTCACCGCTATGGTCGTCGAGTCACTTAGCGAACCCTTAAACACCGAACCGAAACTGCCGGCCCCCAACTTCTCTGAAAAATTCTTGGTTGCATACTGCAGATCAGCGTATCGAAATGCGATGATCCCGATGCCACCCTGAACATCATCGCCATACTGCTTCCTTCTTCTCATCACCAGTAACATCAGTAGAAAGATGAGACCCAAAGTGGCAGTGGTTGCACCAACAGCAGCGCCAATGATCACTGCCCTTCTGCTGGTATGGCTGCTAGTTTCCACTTCTTTTGCGGCGAGGCGAAGGTGAAGAACACTGTTACCTTGCTGCCGTACGTTGAGCAGCTTGTCGTGCCAGATGGAGCAGCCACCACCACTGTTACCTTGGTCGTCGTAGGAATACGCAGTGCAGGAGCAGCTTCCCAGGCAGGCAACTGAGCATTCATCTTCACTGCTAGCCGTCCCAACGTTCTGCGCATCAGCAGGAAGTTGGACAGACGCCATAGCGTAGAACTTATCTGGCTCGCCGCCGCTGCTGTTGCAGTGCAGCGGAGTATTTCTCGCGCATCCACCGGTTCGATCACCGAGATCCCAGTCTTGTGGCGATCGTATGGAGTAGCCCTTCATGCAGGCGCAGGACGGGAACGGGACGTCGTTGCAGACCGTGAACGGGCCACAGGAGGCGTAGACGTCGCACTGGGATTTCGGCGCCGTATAGATGGTCTGCCAGTCCGTCGACGACCCCTCAAACCACAGGAGCACCTTCATCTGGCCGGAGACATCCATGACAAAAAAAGACAGCACCGTCGGATCCTCAACGGCGTACTCGATGTACGTCTCCTGTTCGTCGCTGGTGAAGCTGAGGGAGAGCCAGGTCTGGCCTACCGTCTCTGGGATGTTGCTGAAGTAGCGGCCGCCCCAGGTCCCGCTGGACCAATACTGTTTGGACGAGTTGTACGTGGAAACGATGGAAGTGTCGTCGCCGTCACCGTCGTGGCCGGAGCCGGACGACGACGACAACTCGAAGGAGTAGACGCCGGGGCTCTGGTCAACGGAGTTCTTCCTGGAGACGAGGCGCCGGACCAAACCGGTGCGGTTGCTCCAGCCTATCTTTCCGCCTTGGAGGAGAGTATCCGTCGGGTGATCGAAGCTCTGCCAGAAGATGTTGGACGCGTTGGAGGCGCTGTGCAGGACGAGGTTTCCGTTGTTGAGGAGAGAAGCAGCCATGGCGGTGGTGGTGCCGTTGGTTGTGGTGGCGTTGGTTTTGCTGGACCAAACCGTGGACGATGTGGACGACGATGATGATCCATTGGCCGGCTGGTGGTGGTCGTCTAGGATGACAAGAAGGTTGCCGTCATGGGAAAGCACGAGCTTGCAGGACGTGAGGTTGGCGACGGGGTTGTCGGCATTGGCGACCCACACGGGAGTGAGCTTGGGCACCGTGTGGAACCAAATCCCGAGGTACCATTTGGGAGTGCTGTCACTGTCAGAGAAGTTGCTCCGCCCGGTTTGGAAGAAGCCGAGCGCGAACCTGCCGTTGCTGGACAGGAGCGTGTCGCCGCCGGCGAGGCCTTGGGTAGGCAAGAGGGTGTCTGCCGTGGCAGCGTGACACGGCGGGAGAATGTGTAGTTGCTGCAGGGAGAGGAGGAGGAGAAGGGAAGTGTGGCGACCTCGGCCGGATACAGAGAGTTGGCCGGCGTGCACGCACGGCGATGAGCACGGCGGAGCCGCCTCGAGCAGGAAGCACCCGTGAGGGCGAAAGGGAAAAGGGATTTGGTTTCTTAATTTTCGCTGTCCTCCCAACCACCCACACAGCGAGTACTTAGTTCAACGGTACATGGGCCGAGCCCGATACAACCATGCGGTCCATAGCCGGCTTACTGGCCCGAATAGAAGAAAGCGTAATCTGTAAATGTAAACACGTAAACGCCTAGGCTCTGGTATGTGACATCCCCGCTCCCTTAAGCAACAGCGCGTCCTCGCGATGTCGATGGAGCAGATGTAGACAGCGCCGGAGGCAGGGACGAAGAAGGTTCCCAGGTTGCCCAGTGCGGAGGACACGACTGACGTTGCACCAGGGCAGCTGGGACAGCATGACGGCCCACCAGCTGCAGTCGAGTCGCCAAGACCTGTGCTGGAGGTAAACTGTGAAACAAGGTTAGAAGATTGAGCTCATTATCATCAGACAGAGAAACCTGAGGTGGCAGAGCCTTTTTGAGCTGTGAAACATGTATGACCGGATGAATTTGACTGGAAGCTGGAAGCTGGAGTTTATATGCCACTGGACCAACTTTCTGGAGAATCAGATATGGTCCAAAGAACTTGAAACTGAGCTTGTGATTGGTGCGACGATGTACAGATTGCTGGACATAGGGCTGGAGCTTGACATAGACCCAATCACCCACCTGGAATGTGCGTTCTTGTCTGTTCTTGTCAGCTTGATGTTTCATGCGGTTTTGAGCACGCTGCAGGTTCTGCTGTATGTGTTCCAGCATGGACTGGCGGTCTTCAAGCCATTGTTTCAGATCATGCACAGTGCAAGTATCATCAAGTGTGATGCCAAAATGTCGGGGTTTGTGACCATATAGAGCTTGGAATGGAGTGAGGCCATGAGCCGAGTGGTAGGTTGAATTGTACCAGAATTCAGCCAGAGGGATCCATTGAGCCCATTTGGTAGGACAGGATTGGACCATGCAACGTAAATAAGTCTCGAGGCACTGATTTAATCTCTCAGTTTGGCCATCGGTTTGAGGATGGTAAGAGGAGCTCATGTTTAAGGTTGTGTCAGTGAGTTTAAACAATTCTTGCCAAAATGCACTAGTAAACACTCGGTCTCGGTCAGAAATGATGACAGTTGGCATGCCATGAAGTTTGTAGACATTGGCTAAAAAGGCTTGAGCTACAGTGATGGCCGTGTATGGGTGAGAAAGGCAGATGAAATGAGCATATTTGGTGAGTTTATCAATGACTACAAGGATTGTGTCAAAGGTTTTGGATTTGGGCAGTCCTTCAATGAAATCTAGGCTGATGGTGTGCCAAGCAAATTGGGGAATGGGTAAAGGTTGCAGTAAACCTGGTAATTTGCTATGTTCAGACTTGGCCTGGGCACATACCTCACAAGCTGCAATATAATCTTTCACGTCTTGTTTCATGTGGGGCCATGCGAAGAGAGCTTTAATCTTCTGGTATGTGGCTGTGATGCCACTGTGACCACCGAGTCCACTAGAATGGAGAGCCAGCAAGACAGCGTTGTGAGCCTCCTTGTGGACGCCCAACCATATACGGCCTTTATACTTGATGATGCCGTCAACCAACGAGAAGCCCTTGTCATTTGTACCAGTGAGAGCTAACTCGGTGAGGAGCTGTTTACTGTTGTCATCTTGCTGATATCCGTCCACAATGATTTCTAACCATTTAGGAGTTGTAGTAGACACAGCCATGAGTGCTGGCGGATCTGGTTTCCTTGACAGGGCATCAGCTGCGGGGTTATCAGCACCTTTCTTGTGCACGATCTTGTATTGGAGACCGAGTAACTTGATGAAGGCTTTCTGTTGTAGTCCCTCGAGCAGCTTCTGATCGCCTAGATGAATGAGACTGTGGTGGTCGGTTGCAATGATGAATTCCCGATGTTGCAAGTAGGATTTCCATTTGGTGACTGCCATGATTAATGCCATACACTCTTTCTCGTATGTGGACATGGCTTGTGCTTTGGGACCCAAGGCTTTGCTAATATAAGCAATGGGATGGCTGTTCTGCGATAAGACTGCTCCAATACCCGTAGCAGAGGCATCAGTTTCAATCTGAAATCCTTTGGTGAAATCTGGGAGGGCCAGAACGGGAGCGGAGACTAAGGCTTGCTTCAATGTGTCAAAACTGAGTTGCAACGGTGGTGTCCACTGGAAAATGGCATGCTTCTTTAGCAGATCAGTGAGGGGCCTACTGATGCTACCATACCCTTGGATAAATTTGCGGTAGTACCCTGCGAGTCCCAAGAAACTACGCAGCTGTTTGGCATCAGTTGGGGTTGGCCAGTTGGCAATTGCTGCTGTCTTCTTTGGGTCGGTAGACACACCTTGATGACTGATAATATGGCCGAGATACTCCAGGGACTGTTGTGCGAAAGAACACTTTGACTTCTTGAGATACAATTGGTGCTGGTGCAAGATACTGAAGACTTGAGTCAGATGGTCCAAGTGGTCAAGCATAGAGTTGCTGTAAATAAGGATGTCATCGACAAATACTAGCACACACTTCCTGAGGAGATGCTTGAAGATGGTGTTCATTAGAGCCTGAAAGGTAGCTGGGGCGTTTGTAAGCCCAAAAGGCATGACTCTGAACTCCCAATGGCCATGGTGTGTTTTGAAAGCGGTTTTAGCTTCATCCTCAGGCAATACGCGGATTTGATGATACCCGGAACACAGGTCCAATTTGGTAAACCAAGCTGCTCCATGAAGCTCGTCCAGTAACTCATCGACTATGGGTAACGGGTACTTATCCTTGACAGTGATGTTGTTTAGCTGCCTGTAATCCACGCAAAAACGCCATGCACCATCTTTTTTCTTGACTAAGATAACTGGAGATGAAAACGGACTATGGCTGGGCCGGATGATTCCATTGGCCAACATTTCCTTGATTTGACGCTCGATCTCGTCCTTTTGTGTCGGGGAATAACGGTAAGGCTTGACATTCACCGGCTTGACCCCAGGCAGCAAGGGTATCTTGTGATCGAATCCTCGTGGTGGCGGCAATCCATGTGGTTCCTGAGCAATGCCTCCTCGGCGCAGTAAACCCTTGAGTTTCCGAGGTTTGAGCTTGGGGCAACTAGACAAGGAATCCTTGATGCCTTTCAAACTGATACGAGTGCCATTATGGGTGAACCGCAGCAATTTGCGCTTCCAATGGATCCACATAGGGCTGTGTGCCTCTAACCAGTCCATACCGAGCACAAGATCAAAACAAGATATTGGCAAGACGCGGGCCGGATGAGTGAAAGTGTGCCCCTGAGCCCACCAAGTGAAATCAGACACCTGTTGGTCACTAGTAATTTTCTGTCCATTGGCCACAGTTACTGACACGGGTGGAACTGCTGTGATCTTGCACTGTAAGGTCGCGGCTGCTGTCTGACTCAGAAATGTACAAGAGCTCCCAGAGTCAATGAGAATCAATATCTCCTGTTTGTCCACGATGCCAGAAAGTTTGATTGTTTTCTTGCCTTGGACACCTTCAATAGCACACTGAGACAAAACAAACATGTCTTCGTCGTCATCGTCACTGGAGGCATCAGTAGAGACATCCTGGGATTGCTCAGGTTGGATGACATCCAAGAATTCCTCCAGAACATGCAAGGCAATCTTGTCTGGACATTTATGTTGCTTGCCCCATTTTTCCCCACATTTCATGCACAGACCTTGTGCTCTGCGTTGAGAGCGTAGAGCAGCCAGCTTGTCATCCCACTTGGGTTTGGCTTCATCAGTGGTTGGGTTGCCCAAAATGCCTGGCTGCCGCGCTTGGTTGCGGTTGAATTCGCGGCCTGGCCTCTTATAGAATGGCTTGGGCTGACTGTCGAGGACAGTAACCTGCACCTTCAATAGCACACTGAGACAAAACAAACATGTCTTCGTCGTCATCGTCACTGGAGGCATCAGTAGAGACATCCTGGGATTGCTCAGGTTGGATGACATCCAAGAATTCCTCCAGAACATGCAAGGCAATCTTGTCTGGACATTTATGTTGCTTGCCCCATTTTTCCCCACAATTTCATGCACAGACCTTGTGCTCTGCGTTGAGAGCGTAGAGCAGCCAGCTTGTCATCCCACTTGGGTTTGGCTTCATCAGTGGTTGGGTTGCCCAAAATGCCTGGCTTGCCGCGCTTGGTTGCGGTTGAATTCGCGGCCTGGCCTCTTATAGAATGGCTTGGGCTGACTGTCGAGGACAGTAACCTGCATGAGGGCAAGCGATAACGCAGCATCAACTGTTCGTGGTTTATGCAAAACGATAGCGGAGCGAATGTCAGGTTGGAGTCCCTGCAGGAATTTACTGACAAAGAAGACATCATCGAAAGATTTGTTGTGCACGAGCACCTTATGCATGGCATGCTGAAATCTATCATAATACTCTTGCACATCAGCTGTTTGTTTAATTTGCAAAAGGTCATGCATGGCATTGTGATACGTCCCACCGACAGTCCCCTGTGTAGTCGAGGCATCGCCGAGGCCCTTGGCCCGCCCCTCTTCCTCGCGCGTCGGGGCCGGAGGCGGAGCAGATCTGGGTAAAGCTTCCAACGCCTCGATGCGCGATGTGAGATTCTTGACGTCGCGGCTCAGCTCGGTGGAGGATTGGTCGACTTCAGGGCGCCAGTGGATGGATTGGTGGCGGATTGGTGGAGGGGAAGGTGGTGGTGGAGGTGGTGGAGGTAAGATCGTCGGACCAACCGTGGAGATTGCGAATCAGATCGGCCGGGTGCGGACTGAATCGATGTCGCGGTCTCACAACGGGATTTTACGGATCCAGACGATCGATAGGTAAGGGATGGCTCTGGTACCAAATGTGGCGACCTCGGCCGGATACAGAGAGTTGGCCGGCGTGCACGCACGGCGATGAGCACGGCGGAGCCGCCTCGAGCAGGAAGCACCCGTGAGGGCGAAAGGGAAAAGGGATTTGGTTTCTTAATTTTCGCTGTCCTCCCAACCACCCACACAGCGAGTACTTAGTTCAACGGTACATGGGCCGAGCCCGATACAACCATGCGGTCCATAGCCGGCTTACTGGCCCGAATAGAAGAAAGCGTAATCTGTAAATGTAAACACGTAAACGCCTAGGCTCTGGTATGTGACAGGAAGCAAAGAGCAGGAGAGACATTATGGATGGGTGCATGGCCATTGATGGAAGAATGGTAAGGAGGAGGACTGCATGCAGCAGCAGAAGTATGGATCGGTAGGTATGTAATGGCCAAAATGGGTGTCCCTTTATAGAACCCAGCTTGGGAGGAGTTGGGATGTTCCCATCACTCGACTCTTGAGTTGAGACCGGAGAGTGGGCGCCTGGGCGGCCGGGCATCCAGAAAACGAGTGTACAACGGCCAGGACACTGGAAGCAAGTCGGTCAATGCAGACATACGCGTCTTGGGCAAGTCTTCTGTCTTCGTCAAGGACTGGAATTATATTGCAACCGGCAAGCAGCAGTCCAGGATCTAGTGGCGCTAGTGGATCATATATAACAGGACACTGGGTCACTGGGAGGTTTTTCTGTTTTGTAAAACATATTAGTATTGAAAATCGAAACCCCAACGCAACAGTACTGTTTGTCTGTACATAGACGGGCATTTGATTCCACAAATAAGTACAGCAAACACAAGATTCTGCCTCAACTTTGACTCCATCAACCGAGGATTGGGCTAGTTCAACCTCCGGGTCCACCAAAGATAAATACATGACCCTCCAACCTAGGAGCCCCTGGCTCCCTCCCTACCGTCACCGCCAGCCGGCCCCCCTCCCCCTCCCCCCTCCACTCACCTCCCTTCGTCCTCCTCTCCTTGCCCGCACGCGGGAGCGCTCGAGAGAGCCGTACGACATTAACCTACCCTGTTTAAGGGACAAAATCAACCAAAGAAACCTACGGGCTCATTTCTCCCTTGCTGGACCTCCAGAAAGGCGTGTGAGCAACCAGCCCATCTTCCCACTCCATCCGAGCCCCGAGCAGGGAGGTCTCGGAACACCTCCGATTCGCCCGAGGCCTCAGCTCTGGGTCTCGGACACAGGCCAACCCACGGCAACATCGCCGTCTCGTCCGAGCTCCAGAAACGACATTATCCGTTTTCGCCTCGCCAGAGACCGGCCTCTGACGCCGCTCCCCCATTGGCGCACTTGAGACCCCCCTATGATGTCACCCACGTTCTTGCGCCTGCCCAACCAGACAAGCCAAGAATGACCGGGGTCAAATTACCATGCCGTCGCCCATAACAGGCATGGGGAAGAGCTGTTGACCATTATGTCACCCATGCTGGCACTATACGCACGATTCGTGCCTGCGCGGCGTACGAAACGCCGCTCTAGGCCACTATTCCCACGACCGGGGTGAGATCACACCGAAATTCCCGCCTCCGAGGCCTCGGCCCTCTGTGCCAGTCAAACTACAAGGACGAGCACGCTATCACCACACCAGCCATAGGACCAGATGTGACAGGGTACGTCGCTACAACACCGAAGGACAGAAACCACTCCCTCAACAGTGGCGCACATGCCTGGACATGTAGCAACAGTGCCAGAAGTACCAACACCATGCCTCTACAGTGCAGACCACGTCGCCACCGGATAAGGCCCTCCCAAGGCCTCCGAGCTCCTTCTCCAGCAAGGATCACACCACATACTAATATTTTGTAACCCTACACCTCCTTGAGACTATAAAAGGAGCATGCAGGGACCATTCCAAAGGACACGAGACGAAACATAGGACACACGAACAGAGAACTCTCCTGGACCTTGCGAGGGCACCAGAAGGGTCACACACACACACACACACTTTCTCCACTCACACCTTGAGAATTGGGAGCTCCTCCCTCTCTCACCCGCTTGTAACCCCTACTACAAGCACTTCGGTGCAAGATAATACAGAACTCACCCCCTGCACTGGACGTAGGGCATTCTTCGGCTTGAACCAGTATAAATCGTCTGTGTTCTTCTGGCACACCATCCGGATCCCCGATGCGCAGACACACGTTACTCGTTGGTGCTAGAACCGCCATTTCTCACACCGACAAAATCGTTGCTTAACATAACTTGTGGTTTAAATAGCTCGTCAAAACAAATTTACTTGGTGAGATGTTTCATCGCACCCTTGCATTACTCCTTCCAGGTACTTGATGTTTGCTAGAAAGGGAAGGGAGCTAGCTGCATGTTTCACACACCTTCAATTGGAGACTATTATATAAACATAATAACTTAGTTGTGATCATTAGTTTTGTGAACCTTTGTTTAAAGTATGGTTGTTGAACTTATCCTTGTTGGAGTAACTCATTTGGTGTTAGGATGTTTATTAATGCTAGTTTGGTGCTTATTTGGTTATCAATATATCTTTCTTCCGCGTTGCTTTTAAATACAAAGAAGATCCTGGCAAAACCTTTATTGGTTATGTACGGCTATTGTTTGTGAAGTTTAGTAGCATCCCGGGGTGTCTGTGGTTTTCGGGGTGTTACATCCTCCCCAGGCAGGAGACGCGACCTACGGCCGCCTCGGCTAAAGCCTCCCCGGGGCCCAAAATAGCTTCCGCAGACCCGGAAGATCCCCGTAGAGTTTTGTGGCAGATGCTTCAGCTGCATTTCCTACTCGCACCGAGTAGCGACTTGTCGGTTGCCTCGCCGTTGCCTGCACACGGCTTCCACCACCTCACCAGGGACTGTGAGGGGCTCGGGCATGTTGTGACGTCGACGGGGAAGGGTGGCGACCGGCCACGGCACTCCACTCGTGGCAGCAATCCACTAGCCTCCCAGCATGCGCCCCACGGCAGTCCACCGAGCTCGGATGAGGCCGTGCAAGGTGCCGTGGGGGGCACCGGTGGATCCCGATGACGACGGTGGCAGCGCCGGAGTGGCCGGCGAGGGACATCAGCATGGGCACGCCTGCCGACTACAATGACAACACCGCTACCGCTGCTACTGCACATTGCTACCCTGAGCCAGATTCGCTGGTATTGGAGCTGTGTGCGAGCGCGGGGCCTCCCGCGTGGGTCGACCCAATGCTGGAGGAGCTCGCCGCCTAGCAAGAGCACCAGTGCCTGGGTGCCCGCCTACTCTATCGGCCACCTCTTAGAAAGTGGACGCATCGCTATGGACACCTGTTCTTCGGCAAAGGCTGTCCAGTGGACGAAAATAGACTCGCCTCCGTTGTCGCCTATGTAGGGGCCGCTAATCACACCGCCACAGGTGGACAGCCCGGCGTCATGGATGCCGAGGCACGCCCAGACCCAGTGCTGGTCAGGGCAACCACCAGAAAAACGCGACGGTCATGGATGCTACGGATGATGTCAAAACCGCACCCCATCTCCTCAAACGACCTCGGCCAACAGACACCTCAAGCGCTTCACTGAGCGAATCACAAAGAGGAGGCAACTGCCACTCCCGGAGATGCTATGGCCCAGGCGAACGTGCACCGCCCGCGCTCCCCCACACAGAGCAAACGGATAGCGGTGCAGAGCATATCTCATATCCTGGCGTTCAAAGCGAGGTGAGTACCTTGTCATGAAGCGCCTAGGACTAACCAGCGAGATGTCATCTTCGTCGACGTCAGGCCTGAAGGTGTACGAAGAAATTTTCAACAGTGACCCTGCTCATATGCAAATGTTGCGTGAGTTGTTCCCAGCGGACGATGAGGTGGCCGCGCGCAAGCAGCGCCACCACCACTTGGTAGCCCGGGCATAGGCCTCCTAGCCGACGTCACAATTCGGGTTGATCAGTATCAATTGTGACAACATAACTTACGATAGTACACTAGGGAGGGTCTGAGTGCCCATGTACAAACTCTTTTGACCCTGGGGTGCCATTAAGGCATATTGTATTGAACTTTTTCTCTATCTTAATACAGAGACGCGTAAAACTTTTGTGTGATCGAGAAAAATAATGTACAGCATACAAGTTGGTTCGCGGATGCAGTTGGGGATTAGTTAGCCGAACATGCAATGCATATGGAGACACAAGTGGCTGACGTCCCAATTATATATTATGTTCAGTGAAAATGATATAACAAAGATGAACGACGCTTCATTTGCTCGTGAGGTTTCATCATTGTATAGTCAAGTCTCTGTTTGTGATCTCACAGCCACTATATTATCAGGCCCGTACCTACGATTTGGAAGACCCTGAACGAAACGCGTGATATGGCCCTAAAATTTATAAGAAAATAATAAAGCATGATGCAATTATGCAAATCTCTTCTGAAATTCCCTGATTATAATGCAAATTTTTAGACTAATTTGCTTTTCAAGACAGTAGATACAACCGTACACAATTGGGGATGAAAGCCATGTGCGTACCGAGCTGCCGACGTGTTGGCTCCCGGCGGACGACGGCTTGGCGTCTTGGCGATGGTTGGCCAACTCCGATTAACAAATTATTGATTACAGGCCTGGCTGTGTAGGGGCCGCTAGTCACACCGCCACAGGTGGACAGCCCGGCGTCATGGATGCCGAGGCGCGCCCAGACCCAGTGCTGGTCAGGGCAACCACCAGAAAAACGCGACGGTCATGGATGCTACGGATGATGTCAAAACCGCACCCCATCTCCTCAAACGACCTCGGCCAACAGACACCTCAAGCGCTTCACTGAGCGAATCACAAAGAGGAGGCAACTGCCACTCCCGGAGATGCTATGGCCCAGGCGAACGTGCACCGCCCGCGCTCCCCCACACAGAGCAAACGGATAGCGGTGCAGAGCATATCTCATATCCTGGCGTTCAAAGCGAGGTGAGTACCTTGTCATGAAGCGCCTAGGACTAACCAGCGAGATGTCATCTTCGTCGACGTCAGGCCTGAAGGTGTACGAAGAAATTTTCAACAGTGACCCCGCTCATATGCAAATGTTGCGTGAGTTGTTCCCAGCGGACGATGAGGTGGCCGCGCGCAAGCAGCGCCACCACCACTTAGTAGCCCGGGCATAGGCCTCCTAGCCGACGTCACAATTCGGGTTGATCAGTATCAATTGTGACAACATAACTTACGATAGTACACTAGGGAGGGTCTGAGTGCCCATGTACAAACTCTTTTGACCCTGGGGCGCCATTAAGGCATATTGTATTGAACTTTTTCTCTATCTTAATACAGAGACGCGTAAAACTTTTGTGTGATCGAGAAAAATAATGTACAGCATACAAGTTGGTTCGCGGATGCAGTTGGGGATTAGTTAGCCGAACATGCAATGCATATGGAGACACAAGTGGCTGCCGTCCCAATTATATATTCTGTTCAGTGAAAATGATATAACAAAGATGAACGACGCTTCATTTGCTCGTGAGGTTTCATCATTGTATAGTCAAGTCTCTGTTTGTGATCTCACAGCCACTATATTATCAGGCCCGTACCTACGATTTGGAAGACCCTGAACGAAACGCGTGATATGGCCCTAAAATTTATAAGAAAATAATAAAGCATGATGCAATTATGCAAATCTCTTCTGAAATTCCCTGATTATAATGCAAATTTTTAGACTAATTTGCTTTTCAAGACAGTAGATACAACCGTACACAATTGGGGATGAAAGCCATGTGCGTACCGAGCTGCCGACGTGTTGGCTCCCGGCGGACGACGGCTTGGCGTCTTGGCGATGGTTGGCCAACTCCGATTAACAAATTATTGATTACAGGCCTGGCTGTGTAGGGGCCGCTAGTCACACCGCCACAGGTGGACAGCCCGGCGTCATGGATGCCGAGGCGCGCCCAGACCCAGTGCTGGTCAGGGCAACCACCAGAAAAACGCGACGGTCATGGATGCTACGGATGATGTCAAAACCGCACCCCATCTCCTCAAACGACCTCGGCCAACAGACACCTCAAGCGCTTCACTGAGCGAATCACAAAGAGGAGGCAACTGCCACTCCCGGAGATGCTATGGCCCAGGCGAACGTGCACCGCCCGCGCTCCCCCACACAGAGCAAACGGATAGCGGTGCAGAGCATATCTCATATCCTGGCGTTCAAAGCGAGGTGAGTACCTTGTCATGAAGCGCCTAGGACTAACCAGCGAGATGTCATCTTCGTCGACGTCAGGCCTGAAGGTGTACGAAGAAATTTTCAACAGTGACCCCGCTCATATGCAAATGTTGCGTGAGTTGTTCCCAGCGGACGATGAGGTGGCCGCGCGCAAGCAGCGCCACCACCACTTAGTAGCCCGGGCATAGGCCTCCTAGCCGACGTCACAATTCGGGTTGATCAGTATCAATTGTGACAACATAACTTACGATAGTACACTAGGGAGGGTCTGAGTGCCCATGTACAAACTCTTTTGACCCTGGGGCGCCATTAAGGCATATTGTATTGAACTTTTTCTCTATCTTAATACAGAGACGCGTAAAACTTTTGTGTGATCGAGAAAAATAATGTACAGCATACAAGTTGGTTCGCGGATGCAGTTGGGGATTAGTTAGCCGAACATGCAATGCATATGGAGACACAAGTGGCTGCCGTCCCAATTATATATTCTGTTCAGTGAAAATGATATAACAAAGATGAACGACGCTTCATTTGCTCGTGAGGTTTCATCATTGTATAGTCAAGTCTCTGTTTGTGATCTCACAGCCACTATATTATCAGGCCCGTACCTACGATTTGGAAGACCCTGAACGAAACGCGTGATATGGCCCTAAAATTTATAAGAAAATAATAAAGCATGATGCAATTATGCAAATCTCTTCTGAAATTCCCTGATTATAATGCAAATTTTTAGACTAATTTGCTTTTCAAGACAGTAGATACAACCGTACACAATTGGGGATGAAAGCCATGTGCGTACCGAGCTGCCGACGTGTTGGCTCCCGGCGGACGACGGCTTGGCGTCTTGGCGATGGTTGGCCAACTCCGATTAACAAATTATTGATTACAGGCCTGGCTGTGTAGGGGCCGCTAGTCACACCGCCACAGGTGGACAGCCCGGCGTCATGGATGCCGAGGCGCGCCCAGACCCAGTGCTGGTCAGGGCAACCACCAGAAAAACGCGACGGTCATGGATGCTACGGATGATGTCAAAACCGCACCCCATCTCCTCAAACGACCTCGGCCAACAGACACCTCAAGCGCTTCACTGAGCGAATCACAAAGAGGAGGCAACTGCCACTCCCGGAGATGCTATGGCCCAGGCGAACGTGCACCGCCCGCGCTCCCCCACACAGAGCAAACGGATAGCGGTGCAGAGCATATCTCATATCCTGGCGTTCAAAGCGAGGTGAGTACCTTGTCATGAAGCGCCTAGGACTAACCAGCGAGATGTCATCTTCGTCGACGTCAGGCCTGAAGGTGTACGAAGAAATTTTCAACAGTGACCCCGCTCATATGCAAATGTTGCGTGAGTTGTTCCCAGCGGACGATGAGGTGGCCGCGCGCAAGCAGCGCCACCACCACTTAGTAGCCCGGGCATAGGCCTCCTAGCCGACGTCACAATTCGGGTTGATCAGTATCAATTGTGACAACATAACTTACGATAGTACACTAGGGAGGGTCTGAGTGCCCATGTACAAACTCTTTTGACCCTGGGGCGCCATTAAGGCATATTGTATTGAACTTTTTCTCTATCTTAATACAGAGACGCGTAAAACTTTTGTGTGATCGAGAAAAATAATGTACAGCATACAAGTTGGTTCGCGGATGCAGTTGGGGATTAGTTAGCCGAACATGCAATGCATATGGAGACACAAGTGGCTGCCGTCCCAATTATATATTCTGTTCAGTGAAAATGATATAACAAAGATGAACGACGCTTCATTTGCTCGTGAGGTTTCATCATTGTATAGTCAAGTCTCTGTTTGTGATCTCACAGCCACTATATTATCAGGCCCGTACCTACGATTTGGAAGACCCTGAACGAAACGCGTGATATGGCCCTAAAATTTATAAGAAAATAATAAAGCATGATGCAATTATGCAAATCTCTTCTGAAATTCCCTGATTATAATGCAAATTTTTAGACTAATTTGCTTTTCAAGACAGTAGATACAACCGTACACAATTGGGGATGAAAGCCATGTGCGTACCGAGCTGCCGACGTGTTGGCTCCCGGCGGACGACGGCTTGGCGTCTTGGCGATGGTTGGCCAACTCCGATTAACAAATTATTGATTACAGGCCTGGCTGTGTAGGGGCCGCTAGTCACACCGCCACAGGTGGACAGCCCGGCGTCATGGATGCCGAGGCGCGCCCAGACCCAGTGCTGGTCAGGGCAACCACCAGAAAAACGCGACGGTCATGGATGCTACGGATGATGTCAAAACCGCACCCCATCTCCTCAAACGACCTCGGCCAACAGACACCTCAAGCGCTTCACTGAGCGAATCACAAAGAGGAGGCAACTGCCACTCCCGGAGATGCTATGGCCCAGGCGAACGTGCACCGCCCGCGCTCCCCCACACAGAGCAAACGGATAGCGGTGCAGAGCATATCTCATATCCTGGCGTTCAAAGCGAGGTGAGTACCTTGTCATGAAGCGCCTAGGACTAACCAGCGAGATGTCATCTTCGTCGACGTCAGGCCTGAAGGTGTACGAAGAAATTTTCAACAGTGACCCCGCTCATATGCAAATGTTGCGTGAGTTGTTCCCAGCGGACGATGAGGTGGCCGCGCGCAAGCAGCGCCACCACCACTTAGTAGCCCGGGCATAGGCCTCCTAGCCGACGTCACAATTCGGGTTGATCAGTATCAATTGTGACAACATAACTTACGATAGTACACTAGGGAGGGTCTGAGTGCCCATGTACAAACTCTTTTGACCCTGGGGCGCCATTAAGGCATATTGTATTGAACTTTTTCTCTATCTTAATACAGAGACGCGTAAAACTTTTGTGTGATCGAGAAAAATAATGTACAGCATACAAGTTGGTTCGCGGATGCAGTTGGGGATTAGTTAGCCGAACATGCAATGCATATGGAGACACAAGTGGCTGCCGTCCCAATTATATATTCTGTTCAGTGAAAATGATATAACAAAGATGAACGACGCTTCATTTGCTCGTGAGGTTTCATCATTGTATAGTCAAGTCTCTGTTTGTGATCTCACAGCCACTATATTATCAGGCCCGTACCTACGATTTGGAAGACCCTGAACGAAACGCGTGATATGGCCCTAAAATTTATAAGAAAATAATAAAGCATGATGCAATTATGCAAATCTCTTCTGAAATTCCCTGATTATAATGCAAATTTTTAGACTAATTTGCTTTTCAAGACAGTAGATACAACCGTACACAATTGGGGATGAAAGCCATGTGCGTACCGAGCTGCCGACGTGTTGGCTCCCGGCGGACGACGGCTTGGCGTCTTGGCGATGGTTGGCCAACTCCGATTAACAAATTATTGATTACAGGCCTGGCTGTGTAGGGGCCGCTAGTCACACCGCCACAGGTGGACAGCCCGGCGTCATGGATGCCGAGGCGCGCCCAGACCCAGTGCTGGTCAGGGCAACCACCAGAAAAACGCGACGGTCATGGATGCTACGGATGATGTCAAAACCGCACCCCATCTCCTCAAACGACCTCGGCCAACAGACACCTCAAGCGCTTCACTGAGCGAATCACAAAGAGGAGGCAACTGCCACTCCCGGAGATGCTATGGCCCAGGCGAACGTGCACCGCCCGCGCTCCCCCACACAGAGCAAACGGATAGCGGTGCAGAGCATATCTCATATCCTGGCGTTCAAAGCGAGGTGAGTACCTTGTCATGAAGCGCCTAGGACTAACCAGCGAGATGTCATCTTCGTCGACGTCAGGCCTGAAGGTGTACGAAGAAATTTTCAACAGTGACCCCGCTCATATGCAAATGTTGCGTGAGTTGTTCCCAGCGGACGATGAGGTGGCCGCGCGCAAGCAGCGCCACCACCACTTAGTAGCCCGGGCATAGGCCTCCTAGCCGACGTCACAATTCGGGTTGATCAGTATCAATTGTGACAACATAACTTACGATAGTACACTAGGGAGGGTCTGAGTGCCCATGTACAAACTCTTTTGACCCTGGGGCGCCATTAAGGCATATTGTATTGAACTTTTTCTCTATCTTAATACAGAGACGCGTAAAACTTTTGTGTGATCGAGAAAAATAATGTACAGCATACAAGTTGGTTCGCGGATGCAGTTGGGGATTAGTTAGCCGAACATGCAATGCATATGGAGACACAAGTGGCTGCCGTCCCAATTATATATTCTGTTCAGTGAAAATGATATAACAAAGATGAACGACGCTTCATTTGCTCGTGAGGTTTCATCATTGTATAGTCAAGTCTCTGTTTGTGATCTCACAGCCACTATATTATCAGGCCCGTACCTACGATTTGGAAGACCCTGAACGAAACGCGTGATATGGCCCTAAAATTTATAAGAAAATAATAAAGCATGATGCAATTATGCAAATCTCTTCTGAAATTCCCTGATTATAATGCAAATTTTTAGACTAATTTGCTTTTCAAGACAGTAGATACAACCGTACACAATTGGGGATGAAAGCCATGTGCGTACCGAGCTGCCGACGTGTTGGCTCCCGGCGGACGACGGCTTGGCGTCTTGGCGATGGTTGGCCAACTCCGATTAACAAATTATTGATTACAGGCCTGGCTGTGTAGGGGCCGCTAGTCACACCGCCACAGGTGGACAGCCCGGCGTCATGGATGCCGAGGCGCGCCCAGACCCAGTGCTGGTCAGGGCAACCACCAGAAAAACGCGACGGTCATGGATGCTACGGATGATGTCAAAACCGCACCCCATCTCCTCAAACGACCTCGGCCAACAGACACCTCAAGCGCTTCACTGAGCGAATCACAAAGAGGAGGCAACTGCCACTCCCGGAGATGCTATGGCCCAGGCGAACGTGCACCGCCCGCGCTCCCCCACACAGAGCAAACGGATAGCGGTGCAGAGCATATCTCATATCCTGGCGTTCAAAGCGAGGTGAGTACCTTGTCATGAAGCGCCTAGGACTAACCAGCGAGATGTCATCTTCGTCGACGTCAGGCCTGAAGGTGTACGAAGAAATTTTCAACAGTGACCCCGCTCATATGCAAATGTTGCGTGAGTTGTTCCCAGCGGACGATGAGGTGGCCGCGCGCAAGCAGCGCCACCACCACTTAGTAGCCCGGGCATAGGCCTCCTAGCCGACGTCACAATTCGGGTTGATCAGTATCAATTGTGACAACATAACTTACGATAGTACACTAGGGAGGGTCTGAGTGCCCATGTACAAACTCTTTTGACCCTGGGGCGCCATTAAGGCATATTGTATTGAACTTTTTCTCTATCTTAATACAGAGACGCGTAAAACTTTTGTGTGATCGAGAAAAATAATGTACAGCATACAAGTTGGTTCGCGGATGCAGTTGGGGATTAGTTAGCCGAACATGCAATGCATATGGAGACACAAGTGGCTGCCGTCCCAATTATATATTCTGTTCAGTGAAAATGATATAACAAAGATGAACGACGCTTCATTTGCTCGTGAGGTTTCATCATTGTATAGTCAAGTCTCTGTTTGTGATCTCACAGCCACTATATTATCAGGCCCGTACCTACGATTTGGAAGACCCTGAACGAAACGCGTGATATGGCCCTAAAATTTATAAGAAAATAATAAAGCATGATGCAATTATGCAAATCTCTTCTGAAATTCCCTGATTATAATGCAAATTTTTAGACTAATTTGCTTTTCAAGACAGTAGATACAACCGTACACAATTGGGGATGAAAGCCATGTGCGTACCGAGCTGCCGACGTGTTGGCTCCCGGCGGACGACGGCTTGGCGTCTTGGCGATGGTTGGCCAACTCCGATTAACAAATTATTGATTACAGGCCTGGCTGTGTAGGGGCCGCTAGTCACACCGCCACAGGTGGACAGCCCGGCGTCATGGATGCCGAGGCGCGCCCAGACCCAGTGCTGGTCAGGGCAACCACCAGAAAAACGCGACGGTCATGGATGCTACGGATGATGTCAAAACCGCACCCCATCTCCTCAAACGACCTCGGCCAACAGACACCTCAAGCGCTTCACTGAGCGAATCACAAAGAGGAGGCAACTGCCACTCCCGGAGATGCTATGGCCCAGGCGAACGTGCACCGCCCGCGCTCCCCCACACAGAGCAAACGGATAGCGGTGCAGAGCATATCTCATATCCTGGCGTTCAAAGCGAGGTGAGTACCTTGTCATGAAGCGCCTAGGACTAACCAGCGAGATGTCATCTTCGTCGACGTCAGGCCTGAAGGTGTACGAAGAAATTTTCAACAGTGACCCCGCTCATATGCAAATGTTGCGTGAGTTGTTCCCAGCGGACGATGAGGTGGCCGCGCGCAAGCAGCGCCACCACCACTTAGTAGCCCGGGCATAGGCCTCCTAGCCGACGTCACAATTCGGGTTGATCAGTATCAATTGTGACAACATAACTTACGATAGTACACTAGGGAGGGTCTGAGTGCCCATGTACAAACTCTTTTGACCCTGGGGCGCCATTAAGGCATATTGTATTGAACTTTTTCTCTATCTTAATACAGAGACGCGTAAAACTTTTGTGTGATCGAGAAAAATAATGTACAGCATACAAGTTGGTTCGCGGATGCAGTTGGGGATTAGTTAGCCGAACATGCAATGCATATGGAGACACAAGTGGCTGCCGTCCCAATTATATATTCTGTTCAGTGAAAATGATATAACAAAGATGAACGACGCTTCATTTGCTCGTGAGGTTTCATCATTGTATAGTCAAGTCTCTGTTTGTGATCTCACAGCCACTATATTATCAGGCCCGTACCTACGATTTGGAAGACCCTGAATGAAACGCGTGATATGGCCCTAAAATTTATAAGAAAATAATAAAGCATGATGCAATTATGAAAATCTCTTCTGAAATTCCCTGATTATAATGCAAATTTTTAGACTAATTTGCTTTTCAAGACAGTAGATACAACCGTACACAATTGGGGATGAAAGCTGTGTGCGTACCGAGCTGCCGACGTGTTGGCTCCCGGCGGACGACGGCTTGGCATCTTGGCGATGGTTGGCCAACTCCGATTAACAAATTATTGATTGCAGGCCTGGCTATTAATTAATTGCTACTTACTACTTAGTGTAATGTGTAAATCTGGAGGCCCTATAACTTTGGAGGCCCTGAACAGTAGCACACTTTGCAACTGCTAATGTACGGGCCTGTATATATATTTTTTTTAGAAGAGACGGCAAAAGCTTTGCCGCAATTTTTATTAGACAGAGAAAATTAAAATACAAGTGCTCAACCCAGTTTTTTTTGGGTGGTAACTGGGCCCAAAAAACCACCAACTAGAAGAGTGCACCACTCATCCCGACCAACTTTGAAACACCGTCCAAACAACTAACAACTTTGCCCCCACTACTTGCTTCGGCAACTATCTAACAACTAGAGCAACTAAGAAAAAAACTCAACCCAAAAAGCCAACTACCTAAAATCACTACTTGTACCAACCAGCACCGAGCACAACAACTCATCAAGTAAAACTACCAACTGCTGATGAGTACTTCCATCAAGCCACTAACTGCCCTTGAATATTTCCATATTCCACTTTGTTTTACTTGCCCCTCTTCTTCTTGTTTTTTTGTTGCCTTGCTTCGATTAGCACCGAGAGGGCATCCATCTTCACCTTGGTGAGTGGACGCTCGAAATGTTGTGCATAAAATTCAAATTGGACAGCTTCCTCTTGTGTTCTTGGTGACGATAAGTCTCCTAGTTTTTTGACAAGCAACTCCTCTGCAACTTGGATTGCTCCTTTTCCTTGTGTGGTTTCGGATTTCTTGGCTAACCTAATGCTTTTACATTGTGGGGGTAAAGACAGAGCGTCTTGGAGGTGGTTCAGATGTATTTCCCATTTCAATGTCATTGGGTTCTTCCTCAGCAATTGCTTCTGGCACTTGTGGGATTAGAGGGGCTGGTATAGATTTAGAAATTGAAGCTATAAACCCATCAATTGAAATTGCCTTAGCTATCGCAGCTGGGTCTTGTGGCGGAGTGGAATTGAACTCTTTCTCAACGAAATTGGAAGGAAATTGAGGGATAACTGGCTCCTGCAGTCTAGGAGAGTTGGTATTCTGATCATTGACAGTTTCCCCAACATTACCATGTAGATTAGTGTGTCCCAGGTCAACAACCAACTTCGGTTTTCCAATCTCTGGAGGCACGCCTTCCAAACTAGCACCAAGTGTTGATGCCTTACCATTAGCAGCCTCCACAGGCTCCCTTAAATTGAGCATTGGTTCTACTGCCGAACATGATGGGTGCATCGCTTCCACATCTTCATCCACTACGGTCATCGTTCCACCTTGTAGGATTTTTGTTGGTGCCTCTGTTGGTAGGTCCCAATCTTTATGAGATGGTATTACCACCTCCATTAATTGTGAGCTTGAATCAAGGGATGGAGGCAAGGGAGTAGGATGTTGGGCAGCTTGCACAGATGTGCAGAGGCGGGATTCAAATAACATGGGATCACAAATGTAGATGCTTTCATTAAAAAGAGTGGTAGAACCCGGCAGGATGAGACGCCCATCATCAGCAATAGCAAGTGTCTTTTCCCCCATGATCTGGGAAATAGGCGTCGCGAACGATACCCTCTTGAGGCTAGGTGCTTGCTTCTTATGATGTCTATTGCTCCTACTACTAACATGAGCCTCAACCTTCTCTGAACCAATGACATGGTAATTCCTGTCCAGATCTTCACTGCATTTGCAATCGGAACCCCTTCGCATTCCCTTGGATGAACATGAGAACTCTGGACTCTCTTCTCTCTCCCAACGTTGTGGTAGAAGTTGAGTGGAAGCCACTCTGAAGGGACGAATGAATTCTGGGTTGGTGAGGTGCAATGTACTCTGGAGGCCGGTTAGGAGGAAGTCTAAGACTTGGGCAAAAACTTGACCTGTGTCCCTCTTCCAAACAACGCCAGCAGCGAGTGTTCCTTCTGCAAGACACAACCATATGCTCGGTAGAGAGACAATTGAAGCAACGCCCTCTCATATGATGCAGGAATTTCTGTCTCCTCAGCACATGTTGTTCATCTCGCTGTGGTTGTTGGTCGGTATGCTTCTTGCTATGAAATGTTGAATTGTCTCTCTCTTTTCTCCAGCAGTGCTCTGGGCGAACTGGAGACCAACCATCTTCCGCTTCAGTTGAGACCAGTAACTGATGAAACCGCTGCATGTTGTGCTCCCCATCAGCTGTCTTCAATTGTTGGTGCAGACGAGTGCCCTGTTCACTGGCAAACTTGCCAATGTCAGTATGGTGTTTCCTGCCTTGTGGAATTGAAGTCCTCCTCCCTCGGCGTGGAGGTCGAGTTGGAGACCAGCCCTCCTCCTCGTCCACAACATCCAATAACTGATGGAGCAGATTCGGCCCCTCTTCTCTTGCCATGAAATCATGGGACAGAGGCATGCTCTGAACTCTGTGACCTTCAGTTGTATGGCATGTCGGGTTGGTCTCATCCACGTCCATCTTCTTTCCATTAAGACATGACGGATTGGAAGCCTGAATCTTGCCCCGTTTGTTGCTTGAAGCTGCCATTGACTATTGTTCGTCCTCTGAGCTGCTCACCCACTTCTCCTTGCTTGTGTAGGGGATCCGTTCTTGAAATAAATCTGCCTGAATTCTTGCGAACACATCAGTGAGCTGTGGGTCTGGTCTTCTCAGACTCGTTGACGGATCACTTTTCTTCTGGAGTGAATCATGAGGCATTGATTCCTGGTTTTGTAGACAACCTTGTGCAGTCTCCATTACCTCTGGCTGGCGCAGACAAAGCTCCTGCAGCTCCCTAGCTAGCTCTGGAAGTAGGTCCTGGGCGGATGCCCTTAGCTCTGCGTCGATTTCCAGCGGGCTCACCGCGCCGGCTTGACTGCGTTGCTGAGCATCCGGATCCATCTGCTCCATCTCTTCAGAGTGGTCGTCGACTTGTGCAATACGCCCGCTCTCCAACTCATGGTTCGAAGTTGATTTGGTACCATCATCTTGTAGCTCGGGATGCACTGTCACCGGATCTGGGGGGGCAGTGGAGGATTTGCGATTGGGTCACCGTATTTTGGGGTGGATGGGTGTGGAGGTGCATGGGGCGGCAGCAGGGGAAGCGGGCAGGGAGGGGTGTCTTCCCCGTTGGTGAGCATTGAATCTTGGACCATCTCTGTTGCTTGGACCGCAGCCCCGGCGAGCTCGTTTACCGCACCTGCCATTGGGTCTTGGAGGTGGCGCTAGATAACGTGCTCAAGCTCCTCCAAAATATGAGCTTCCTCCTCATCTTCAATGCTGTGAGTGGGAAAGCTTGAATCCGCCACGGCAGGCTCCTCTGGAAATGCACTGTTGTCGACAGCATCCAATGGAATCTCCACGTCCTGTGGTGCGGAGGCAACATTGAACCCACCAGGAGGTAGATCAGGACTAGGAGCGTGAGGATCTGGCGTCGATTTGGGCTGATTTGGTAGCTGGGCGCAGATCAGGGGGATTAGGCGAGTCGCCCTCTGGGGGACGACGGAGGCTGGGCGGGGGCTCGGACATGTCTACGGGCCTGTATATTATCATCGCGTGTTCTTTGGTAATGATGATTAATGCATAAGCACTCTGTGGAGAACGTCGAAAACCACATGGTATGGTGTGGCCTCATGACCGACTTGCATGCGACTTGACTTGTGTCTTGTTTAGTTCCAAAATATTTTACGAAATAACAGTAGATTTTTCGTCATATCGAATCTTTGGACACATGCATAGAGCATTAAATATAGATAAAAATAAAATTAATTACACAGTTTAGACGAAATTCACGAGACGAATCTTTTAAGTTTAATTAGGCTATAATTGGACACTAATTATCAAATAACAACGAAAATACTACAGTAACGTTTCGCAAAATATTTTGGGAACTAAACATGCCCGTGGTAGGTCGGCTAATCGAGTCATCGTATGCTGAAGCGATCTTGAACTCCAAGCGTACGTGTTCTATATCGTACAACGCTAGCTTGCTGGCTAGCTAGCTTCTCTATGCATATAATAAACGGCGACGTGGTCCAGCCACCGGACGACGTACGTGGCCTGGACATGCGTTACATTTGTTACCTGGGCCTGGGCCTTGTTCGGTTACTTTCTAAATTCTAAATTTTTACACTATTTCTTCATCATATCGATCTTTAGACGTATACATGGAGCACTAAATATAAGTAAAAAACTAACTAATTACATAGTTTATCTGTAATTTACGAGACAAATCTTTTAAACCTAATTAGTCTATAATTAGACACTAATTGTCAAATACAAACACAAATGCTACAGTAACTTAGATTAAAAAAGTTACAGTTTAAACGAGGCCTTGGTCGGCGAGACGGCTACGACCAGAGTAACACGTGATCACGACCTAGGCGGCCGGGCAAATGCAACAAGCTGGTCCTGCCTCCTACAAGCTACGACCATTGTTCTAACGCAGTCTCGTATGAATCAGTGAAACAGGACGAGGAGCGCGGCTTGGAGCGATGCCGCCATGTGCCCATGCAGAGCGTCGTCCTTTGTTGAGCGTGGCCACGTCGATTGTGAATTTGCTTGGTAGTTGCTATGGGCTGGACGTGGATAGATCCTGGCCCAAACAAGGTCCAGGTAAATACTACCTCCGTCCAAAAAAGAATGTAACTACGTGTTGCGTGCCAGCAAAAGTAATTCACGTTTAACTAAATTTCTAGCAAATATTATTCACATTTACGGCTCCAAAATAATTTATTATAAAAATACATTTCGCAATTAATCTAATAATATTTATTTGATATCATAAATATTGATACTTTTTTATCTATAATTGATCGAACTTAAGATACAAAACCATGATACTGTGCTAGAATTGCATTCTTTCTTATACGGAGGGAGTACTAGTAATTAAAAAATGCCAAATAAATAGGAAATTGCTTTGGAATACCCGCAAAATTTTTAAGAGAGGACAAATTGTCTTTTTTCTTTTAGGCCCGTTTGGACCCTTCGAATTCAATTTATTTTAATAATATAATTTATGCATAGATTAATTAAGCTAATATGGTTGTATATGAAATATTTGCATATTATTGTTAGCCGCACAAGAGAGATACTTATATGTTGCATTTCTACTATAGTGGAGGGAGTTGGAGAGCGCGCTACAAGTTAGAGCATAGAAAAATGCTCCCACGCGGGACCGCGTGCGTCACACTTTACCTCGCCGCTTTCCGCCTGTGTTGCTCGCTCCCGCCTACGACGCGCGCCTCGCCCGCGACAGTTGCTCCCTCCCGTCACTTGCCCCACCCGCCGTGTGCCTGGTCCGCGCGGATTCGACCTCCGCGTTGCGTAGCCCGTCTGTCACGCGACCCGGCCGCCGTAGCCATCCCTCGCCGCGCCCCCATCCCGCGCACGCTGCCTCTACTTTCCCCATATCTCGCTTTCTATCTCGCGTCCGCTGACAGAAGTCCTCACCGTCGCCGCCCCTGCTGATGGCCGCTGGGCGCACATGCCGAGGCCTTGGGTCCTCCCTTGCTGAGCCTAGGGCACCCACGAGCACGACCAGATGCTGGTGGTGGTCGGTCGCCATAGTTCGTCACCGGCTCCCACCTCGGCGGTC
This sequence comes from Saccharum spontaneum, assembly GCA_022457205.1. Taxonomy (NCBI): domain Eukaryota; kingdom Viridiplantae; phylum Streptophyta; class Magnoliopsida; order Poales; family Poaceae; genus Saccharum; species Saccharum spontaneum. Next base: position 8,853,676 of record CM039604.1, read on the forward strand.
GGAATCGACCAACCCAGGCCTCCCCTCCCCTATGTTGCAAATGCATGTTTCAAGTGTTTCAAACATTTTAGAGGTTTGTTGCAATTGTCTCATATGGATGTTGCAAAAGTAGATCAAGAATGTTTGCACGTGTTACATATATTGCAAGTGTTTCAGAGGCATGTTGCAAGCATTTGTTCAAAATGTTTTATCTGTTCCAGATGTATGCCGCAAGCGTTCTAATATGAATGTTGCATATGTTTCACACATATGCTGCAATAGTATGTTTCAAATGTTTCAGTCTTATGTTGCAGTAAGTGTTTTTATATTACAAGTTGCAAGTGTTTAATCTGGATGTTGCATATGTTTTACACATACTCCCTCCACGTTGGTAAAAGAAGTCGTTTCAGACAATGACACGGTCTCCAAAGCATAACTTTGACTTCATTTTTCTATAAAAATATTTATTCAAAAGTGATATATGTATACTTTTATGAAAGTATATTTCAAGACAAATCTATTCATATTGTTTTCACATTTCCAAACTCAACAACTTAAAAGTTATTCATGATTTATATTCCCAATGTTTGACCCGAACCTTGTCCAAAACGACTTCTTTTACCAACATGGAGGGAGTATGTTGCATGTGTATGTTCCAAATGTTTCATCTCCTTAAAACGTTCGTTGCATTCAAGTGTTTCCATGTCGCAAGTGTTTCATGTTTCAGATATGCTTCAGAGAGTCACGTGGACACGGCGAGCTAGGGGGCCTGCGGAAGGGGCATGCTGGGGCTGGGAGATAGGGTGTGCGGTGCACCAAGGGTTGCGAACGGGACGGGCTAGGGACCGGCACGCGCCGCACTTGTGGACGGGTGCGTTGTGGGAAGGCTGGGGCGAGTCCCTTGTACCACACGGGCTCTTGTGGATCGTATCGTACGGGTGGGGAGCTGCGTCCGGACGCGCTGCTAGGGCCGGACGTCCGGGCGCTAGTGTCTCCCTGGAAATATAGCATGGTGATCTATAAAATTTATTTCTTATATGTAAACTTATGTGTAAACTTATGAAAATTGTTTAATGTCAAATTTCAAGCCAAATAGTAATTAAGTAGATTCTAATTCCTCTAAAATGAAAGTATCCTAACAGGCCCTTATAGTAATAGATTAAATGTATATACCCTGAGCATCGTGATAAATGGAAACGTTCTTGGTGCCCTCTCGCTGATGAAAAATACTCCTTTGTCATATAAAAGAATGGCATGCAACACTGCAATTAGATCGCACACATTGACACCCTTCAGTAAGGATGAAAACGGAACAGAAATATCTCGAACCGAACCGCATCGTTTTCTGTATTTTATCCGATCGAATTCGTATTTTTGTGTCCGACTTCACCGTTTTCGCTTTCGTTTTCGTATTTCAAATGTAAAAGTAGAAAACGGTTTAGACATTTTCCGACCGTTTCCGACCGTTTTCTACTTTTCTACTTTTAATTCGAAATATCCCGAATTCAAAATTCAGTTTAAACCGAATTTTGTTGTCGATCATTACTGTCTAGGCAACTAGGCAAAGGCAAGTGTGGAGCACTGATGCTCATTGACCGTATTATATAGGCAACTCACCCCCGTCGCGCCTCCCTGAGTCATCGAGGTAGGACTAATCACTTTGCACGGTGTTCTATGCTTGCATGGCTGCATCTAGCTTCACGCTGCGCTGTTGTTGCATTGCATGTGACTGGGCCGACCAAAAGAGAGAGAGCTAGATGGGCCAGACGTTGTTGCTATCCTTTCTAGTCTAGTACCGATGGCATCTCAAATTTTCCTCTTTTTTCTTTTTTTTCTTTTCTTTTTTTCTCTTGTCAAAGAAACCAAATTGATAAGTCTGCTCTCTTGCACTCGAAATTTGCCACGATGACACTTGTTAATTGTTATGCATTGTGGATCGGTATTCCGTATTGAATTTTCATATACCGACCGTGTTCGACATAATTTCGCTCGAATGGGTTCGTTTTCGAAATTCTTAATATTCCGTAAGTTTGCGTTCGTTTTCGTGTCCGGCTTTACCGTTTTTACTTTCGTTTTCGTATTCAAATATAAAAGTAGAAAATAGTTGAGGAGTTTTCCGACCGTTTTCGACCGATTTCATCCTTACCCTTCAGCGCTTTGCGTTCAGTTACTGCCACCATATCATTGCTAGCCACAATGCTGATCTTTTCAACAGAAAAGGAGACCTCAAGCGCCACTGATTAAGTGTTGAAATGCATGCTAAGATCATAATCCAGAATAAAGAAAAAACGAGAAGTGAAATAGGGGCGCGGATCGGAATGAATCCTCCGATAATGTTCTCCCGGGCTAGATGCGGGGTCGAATTCATTCTTGATAATCTCTCTCTCTGCCCGATCCCGATGCCTTGATGCCTGATTTGATGGCGAACGCTAGCTGCTGTATATGTAACGTTGGAAAACATCACCAGGCATTGAACCTGGACGCCTTGTTTGTCGATGGAGTTTGTGAACTTTTCTTCAGATCAGCTATATGGAGTATTCGAGATAGTACACCTTCATGTACATTGAACCTGGACAGATTTTTTTAACGTTACTTCATGTACATTGAACCTGGACAGATTTTTTTAATGTTACAGGAAGCCTTTTAGTAATTCCTTAAAAACATTACCTCGAGTTTGACACAAAACATCAGAGAAGTACTTCTGACGAAACAATAAGGAAAGTCCCCATACATTCCAGTGACTATCGGTTCATGAACAGATTGTCACCATGTATCTGTGAGAAGATATCTTTACCCACGTGCGTCAACTGTTATAAGACTTTTCTATAACCATATCCTGTGAAACCGGCTTTGACCTAATAGCCTAGGTATCTGTCCAGTACTTAACCAAGTTGATTTTTTTTTCTTTTTGGAAACAATATCATTCCCGCTATACAATAGTGACCAACGAGCTGCCACTGCTCCTAGCAAAATTAGTGGAATAAACCCCTTAGCCATCTCCCAAACATTTGTGATACATTGTGAGATTTTTGCTAGACCCATCACCACTTGAATAAATAAATTGACCAAACATCCCGCCACTACTACAGGAAGTTTCTGTAGAGACGCTAGGAAGTCTCCATAGAGATGGCTAGTTCAACCACCTCTACCTTTTTGTTTCTAAAAAACGATGATTCGTAGAGGGAGCTAAAAACATCAGTCGCCACCAGAAATCATAAATCAGGCCAAAAAATAGCAAAAAAATTAAGCCATAGAGACCCCACCAGGCACACCATCACAAGTCTCAAGTCGGACGATTTTCACGCGCGTGAGGCCATAGCGTTCGGACAAGTAACTTCATGCCACACGCGTAGCTATCATCACCACTCCACCCCAAAGCCATTTATGACCAAAATGCACGAATATTGCCCTCATATTCACTTTACCTAATTTTAAAATGAATATTTGAGGCTCTACCCGAATTCAATTGAAAAAGTTGTCAACTTTAAAGTTATAGATATAGTCGAGTACTAGAACTTTGGTTTTGTTCGTTTCTCCCTCCATGGCCGCAATAAAATGTATTTTAAATGTGAGAAATTCAAACATAATTATCCCTGATAAATATTTCAAATGAAAACATTGTCAACTACAAAGTTGCCTACCTCTATGAGATTTATAACTTTTGTTTTTGTTGTTTTTCCATTTGAGGTTATTTTTAAAATTTTGAGTTTCAAATTTGAGGACTTCAAACTAAATTTTGAGACCATAGAATATTTCAAACAAAAGGTTCTCGATTGCAATGTTTTACATTATTTAAATATATATAACTTTGGTTTCGGTTGTTTCTCCATCCGAGATCCTTCGAAAAATTCAAAAAAAATAAATTTCAAAATATAAGAACTTAAAACAAAATTTGTGGGATTTTCAGTGATTTCAAATAAAAAGGTTATCAACTATAAAGTGGTAGATCTCTTTGAGTTATACAATTTTTATATAAAGTTTGTCTTCATCTAACTTTGTTTGAAAAAGTAATAAATTTTAATATATTACACCTATTTTTAGAGACGGCTCTAGATTTAACCGCTTTTAGAAATGGATTTTAAAGGCAACTATAGATCTAGCCCTCTATAGAAATCAGATTTTAGAGGCGGTCGGAGATCTAAAGCCGACTTTAAAAATAGATTTTTAGAGATGACTGGTTTAGTGGGGCCTGACGGAAGGCTCTATAGCGGTGGCTAGGAATTCAGCCGCCTCTGCCAGAAAGACTCTGTTGCTACAAATCATTCTTATAACAGTGCCGACAAACTAGGAGTTGAAGCAAATGCCTCTCTTCTACGTAAGAAAAGCAAAAGTTTTTTCTACCTTGCAAGATTATCCTTTGTAAACACGACTCCTCGTTGTAAATACTATAAATTTTATATCATGATTTTTAAAGGGGGCATTATTCTTTCCATTTGAGTTTGTCAAGATCAGGAATATCAACAAGTATGAATGCTTGTTGGTGTGGTTTGACAAATTATATATCGGAAATGCTAGAGTCAGGGCGTCCGATGCGGACGCTCCACCTACCCTTTGCGCCACCGTTGCTGCACCCACCCGCCCTTTGTGCCACCGCCACCTGTGTCGTCCCCACCTCGCCTTTTGTGCGCCGCTGCCCAGCTGAAAGACCAAGTTTGGTTTTGGTAATTAATGACACCAAGTTGTTAATGCTATTGTGTCAAGTGAATTGAGTTAGGCGTAGCAACACATGTGATGAAGCAGCAAGGAGCATGATGGTAATGGTCATAAGATCGCAAGTGCATGAAGATAAAGATGATGGTGAACATGCACATAGGTGATGGACAAGGAATGAGATGATCAAGGCAAAGGTATAATCATAGAATTCTCTTTTGCCAGTCTAAATATGGGTAAAGAAGTGATTGACCGGGTTTAGGATTGATAGCCGACTATCAAGAGGGGCAATCACGGTCATTCCATGAATCAAGTGCTACTAGGTCCATATTCTTGAGCATATGCATTTAGGATCTAGTGAGATGCTAACTCCTTGAAAAATATTTGAGAAAATGCTAACACACGAGCACAAGTTGGTGATAACTTGGTGGTGTTAGCATATTTGCGAAGGAGGTGGAGTTTGAGGGGTAGAGAGGGGTTCGTCACTTTTATGGAAGTGAAACGTCTATTTTCCACTGCGCCGGAGGCAAAGAAACGGAGGTGAAAGAAAGTCACTGGGTGACAGGACGCGCGACCGGACGCTGGACTGGACGCGGTCTCGGCACGACCGGTGCGTCCGGTCAGTGGCAGCAGCTGTGTGCGGCGTGGGGCACTAGGGTTTACAACCGGCAGTCCGATCACTCACAGGACCGGCGTGTCCGGTCACGCACCCAGGAGAGCAGCATGGAGAAAAGTTTGATCTGATGCGGTGCGCGTCCGGTCAGTCACGATCGAACGCGTCCGGTCGACAAAGTTGCTCTCTGGAACCTCTCTGGACAGCGACCGAACGCTGGCACTGTCGCGTCCGGTCATGACGTGAAGCGTGTCCGGTCACACTTTACCTGAGAGCGTAATGTTTCGTGACCGTTGGAAATCTAACGAGCGAGATTCAAAAAGGGACACGTGGCGAGCATCGCGCAAGGTCGCGCTGGTGCGACCGGACGCTGGCCGCGTCTGGTCGATCAGACCAGCGCGTCCGGTCAACGCGCGCAGAGCGGCATCTCGAGCCTAACGGCTCTATTCTTTGGGGATGCTTATAAATAGTTGTTTGGCCAGGTTTGAGAGTTCTCTCTTGACTCTTTGAACACTTGAGACATACTTTAAGCTAGAGAACTTCCCCTCCACTCATCTCTTTGCTTGGTTGCATACTCTAGTGAGATTGAGTGAGATTCAAGTGCATTGCTTAGTGATTTGCATCTAGTGGCACTTGATCTTGAGTTGGCTGTGGATTTCTTGTTACTCTTGGGTGTTTCCTGACATCCTAGACGGCTTGGAGCGGCGGTGGTGTTGAGCTCGTGATTGGAGATTGTTTCGAGCCTCACCAAGTGATTGTGAGGGATTCTTGAGCCTTCCCCGCGGGAGTTCGCGAATTGGCTACTCTAGTGGAGCTCGTGGCTTAGAGGATCCCCATCTTATGAGTGGATGTGCGGCACCCACTGAGGGTTTGACTCTTGATAGTCAATTAGCTCACGATCCATCAAGTGGGTGCATCGCCACAACGAGGACTAGCTTGCTAGGAAGCAAGTGAACCTTGGTAAAAAAATCTTGTGTCATCTCTTTGCCGAGGATTTCATCTTGTGATTGTGATTGCATTGATTGATTGGTTCATTAGAAATATCTATACTCATCAACGTCGGTATAACAATACATGCTCACTCATTTACTTACTTGTCTACCTGGCTAGTTGCTTAGCTTGTTTTCTCTTGTAGATTCTAGCTCCTAGTTTGTGTAGTGTTTCTCTTTCACCTAGGAGTAGAGTAAGTAGTGACTTAGCCTTATTGGTGTGGACTAGAGATTATAGCCTTCTTATCTACTAGAATTGTTTAGGTGGCTTGCATAGTGTAGTTGAGCTAGTGCTAGAATTAGCTACGCCATCTTTTGTACTAACTTTATTTTTAAGTAAAGCTTGTAGATATTTTGAAAAGGCTATTCACCCCCCTCTAGCCATTTAGGACATTACACCAGCTCCGCGTCGTCGACGAGCACACCGGTGACCTCCACGCGCCACCGCCACCCATGCCGTCCGCACCCCTCCCTTTGTGCGCAGTCGCCCAGCTCTGCGTTGTCAGTGAGCTCCCGCCGGCAAGCACACCGGTGACCTCCACGCGCCGATGAGCCTCCATTCGCCGAAGCGGCACTGAGATGTTTGCGCTAAAAGAGCATGTTGCAAACGTGTGTTTCAGGTGTTTCAGAGGTATTTTCAAGTGTTTTATATCGATGTTACAAAAGTAGATCGAGATGTTACAAAACTAGATCGAAATATTGCACATGTTGCAATAGCTTGCACATATGTTTCATCTATATCAGACGTATGTTGCAAGTGTTTCATCTGGATGTTGCAAAAGTAGATCTGGATGTTGTATATACATGCATGTTGCAAGCGTATGTTTCAAGTGTTTCAGGTGTTTCATAAAGCATTTCATCTAGATGTTGCATATGTTTGCAATGGCTTTCAAGTGTTTTCCAAGTGTTTTCTAAGTGTTTCAGACGTATGTTGCTAGTGTTTTAGTTGTTCTGGACGTATGTTGCAAGTGTTTCATCTGGATGTTACAAAAGTAGATCTGGTGTTAATACATGTTGTAATGGGACCCATCTGCTTTAGCTGCTGAATGATGCCCGGGCGGCGCAGGCTCCATCTCTCTTGCGTGCGTGACACCATCGGACGCTAGCACTTCAGATCAGACGTCCGGGCGCTAGCAAGTCCGATAATATATGGGTGATGATGCGGCATAACTATTTCACGAACGTTCACTGGAATCGAATAAGAACAAATTTTCGACATGCAATTACTTCCTTTTTTGAAAAAAAAATAATTCCACCGCTTTACCGTATTTGGTTGGTGCTGTGCGTGCATACTCATTCTGTTCTCGTGTGCTCGGCTGTGCATGCACGAGATCAGCAAATCAACGATCTAGCAGCCCAGCAACTTTCTTTTTTTGGAAAAAAATTTCCACATTGGAAAGTTACAAAGTTATATTCACAACTTTTACGTATAATTTATGGAACAAACTTTAGCATATAACTTATACATATAACTTATATACATGACCTCAACATATACCTTCAACGACGTGACACGGTTATGCACATAACTTATACATATAACTTACTACATGACAAAGTTATACGCATAACTTTTATGTATAATATTTTGCGGAACAAACTTATCAACATAATTTCTTAGAAAGCTACAAAAATTATACACAAAACTTTTATGTATAACTTGTTTGTATACTTAGATATATAACTTGATGAATGACTTAGATGTAAAGTTGGACGGATAAATTATATTCAAGAACTTAGATGTACAAATTAATATCATAATATATTAGTAGAAATATGAAAAACTATGTATGAAAATAACTATGGAGTATAACTTATAAGTTACATGAACAAATTTATATGTAGAAGTCAACATTGATAACTTATATTATAATAATAACTTGTTTGTATGACTTAGATATAATACTTGTTGAATGACTTAGATGTAAAATTGGGCGTATAAATTATATATAAGAACTTACATGCACAAATTAATATCATAACATATTAGCAGAAATATGAAACTAAAGAAGACAAAACATGGTGCACTAATTTATATTATTCATCTACAACTTAGTATATGGATACATATATAATCATGTAAAATAGATATATTAATGTATAAAAAATAAAAAGATTCAGAAAAAAAAGGAGAAAGATGGGCGTACCGTGTAACAGAAAGAGGCAACTAGCACTTGCGCGTTTCGGTATTGAATGGCTCGGCACCGTGTAATACAATGAGGCAAGGAACAACGTGTGGTAGAGAGTTTACTCGCCTGGTCAGATCGTTCGCTCGATCAGAAATCGGTGAATGACCGTAGGAATGGAATTGGGGTGATGATGAGGAAAGGAAATCGAAAATTATGTGATCCGAAAAAAACATGAGCCCACGTCTCCCTATGGACTTAGCATGGGTGGCTCTTAACCCGCTGCCGACCTCCCTCACCGCTTCCCTCCATCTCGCCATCAGCCCATCACTAAAGCAAGCCACGCGTGGAAGCTCACATGCACGGTGCCAGTAGGAGTGGATGCCACACTGCTCCCGTGACCACTTGGCTGACGGTGAGCACCCATGGAAACATAGTTAGCGCCAACGGTGCAGGGTTCTCCGGATGAGCAAGCCTTAATTTTTCTTCCTATCTGAAATATATATCTGTCCTTCCCTGCCCTTCTTGTTAAGAGCCAAGCAGGGACAACCCTTTAATTAAATGTAAAACCTGATAGAGAAAGTTCCCCGGACCTGATACAGAATTTCGACGAAGAGTTCCCCGGGCCAAAGCCTGCTGAACAGCAAAATGCTGCAAAAAAACTTGCTGCATCCAAGTAAATTATCGATCTGGGCAATTCTCTCGGTCTATCTCTGGCTTCTCCGGCTTCACTGGTGGAGCTAAAACCGTTTTAGAAAAAACGTCGAACAAAAACGATTCTAGTGCAGTTTGGGTGCTGGAAGGCCACTTTGTTTGTGCTTGTAAGCTCATACATATATTGAGGTATAAGTGAATTGTCCATCTTTTTGCTATATATATTAGTTTAAGCTTTTAGATTAAACTAATTGATCCATACAACTTAAAATGATATTAGGATATCAAAGGCCTTGAGCTCAAAATCCTGACTACCGCAATTTAAATAAAAGACTGGTGTCCAGAGTCACGTTCAATTTCTAAGGCCTGAGGGAGGTCAGGTGATGGGAAACTCAATTGATCGAAAAAGGATACAAAAAATAGAATTATAAAACTCGAGAAAGACACAGATGCATTGAAATGATACATGAATTCTGCATCTCTTAACTTATTTCCTTTTTATTTTAGAAAAAAAAAATCAACCGTGAAGACGGTCGATGATCTATCTATATATTGTGTGCATTTGGATATGATGCAAGACTGTGCGTGGTTACAACAGGAGCAACGTTCCCTCCATGAGCTAGTATTGAACTTTCTAGGATTCGAATCAAGCTCTCACAGCACTACAACACGTGCCCACACCAGAGATTCCTTATTAGACCTCCCTTCGGAATTAATCCTGCAGCAATCACGGCCAGGTGCATCCATTCAAACTAGCTCTCCTTGCAGAATGAATGCATGCATGTGCCTTCAGGCGTGTGTACACGTACGAGGAAGAATAATGGAGAGCATGCAGAGATCAGAAGCCAGCTATTCCATCTTATAAATACCAGGCACCACCTATGTGTATTCATCGTCCAAGATAGGTGAAGTTCAATGCGTGTTTTAGGGCTTGGAGTTCTTGGTTGGTTGTCCCCTGGAGTTCCCTGCAAACACTTCACAAGCTAGACCATTGTATGCCCTTGCACAATGTGGTATCTGACTACCTAGCTAGTGAAGTGTTTGGGGGAACTCTAGGTGTTACCCAGCAGTATTTCATAGGTGTGTGGAACGGTAAAATGTATTGGTAGTAAGGAGGGCCACGCTTGATGTTACCAAGAGTTCCCTTCAAGCACTTCACATGGAGCTTTGCATTATATTGGTGGATGTAGTCTTGAGACCAATGTGAAGTGTTTGGGGGAACTCTAGGTGTTACCCAGCAATATTTTACAGGTGTGTGGATCAGTAAATAGTCTTGATAAGGAGGATTATGCTCGGTGTTATCAGGAGTTCCCTTCAAGCACTTCACATGAAGCTTCGCATTAGCGGATGTAGTCTTGAGACCAATGTGAAGTGTTTGGAGGAACTCTTGATGCCAACAAGCATTTTTGTCCGAATAGTTGGTTTCGTAGTTTGTAGCCGGTTGCTTCCCGGAGTTCCTCCCAAACACTTCATCAGCTAGGCCATGCACAACGTGGACCTACTTTAGGCAGCTAGTGAAGTGTTTGGGTGAACTCTAGGTGGCACTTCGACAATTAGCACACCAAGTCAATGAAGGTAAAGGTTAGTAGAGTCACACTTGGTGTCTTCAGGAGTTCCCTTCAAGCACTTCACATGGAGCATTCTTTGTCTTGGAGAAAGCTTAATTTGATGCATTGTGAAGTGCTTGGGGGAACTCTTGATGTCAACAAGTATATTATGAATGTGATACGACCTTCTCATGATGCACTTTCTCTGTGGATCAAGCAGGACCACATGGTTAGTTAACTTGTCTGTTGTCACCAATTCACTATATGTTCGTTTTTAGCACTTCACACAATACTTTACTCAATCGTTTCTCATGCTATATTGTTTTTTTTTGAACAAATCAAGCAGGGGAGCTGCCAATATATTAATAAAGAAGAAGGTCTAGACTGGATAAACAGCGGTCTCGAAGGGGATACAACAAAAAAACATTACAGTAGCAACAACCATAACGACTAACTAAAACAAATTACTGATAACAACTTTCTCAACGTGATCAAACCAAACAATTGCAACAAAGACAAACCCCTAAAGAAAGGACAAAGAAACCACAAACCATCATGTCTCAGAAGGCACGACATTAATTTTAAACCCATTGGCGGCTTGAGGAAGTTAGGCGACAACACATCCTTTAGGCATTCTGCATAGTCTTACATTGCGTCCTCGTTGAGGTTCCCATCATTCCCAGCATTGCTCAAATCTTTTAACACATTACATTGTGCAAGAGGTCACTCTGATGAAGCAGTGATCTATCATAGGACTTACATTGTGTCTTGTTTTTTGTGGTCAATGCAGAAGTGGGATGTAAAGGAAGAGGGCATGCGAGATCTTTGCCCCCCTCCCCCCTCTAGAAAGATTTTCCCACAAAAATACTAGGGACATGTTTCCCTACCATTTTTTTTTTTGCCTTTCCCTAGGATTTCCACTCTAGGAAACTGGTGGATTCCAGTAGTGAGCGAGATGGGGTGGTCAGAAGAGAGGTTGCCTCTATCATTGGATCCCATATCAACTGAGACTCTTCTATATTGACCTCGATCATGGAATGGGTAGGGAAATCGTCGATGGTTATAAGAATGATGGGTTCCTTAATTATCACATGTGTGTATCAACTTGCTAATCATTAGAAGCGTTCTCTACCAAAACAACATCCTCAATAGAGGTAGCATTCTAAATCAACATCTGTTCTATCAAATCGATAGTGGAGATCACTGAGGTCACCTCACTCTGTGAGTGTCTTTTGGTGAATCTCTGTGCCAGTCACTTCTATGGTCATCTCAACGTGTGCAATTACATACCATATTGTAGACAAGAGAGTCATATAAAAAGTACGATCTTTCGGCGCCAAGTGCAACAAATTGTTAAGTTGCTTCGCATGAATATGTTTCAATGTGAAACATTTCAATATGGAAACATTTCAAGAGGTATAAAAATTGTGTTTGGTTCATCATTAATTCTTAGCATTTCCTGCAAGGATTTGCATAGGAGTTGATTATGTTTTACTCAGTTCCTGTTTCAGTAACTCTCATAGAGTCGATTCATCTTGCAGCTGTGCCAAAAGTTTTTGCGACCAAAATTGACAGTTTTGTGTAAGCTGGAAAAAACCGGGTGGCCTGATTTTCCAAATCAGGTGGTCCGGTTTTGGTAAGCTTGAAATTAGTGATGGGACTCCACCATTATATAGGTCTGGTCGAGATGGTCGAAATATATGCGTGGAACGTTTAATTTAGAGCCCAGATAAGGGAATTAAGATCTTTGGGAGAACCTGCCCTCGTAAAACGGGTGAAAACCGGGTGAGCCTTAACTGTCCAGATTTCATTTGAGTTGGTTAAGATTGCAAATCAGGATGTACTGAACTCTAGCTCAGGAATAAACCTCTTACCCTATATATAAATATAAAGGACCATGGCTAATTGAGGGTATTCAATATCGTAATTTTCTCTTCAAGCCCTAAATTATTGTTCTTCCTTAACCTCAGCTACGATCGAATGCGCTCTAGCTGGCCAAACGATGCTAGATCAACCCCATGTGCATTATTCCCATAAGGTCCCTGGCTCCCGAGCGAGTGCTCCTGTTTGATGCTGAAATCTACTAAGGGCCCGTTTAGTTTGAAATTTTTTTTGCAAAAAATCACTGTAGCAGACTGTAGCATTTTCGTTGTTATTTGGTAATTAATGTCTAATCCCGGACTAACTAGGCTTAAAAGATTCGTCTCATGATTTACAGCTAAACTGTATAATTAGTTTTATTTTTTATCTATATTTAATGTTTCATGCATGTGTCTAAAGATTGATGTGACAGTGAATCTAAAAATTTTTGGAAAATTTTTTGGAAACTAAACAGGCCCTAACATAGGGTCATCCTGTTTGGGTCATCTGGTTTTGCCAAATGCGTTGTACACATGACGTGCTCCAGTATTTGGCGGCACATGGTGGCAGTAGAAAGAAAGTGGGAAAAAAATATGAAATAAGGTCGACAAAGCCGCACGACCCATCCGCCGACGCTCGCCAGGGGGGAAGAAGAAAGGGTTGGGGTTTTGGGGTTAGAGAATCCACTCACTGGCGGTGAGGCTGCGCGCTCCTCAAACACATGATACGTTGCGCGCGTTAACTTTTCAGAACTGTCCGGAGCAACTTGATAGTTGATACCAGGTAAACGGAAGAACTGTAGCAAATCCAACAAAACTGTCAACGAACTAAAAGCCTCCTTGATCTGTTCAGCAAAGCGAACCAAAAAGAAGATATTCCAAGCACAAACAAAATCAGACGTACATCCAGATGCAATTTAATTACACTAAACGATTGCACCGGGTAGCGCGGTCAGACGATTTTGCCTGACTTATCATTGCAGCAGTGAACTCTCTACATCACATCCAGTTTCAGACGGCACTGTCAGATCGGCAAACATGTTGTCCTCCCTATTCTTCGCCCACAGCACCACGTACAGTCCAACAAACATGAGCACAATCCCCACAAAGCTGCAGCAAGGAAACGATATGAACATCATTAGGTGTAAATAAGTGTGCTGATTAGTTGGACTTGGCTCAGAATTCAGAGGACGAGGATGCAGCAGCATTGCATCCCAATAATTGGCATGCATTACCATCCCAATCCGATCCATTGCCCGAAGAAAATGAAGAAGATGAACGCCGAGAAGACCGTCTGGAATGGGTTGAACATGGACACGAGTACAGGCCCCTTGCGGCCAATGCTTGATACCTGGAATGCCGTGCACAGGCCGATCACCACACCTCCCTACAGTAGCAGAAGCAGTCGTCTCACTTTCTTCAGTCTTTCATTGCGGTTCTTCAAGTTACAAGAACGCAGCATGCATCATCTATTGAATGTCTGAATTCAGTAGATACTAGAAAACCTGGGCGCGGCTTTGCCGCGCCATCTTGATACACATGTTATTTTATTGCTCTATAGTTAAACAATAGATTATTGAAGCTCAATAAGGAGCTGTAAGGTGTTTGATATCTTCTCCCGTTTGGTTTGGCTGCTGCTCATTCTGTAGTTCAGCAATGTCACCCTACAATGACAAATTTAGAAAGTATAATAACATGATAACAGATAGATAACATGAACAAACCAAATTTGTTTTTAAGTTAATTGGTAGCATGGAAGAGAGGTAAATATAGCTTATATAGCGGATACGATCATAAGGGTACAAAAGCAGTGTCAACAATAAGTAATAAGAACTAAGTCAAGTATTCAGTAGAAAATAAATAAAGGTCATTTGTTATGGCATTCTTCAATGACAATCTTCAATGAAATATTAGACAAAATAGCATATGTACTTTCAGACAGGTATGACTGCAGTAGCAGCCAAAGACAAGCCTCTGATTTCTGCTGATAAATATGAGAATGTTGTTTAAATAAGAACTCAATTAAGTGTTTGCTATTGATTAGAAGGTAAGGTACATTGCAACTACACATATTGAATCCGCATCATCTTCGTTGTACGTAATCAGTATCTGTCAAGGAGAAGGCCACAGTAGTTAGAGACATGTGATGGGGAGGGGAGTGGAAGGCAGGAGCGTTGGGGAAGCGAGGGGCGATCGACGCCAGCATCTTGTCGCATACGCGAGCAACAGGACTGAGTCCTCCTCCCTCACTGCTCCGCATCTTGTAAGCGCCCAGTTGCCAATGGATGGGTGAGACATGAAGATGGAGGTTGTGCTAATGTCTAATCCAGTGAATCAAACAAGCGAAATGGAATAGGATTTCTATTGAAGCAAACACCTGCAATACCTTCTTCTAGAACAGAATGTCAACATGTTAGGTTCCTGCGTTCCCAGGATTACCAGCTAGCAGAAACAAAATATTGAAAGGAAGAAAAGAAAAAAAAAGAAAAAAAACACACCTACATGTGTTCATTTCATTGAACACCTTCAGGGCATCAGCATGTAGGTATTGATAGCTGCGTCGAGGTGCCATGGCTGTGGCAGCAAAAGCAGCTCGCTCCAGAAGTGCTCCACGCCGTGTGGCCCTCTTCTCCACGTGAGGCAGCCGGATCGAGCTGCACCTCTGCACCAAATGTACAGCCCACATTGAGCCAAAGCGGATTCTAAATCTAGTAGGAGCCCGCACCGTCGCCAGCGCCGGCGCGCGCCTGCGGCAGTGTTGGTGGTGATCCAGATCGGAAGCCCCGCAGATCCGCGCCGTCGTCCATGCGCATGGCCCGTGCTTCGCTGTACCACAGCCCCGCGTACAGTAGCGTCCGCCGTGCCGCAGCCCTCCTCGTTTCTCCGGCGAAGTCTGGCAGAGCAGAATGACCTGGTGGCGTGGCGAGCCCCGGGCGTCGTCGAGCCTCGGGCGGGAGCAGGGACGTCGGCGGCGCGACGTCTGTGAGAGGAGGCTGGAGGAAGCTGGAGCACGGGCGGTAGTGGATGCCGCGAAGACAGGGAACCGAGGCGTCGATTTCTGTCTCGGCCCTGAGCAGGGACGCCGCTCGGGACCTGTACTGGTGCCAAGCTCGACATCTGGAGAGCTGGCGGCTGCGAGCGGAGGGGGCGACACCGCAGGGGGAGGCAGCGGCTAGCATCGCATGAGCAGCAGTCCAAGACGGAGAGGGAGTCGAGTGGGTTCGGGAGCATTCGTGACGGCCCGCGTAGCTTAACGGGTAGGAGACCCACGAAGACCCTGATCAGACGGTCTACATCGTTTGTTTGCCAGATCGAACGGTCGGCGGGCTAACGGGCGACGTGGACCTATCTACAGCCCGTGGTTTCTCCTGCAGTTTCGTGTTTAGAAGATAGATAGAAGTGTACCACAAGCACAATTTCGCCAATGATCCTGGTGAGGTTGTCAGCGGTCCCTGCAGTGAGCTTCCCCTCCATCAAGACCTGGACGATAGCACTGAAGATCGACCCCATCATGGCAGTGATGGAACAGATTGACAACGGTGCAGGGAATCTCTTCAGAGCTGCAGCCTAGACCAGCACCACAATCAGCTAGAAATAGAATTCAGACGCATAGAAGAATTTCTGAAACTCTACAGAACAATGACTATTGCTTCATAAAGGTTATCAAGTTCAGATATAAGTACCTGTATGACAGTGTTGCAGGCGAAGATTATAACCCCAATCAGAAGACAGAAACATCCAAGTATCCAATCGTGCCTGCCTTTGCCATTTGAGAGCTCTTCATCATCGTCGGGAACGGACTTTGGGAATATGCTGGGAGAGGGGTTCTTCAGGAAGCTGACCCACATTGCCCCGCTGAGGCACACCAGAGTGCCCAAGATCTTTGCTCTGGTGTACTTGCACTTCCAGTCGAACCTCTCAAACCTAACAACACATCAACAGTTAGGACTTAGGACTGCACATATATGCATGTTCTGTGAACTGACGCTCATGTTTCAGTAGAAGTTCAGTCGGTACAACACTGACCCCAGGCAGGCTGCGATGACGAAGATGAAGCCAGGGCAAAGATTAGGCATGGCGGAGGCGATCGCCGGCGAGGTGCGTGCCACACCGAGCATCATGATGACTTGGTATATTGACACCCTACACAATATGGGATGGAACTTCAGACTTGTTCAATGAAGTGCCTAGCAGCAGTTTTCTAGATGTTGGAATCGGCCACCATGTAGTGTAATACACCGAGGAATTATACTTGGGAGGAAATTGGTGTCTCACCCTCCTAGTGAAATGATGATGAGCTGAACAACCAACATGGGGCTCCACACTTTGGGCCATTTCTTCCTGGAGTCAAGGCGATGCATGAAGGAACTAAATCAGCTAAATCCTAATTAACAAGCAACAATTTAAAGTCCCGTTTAATAAAGCTCCGGCCAACGAGAAAATATTTTTATTATTTTTAAAGAACTAGGAGCTGATGAACCAAACGTTCGCGTGCCACTGCCATAGAGAGAGACGCACGCATCCACACCCACATACGACGTACGTACCTCTCGAGGGCGAGGGCGAAGGGGAGGACCACGGCGGAGGAAGCGGCGCATGCGACGACGATGATGAAGAGGGAGGGCACGCCGGCGGCGAGCAGGGCGCTGAGGAACATCATGTAGAGGCCGTAGATGCACTGCACCGCGAAGAGGCCGCATATGGTGACCACGTCGGAGCACGACACGGACATCGACACGCCGCCGCAGCACAACATCCTTCTAATTCTTGGTCGATCCATGGTACCTACGTGTGTCAATGAGTGTGCTGGGACAAGTATATATATGTGCGTGTAACGTAACAGCAGGCACGATGATACGCTAGCTCTTCTCGAGTGAGCGAGGCAGGATAAGAAATGTCAGCAGCAGAGAGGCCGGATGAAAACTTGGATTTGGATGTCAGAATCCTCGGAAATGCTGCTGGGTCGTCCGCGTCATTGGTGGCAGGCGGCGGGGTCGGCGACCTCAGGTGCTCCGACACATGTGCATGTGTACATGCGAGAAGCGCAGACGTGGCACCAAACGTGGCGCCGCGAGGGTGGCCCCACGGACCATGGTCCATTCTGCCCACTCCTTGTCCTGGGAGCGGCACCTTTCTGGAGAATGATGAATGGATCACTGCTGCTGCATCCTGCCGTCCACAGATATATTTGCATCCCTTCGTCGGCCGCACCATGCCCCAGCAGTGCTGATCAGAACTCAAAACTCGTGTGATTCAGTGGCCAATGAGTGAGCATCGCGGCCTCTTCATTCAGATTTCACCTGAATGAGCTTGTTTATTTGGTGGTCATGCAAGGTGGCAGACCCCAACCGATATTTGAGGAGTAATAACAAGAAGCAAATCTTTTTGTATTTATGTACATATCACTCATTGTTTCAATCTAAAGGCATTGGACATAGCTACCATATAGTCCATGATGCTCATTGTTCCATGCAACCATGCTAACATTCCAGCGGTCATAGTCATAGCACGGCAGTGTCAGATGTAATCACCTTGTACAATCTTTCTCGTGACGTACTTCCCCAAGTAATCGAACCCGTGGGAGTAGAGAGCTTCGATGTCTGCACGCTTGCCCCTCTCCACCATCAGTGTCAGCTCAGCTCTGTGACTCTCCTGCAGCCGAAAGAACATAAATCATATGCAGACACATAGCCGCCTTAAGCTTTTTTTTTTTTACTTTCTTTCTTTTTTTTTTGTGTCACAAGGCTAAAAGCATCAGGGTTCCGTCAGCCCCCTGCTGCAGTACTGGGAACAATACTAATTATTTAAATGATGTCAGGTCATCCTTAATGTATAACATGTTCTATTATTGGCCATGAACGTATTATTAGTTCCATATTCAGATTGGTCAGGTACAAACACTAGATTCCAAGCAATTAAGCTTTTCTTTCCTCATGCCTGATGAAATTGAAGTCGCAGGTAATTCATACATGCTGCATGTCCAACACTAACATTTTGCATTGCGAATTATGCGTGTTGATTTATTGCAAGAGTTTCATATAAAACCTGCACTAGCAACATTCATTGGTCATTAGGTTGAAATTTTTCTGGTTACTTTTGCCCAAGATTCTAGCAGGCGGTTCTCATACTGCAGGTACATGGTCCCAAAGATAAATGTTAAAACAAATAGCTGACTTTTGACTCCATGTTCCCAAAATTGTATTGTATCTAATTTGAAACCTGCAGCTTCTGACACAACAGCATTACTTGAAAGTTGAGAAGCTAAATACACACCTGTAGGAACTTTGATGACAGCAAGCTTTTGGCAATCTGCAAATCACGTGACTTCAGCACTTGAAACGCACTCTCAGGGATAAGCTGCAGATCATCTCCTCTCATCCCAAGCCATTTCACGTTGCAAGCTGAAAATGGAGAACAAGATTCACAGGGTTCTGCAACATCCACAGAATAAGGGTCTGATGATCACTGAAATAAAGTACCATATCTGTATGACTCCAGACCCATTGATATGCTTCCATATTTGTAAGTGCACATTATAGCAAGCCCTGCTGGGTTCCTGAAAAAACAAATCAATGCTATCTAAAATGGTTCAAAGGATATCAGTCAATTATACTATATAGTGACGAGCACAGGAGAGGGCTTGACCAATCCACTAATGCAAAAATCGGCATATTTGGAAATGTCTGGCTCAGTCGATGCAAGATAAACCTGTATCGTAACAGAAAATATATAGGGCATAAATACATCTGATAACCACATATTGTCAACATTATCATAAAGAATTTGGATGCAAACTTGCTCTATTAAGCAAGTAAAACCTACATAAGAAAAACAAAAGGCTTTTTTTTTACAACAAAACAAAAGGCTTGAAATGCAGATACACAACCTGGTGGCAATATCAGGATATCCTTTGGCAGTGATCAGGATACAAGGGAGCTGATTATACAAGCGGTCTTCAGCCAGCCTCTGAAATATGGCATCCTATTTCAAACAAGTGACCTATAAGCTAGAAGGATACACAATCGAGACAAATCATTACTAGATTATGGCAGCAATATTGGTACCTTCTCCACCACAATGATATACCGAGCATCTGAAGACAAATTTAGTTTGCTCAATAGGTTCAGGTCCCCTGTAATTGCATGCCCTGAAGCTCCAAGAATGGAGCAGTCAATCTTTTCTTCATCTGGTTCCTAAGGTAGTTTAAACATTGCAGTTTAGGTGCTTTGTGAAAAGATAAACAAGAGTTTATCATGTATTTTCTCAACAAGGCATATTTTGACATATCATGGAGCAGACATGCAGCACAAGGCGCCCAATCAGTGCCCCTCTGCTTGATGCCATAACTCCTAGGCTCTGCCTTGTACACCGGAGCAAGGAAACAACATCTACACATGAAGAGGGGACCAAATCTGATTACAACTAAACTACACATTAGCCAAACAAGAATCAAATGGGTTCAGGTAACTTTGTCCACCTTGAATGGCTTGGTTGACATGACGTTGACAGCTGAAGTACTTGGGTGAGTCCGACAGGAGCTTGTAGAACAACTCCCGTTGGTGGACCAGCTTCCCCTCCCCCAAGATCTTGTAGCACATCTCCATGACCTTCCATACTATCCAACAATAAACGGCTATTTTAGCAGCAGAACAAATGGCTGAGGATAATTTCGGTCCGGTGGTACTGAAGGAACAAATAGCAACCTCTTACAAACGCCTTCGGATTGTGCATCAGAGACCTCTTACAGAAGGTGTGTGAGAGATAAACCGATGAAACATCGTTCAGCAACCCGCTGCGCAGGCTGCAGTTAGCAGAGCTCCGGCTAATCTGCCATTGGAAAAGCAATTCATTCAGAATGTTTTGCACACATTTCGACATGGTCATCTGAACTGGAATCGTACAGCTCGCAATAATTGATGAGGAATTGTGATAAATTGGCTAGGGACCAAGGCTGTGAAGAAGCACGCAGAACCATCACCGCAGTAAGAGAGGGATGTGGGGGAGTTCAGTTTGGCAACTGGTGTACCAGGGGGAGGACGGAGATGGCCGGCGAGGAGGGGGAGGCGAGCGCGGCGAGGAAGTTGAGCACGGCCACCTCGATCCTTGCCCGGACCTATCGACAACGAAATAGGACCCGTCTGTGACCACAAAAAAGGCGCGGAAGAAGAAGTGGGTGAGGCGGAGAAAGCGCTAGCCTCAGGCGGCGCGAGGATGTCGGCGGAGCAGAGACGGCTGTCAGCGCCGAAGAGCGACGCCGCCGCCACGTTCGCCGCCGCCATCGGTGAGACGCTGCGGTTCGCGGCGGAGGCGAGCCGCCGAGTTGTGTGCTGCAGGCACTGGCAAATGGGCTGGGCTGAGTTGGGGAAACGAGAGTCCAGTAGTGCTCCGCGTATCTGTATCTGGGCCGGAGTATGGGCCCCCACACCTTCACGTGGAAATGAAGGTGTCCGAGGCGTGGAACAGAAACAGAAAAGTCCGATTTACTTCCGATTTTCCTCCTGATCTACGATACCAGTTTTTTAACCATTCACTTTTACTCTCTCCATCCCAAATTATAAGACGTTTGACTTTTTTATCCCAAATTTAACCATTCGTATTATTCAAAAAATTTGTGCAAACATAGTCAAATTTAAGTCATTCTTGAGGAACTTTTATTAATATACCGAGCCACAATAAAAGAATTGATATTTTGCACAAATTTTTGAATAAGACGAGTGGTCAAACTTGGTGTCAAAAAAGTCAAACGTCTTATAATTTGAGATGGAGGGAGTACAAGCTAAGCGGTTTTGATAGTGATTTTGATGATGTGGCGCCATATTAGAGAAGGAAAATCGGACTAAGTTAAAAGTTTAAGTAGGTAAAGCGGACTAGAAATTTCATAAAAAAAAGATATCTAAACATTTATAAAAAAATAAAAACTATCAAAATATATTTTTATATGAAAAATAATACAATTAAAAATCATAAAATCTAGTTTAATCTTAGAAAATTTGTGCACGAAAAGCGTTTACAATTTTACAGGATTGCTTGGTAGGTGAAGATAGAGTACTTTGACATATCATTACACCGATTAGTATTAGCAGTGAACTAGCCTGGAAATTTCTGCTCTTTGTATATGTGGGAGATAACTACGACATTGAAGTCAAAACTCTGCAGCTTAAATGACCAATGCTTGTCTTTATTGCATTATTCTTTTATATTGTTCGTATAGTTCTATTTGACAGTTTTCTTGTTGAAAATATATGTGAATGGTACCTTATCTTTGTTGCTTGGGTGATCTGTGGTTAGAAATTTGTCAGGGATGGGAAACAAATAAGAGAGCGTGCTCTCAAGAAGAACAAGGAGACTTTGATCCTCTTCAAGAACTGAGGAAGTATGAGGGGGCACTAACTGGCTGCTCTGAACTATGAACAAGTTTTTTTTCTATAAGCTCTGTAAGCACTACTGGAGTCCTTGAACAATGTTAATTGGAATAGTGCAGTGTGAATGGGTAAATTAGAGTTTGTAGTAAATAGTGAACTTTAGTGTAGCCAGAATGGGTAGGTTGTTGCCAGATTCATTCTTTTGGCAAGAAAACCAACATTATGTAGTGAATAATTTTCTTGTGCTTAGGTTGAATGCTCAAAAAACATGAACCTGAGTGCTCAAGTGTGTTGTTGCCAAAATATTATAGTTTTAGTTTAAATGATGCATATACCAATGTTAATGATTCTTTTCAAAAGGAAACTAGAGGTTGGGTGGAGCGCACAAGTGATGGGATGGTCAACGTCAAGCCAACCTTTGCTACAGTGGTGGACATAGCTCATTAGGTTTTGATATGTACAAACAAGTGTGTCAAATACCTATGTGTTTGAGTAACGCGTGTGTCTAAGCTGAGTTTGACATTGGATGGTTTCATTAGTGATATATGCAAACAAGTCATATTTTGGTTTAATTTAACGGTTTTGTCTAAATGCTTTATTGACCATATATTGTTTTGAAGAAACAAAGTGTTGCAATATGGACTATCAGCGTCATCATTTGTCGTGGCAATATATGCTATAGCAATATACAAACCGCGTGGCAAAACATCCTATGAAACGAAACATTGTGCGTGGCAATAGAGGCTCCAACCTATAGCAATCAAACATTTAGTGTGGCAATATAGAGCTCTACCTATAGCAACCAAAGATCAATCATGGCAATAGAGGCCTCAACCTATGACAACCAAACATTTAGTGTAGTAATAGAGAGTTCCACCTATAGCAACCAAACAACGAGTGTGACAATTAACATAGGGTTCCACCTTATTGTTATGCTTTTGATGCGTGGCAATATAGTCTATTGCAACATCAATTTTCGTTGCTAATACACCTATTGTCACGCTTTGGGTATGTTGCAACTAGTATCTCCTGCAACGTTGGGTGCGTCGCAATAGCTACTATTACCACTAACACAGTCGCTCCCTAAACAATGACTTGCAACGCTTCATTGTGTTACAATAGGTAAAACTATTGCAACACCAAAAAAACATGGTTGTGCAAACTTTATAGTTCGGTGCATTTTCCACCAATGTCCACCAAATTTTTGTGTTGCAATTGCACCTATTGCAACCATTTAGGGCCTATTACAACACTTTTAGGTCATTGCATCTGGCCAAAAATTGTGTGTGTGTGTGTGTGTGTGTGTGTGTGTGTGTGTGTGTGTGTGTGTGTGTGTGTGTGTGTGTGTGTGTGTGTGTGTGTGTGTCCTCAGCTCGTTGATGCGTCACAAACCACAAAGCTGATCAGACATGAGCAAATTATAGCTTCCTCGCTGCAAAAGGCAGCAGCTAGCTTAGCAAGGCCAAGGGAACCATTCATGCATGCACCGCGCGAACGCAAGAAGAGATGGAGGGGGAGGAATAATGGTCTGGAAGAGGCCGGGGCGATCGTCCCTGCATCTCTATCATCGATCGACCTGTCGTGTGCAGACAGCTAGGCCAGCCACAGGAGCCAGGTCTCTCCGAGTCCCAGCCTCACAGGGCACGAGTGAGCAATCGACGACGGCCTGAGGGCTGAGGCTGAGGGGAGCAACAGCAACAGCAACCAACTCCTTCCTTTTGGGCGTCACGGGAGTTCGATTTCCGGCGGAGAAAAAGCTCCCGCCTTTTCCACTTTCCCCAACGCTCCCCCTTATCTCCTCCCTCCTGGCCTCCGCGCAACCAACCACGCGCCACCTTGTTCTCTCTCTCTATCTCAGCTAGAGCTCGAGGCATCAGAGAGCTTGCTTGCATGCGCGTCGTCGTCCGGCGTTCTTGTTGGGTCGTCTTGTGTTGTTTCTCGTCGGAGAGAAGAGGGAGTAGCTAGGAGCTAGTAGGGATCGGTAGCCGCCGGCCGGGGATCGGAGCGGAGGTGATCCGTGTATATACATGCGCATGGAGGGGGGCGGAGGAGGCGGAGGCGGCGCCGGCGTCGGAGGGTGCCTGGGTCTGGGCCACGGCGGGGAGGCGCAGATCAAGGGCACGCACACGCACGGCGGCCGCTACGTGCAGTACAACGTGTACGGCAACCTCTTCGAGGTCTCCGCCAAGTACGTTCCGCCCATCCGCCCCGTCGGCCGCGGCTCCTGCGGCATCATCTGGTGCGTACCACCTTCCTCCTCCTCGATCGCGTTCGTTCGGGCTCACTCTCCGGCACCTTTTTTTTCGTCAGAAACTTTGCATGGAATCCTTCTTGCCTTCTTGGTCAAGGCTTTGCAATGGGCCCTACCACCACCCGGGTGGCAGTGCATCGCCTATTGCAAGAAACAATTCTGGCATCTATTTAGGTGGTGTGTATGTACATGGCCTAATATAAGAATACAAGTCTGAATGTTTTACCTTCACATCCAGACTGCTGGCTTTGGCTTAGGTATCCCGTCTCATTAAGGCTACCGAAAAGGAAAACAATCTCTCCTAATAATAACATGCATGAAAAAAGATGGATCCTTTTTAAATTCTTTTATTTGTGAAATTGAATCGTTGTCATAAAAAGGGTGTACAATTACATACTTCTTTCATCTCAAGTTTGTAGTGATGACTACTGGCTGATGATTAATGTATGCATATGTTAGACTGTTAGTTGATGGTTACTTGTGTGTATGTATGTATTCCTTTTGTGCATGCAGTGCTGCTGTCAATGCGCAGACTCGCGAGGAGGTCGCCATCAAGAAGATCGGCAACGCGTTCGACAATCAGATCGACGCAAAGCGAACTCTCCGAGAGATTAAGTTGCTTAGGCACATGAAGCATGAAAATGTGAGTCATCCTTAATTCCTCTCTACCTTGTGATGAGCCGCATGACGATCTCTGTGGTCGTGATCGTCCCCTCTCGATCGTCAGATAAATATACTCCATATATACTAATTATTTTTTGTCAATGTATATATGGCTAAATCTGTAGCTCATTAGCTCATGGCAAAGGTAAGCCGTACGTCCAGAGGAGATCTGCCAAAATTTCTGGTGATTCTCTCTCGATGCAAAACCATTCTCCTTAATTAATTCGTCTAGGCAGGAATAACAAATAATCCTTTACAATCATTGTGAATGTTAGCTATAACAACACTATCTTCGTAGATGATATATTCCTTTTGTTATGGATATTCAATTTCATGCTCTTCGCGTGCCACTCGCTCGGCGTTGATGCATCATCAGCCAATAGACTTAAACCACTTCTGATGATCGACTTGTAATTGTAACTTATACCATTTTTTTCTGCAGGTTATTTCAATAAAGGACATCATACGCCCACCTAGGAGGGAGAACTTCAACGATGTTTATATTGTTTGCGAGTTGATGGACACTGATCTTCATCACCTTCTGCGATCAAACCAGGCACTAACTGATGATCATTGTCAGGTACAATGTTGTGTCGTCGTCTGTTTTCCGTTTCGATTTTTCACAACAGAATGTCACATCCTGTATGTAAGCTGAATCTGATTACCTGACTCTTAATTTTTGCTCATGCAGTATTTCGTCTACCAGCTGCTCCGAGGACTCAAGTATGTACACTCAGCAAACGTCTTGCACAGAGACCTCAGGCCGAGCAACCTGCTGCTGAATGCCAAATGTGACCTGAAGATTGGGGACTTTGGGCTGGCAAGGACCACAACTGAAACTGACTTCATGATGGAGTACGTCGTTACACGGTGGTACAGAGCGCCTGAGCTCCTGCTCAACTGCTCAGAATATACTCAAGCTATCGATATGTGGTCGGTAGGCTGCATCTTCGGTGAAATGGTCACAAGAGAGCCTTTGTTTCCTGGAAAGGATTATGTTCATCAGCTTTTGCTAATAACTGAGGTATAGTTGCCAGTTCACAGTCCAATATTTTGTTTTCATAATTCTCCTCACTGTTCGGGCAATCTCCTGATCCATTTTGCTGAAGGACAACCTAATTTCGGATTTCAGATTAATAATGTCTAGACAGGTGAAAATAACAAGGTCTTATAAATTGGTTTAAGTGAAGTTTGGAGTTTGCTCATTTGACATGTTTTTAAAAGCTAACATTTGGTCAAAACATGAAGCATATAATTATCTTGGTTTCTCAAGCTAACACCTGAATGGTAATGTCTCACAGTCTTTTTTTGTTCTTTACTTATAACTTATTCCTCTTCATTCTTTATGATTGAAAGCTGGTAGGCTCACCTGATGACACCAGCCTTGGGTTCCTCCGAAGCGATCACGCCCGCAGATACGTGAGGTCCCTTCCTCAACACCCCAAGCAACAATTCCGTGTGCGGTTCCCTACTATGTCTAGTGGTGCCATGGATTTGCTTGAGAGGATGCTCGTGTTTGATCCGAGCAAGAGGATTACTGGTAATCTTGCAGCCCTGCATGAACTTGCTGCGTTGATATCATACAAAATGTGTGACATGTCTTGTCTGGATACGGTAGATTTTGTTGGGATATAGTTCAAAGTAGAGCTAAATCCTAGCTCAATCGCCCTCGTCCAGACAGGAAAGAATGAACCACCCACCGTCTGAAATTCTGCCCTTTCAGTCCCATATGAACTATATGATATGACCCTGAAATGAATTGTTGAAACTGAAGATTATTTTCATGCAACTATCATTCTTGCATTCTGAGGGGAAAAGGGCCAATCTCTTGAAATATACTAACCTTTTGTTGCTTTTCTTTTGGTGGAATTGCAGTTGATGAGGCTCTATGCCACCCATACCTGGCATCCCTTCATGAGATAAACGACGAACCCGTCTGCCCAGCGCCTTTCAGCTTCGACTTCGAGCAGCCATCGCTCACCGAAGAAGATATCAAGGAGCTCATCTGGAGGGAGTCTCTCAAGTTCAACCCTGACCCAATCCACTAAATAGTTCCCTGTGTACACAAGAGAACCAGGATGGCATCTCTATCAGCTCCATGGGGACGAAAGGCATGATGTAGCTGCATCAAGATGATTGTACAAGTGACCACCCCTCATCATCACCATCACCATCATCATCGCATCTCGTGGCTTGTCAATGGCGACACCCTAACGTCGAAAACATTGGACATTTATGAAACAAGAAGCTTGATCAATAATTTGTAGTGGAAAAGGCTGGCAGCTTATCTGCATCTTGTTAGGTTGTATCTATCTTTCTTCGGTTGTATGCTTAAGAAATGTAGGTAGGAGCTAGTCACTGCCTATGGACCATGGTACCGCAGTTGTCCACACACTAAAGACAGCAGCTCACTACGTCACCTTCCAGCCGTTCCTGTTATGTTCTAAAATCTTGGTGAACATAGAACCACATGATATATATTGTGTGACTACTCACCTTACCCGAATTCGTTCCGGCCATTGGCACCGTTCCCTGAGTGTTACGCAAATATTCCTCATACAACATCACGTTCTTCAAACCAGACGCATGATACAAGATTACACACCAAAGCTTTTGAATAGCATTAACAACATACAGGCAGAAGTAGCAACGCATTGTTTTAGGGGCACATGGCATCAAGCTTTAATAGACACATGAACAGAACAGAACAGAACAGAACAGAACAGAACAGAACAGAACAGAACAGAACAGAACAGATAGTCATTGCATCAGAAATAGACGGGACAAGCAGACACAGAACTGGAGATATGATGCGGACTCTTCCCAGCTGGATGAACGCAAATGATTACGTCTGATGATCCAACCAGGAACAACAAAATGGAAAAGAGAAAAGAGAGATAAAAGGCCCAGCTTCAGTAAAGACAATTCGACTTAATAAAGTTCGGGACAAAATCACGATGTCTTCTCTAAAATGAAGGTGCACTCTCGTTGTTTGTACACACAACTTGGCGAACCCAGATATACAATTTAAAAACATAAAAAAAAAGTATTTGCATCTTTTCAATGATCGACTTGAAACTTCTGTACATATCGCTTCACAGGCGTCCTGTCACAGATACAAATTAAGAAATAGGCGACAAGCTCCATCAAACAACAGAAAGGTCAATAAGCACTAGTGAGACAGTTGCATTGAAAAAATCCTATACGAAATCCAAAATGGAAATAGAAGTATATGCAATATAGATCAGCCAGTACTAAAAAGAATGGAAATTGGAGTTATGTCGTTGGCAGCTTTGGCTATGCCATAACTATCAGAAGACAAATTAAACTGCTTAATAAGTTAAGAACCTGCTAAGCAGTAATTAAAAAACATGAATGTTTACAAAAATATCGGATGACTCTAAAAAATCCACAAGTAAAGAATAAATAAAGTGAACAGTACTTTAAGAATTGAAAATTGTAATATTCTATAAACCATAAGAAATTAAAGAACTACTACACAGGATGCAACATGTATCACAAAAGGCCGCATAATGCAGAGATTGCAAGAATCCTGTAGTGAACAACTGGTAACAGTCTCTTAAAGAGCATATGGACATCCTATGTAAAACGAAACAAGTAATTTGTGACTTACATCCGTTCACCTAGAAGCTACAGCTACAATATTATTCCTTGCAACAGTCCAGGAGTTATGATGTACTAAACAGCACACATCAGACATGAAGCACCAAATGATTGCTGATGGCATTAGTGTACAAGATGTCACACATACCACAATGCAATGCTGTCATTGAGGGGAACCATATCTTAGCATCCATAAAACTCAGCCAAACCTAACAGCAGATGAAAACTACCAAACATAAAAACTACTAGATGATACATTAGGAAATGGATTGTGGACAAAAGAATACCTGGCTGCCAGCAGAGAAAATGGTCCTTCAGGCTACATAAGATGACACCAGTAACCTATGTAATATTTAAGTGTCAAAGCTAAGGCAAATGCAGTCACACAAAGTGTAATCTCCTGCATGTCAGCTTAAGCCTGAAGTATTTTGCTGTTAGCACAGCTACAAAAATATTGTCAAGAATCAATAATACCAGACCAATATAGTCATCATATCATTTGCCACTTTGTGCTGGAATAAAATTGCGACGTAGGGACAACAAAGAACTGTTGCATGATTACCCTTCTATCATCTCATATACTTCTGCATGATTTTAGGCAAAAAAAAAAGGAATGTTAATAATACAATTCAGGCGACCATGAATATAATTTCACTATCCTGGAACATGTGACCAGCTGCAATTTACTCCTCACCATGCTGCTCTAATCTTCACTGGACGTTCATGTGCATAAATATATGACCTTCGATTAGCAGACCCTCAGGGCTGCCAGAAAAGGGGTGGCTAGCATAATATGACCTGTCCATCCTAATAATCTAAACAAATTGCTGTACTTGCAGTCAATTGGGGAGAAGAAAAGCAGGGGAAAAGGTGCAAAATGGGGGGGGTCTATATATTATCAAAACAAACAGTTGAGAACTGCTCCAAGACTTTAAAGACAAAACTTCTTTACAACAATGTGATACTTTCTATAATCACTACAGAGATCAAAGTCTTGAAGTCCGGTTACACTCAGCTTTGCTTCACATACTCTGCCCATAAGAAACTGGCTAAGCCCCGAGGTCCTCGCGCTGTCAGGCATTTTCTTTCACTGCATGACCATGCACCATAAAACCACTTGTGCCTATTGCATGAAACCTCTTAAGGCTTCACATGTACTGATCAAAATCGTTGGTGCAAGATAATTATGATTTATCAGTTCATCACTCAGAATATTCTTCTCCACTATATTGGTCAATATCTTCTACTCGAGAACGCTTTGGATGCTCATCAAGATCATCATCAACATGAGATCTTCGTGGCTTTGAATTCACCTACAAGGAAGAAAACCTTGAGTTAAAGGGTGTAGTAATGCAAAAACAACTGTTTTTGTTCCTTTTCATTTCACGTGTTGAGTGGTAATGCATTCTATTTTTATCGGCATTGTAGGATTTTGTGGAGAGGCAAAAGTACATTTGCATAAAGTGCCCCATCTCATTCAATGTGTGTTACATTAAGAATCCATCCCTTTGTTAAGAGGTCACTATTTAACAATGAATAGTTTATTAGACAAATTTTAATGAGGAAGCAAGAGAGCAATATTCAATAGGGGTGTATAGTTGTCAGGTGTTTTTATTCATAGTGTGCTCTCGTGTAAAAACATGACAAAAAAGACAAATAGAAAGCATGAAATGTCCTAATAGTGATCACAGAAAGAGAGTGATTGTAAAAACAACAATGTACCCATTAACTCAAGGTAGCTAGAAGTCAAGCAAGCAGACCTAAGGTTTGGAGAGAAGATAGAATGCTTACATAAATACTTAGCTGGCTTAGTTTAATTTTTAACTAAAAGAGAGATTTTATAATGAATAATAAGGAAGACTGGGCCATACATGCAAGCCAGAAGATTCTCCGCGCTCCATGGTACCACCATGAGCTGTTTTGCTCACAGTAATACGGGAAGGCACTGGAAAGTGCTCAATTTCGTCCCCAGACCTCCCCTCCTTTGCTTTCTTCTTCTGCAAAACTAGCTTAGTAGGAAGAGGCTGAAAAAAAAAAGATAATGGCATATGTTAAACTAATGCGAAATGAATCATTCTCAGAAACCAAATGTAATACAGAATGCACAAAACCAATTACCAAATATTTTGCACCCTCCTCCTTGTCAAATGTGACAAGGTATGTTGTAGGATCATCTTTATCATCTCCTCTTACCTGAATCATGAAACAAGTGTGTATGTACAATGGACGAGTATGATGCCACCAGCTCATAGACAATTAGATAATAATTAGGAAAATACACATACGTCCCAGTGATATTCTCTTAGCCAGGAATACTGGATATCATCATCATCATCCAAGTTTCTGGTAAGCTGATAAAATCACAATAGTCACCATCAGATTGATGTAATAGGTCACTTTTTTTAATAGAAATGTACCAGAGATGAATTCATACCTCATGAGGTGCTGGGGCCATGTATGCCAAAAACTTCTCTTGTTTTGAAGGGTCTGAACCATTGACACTAAAACTTTTCATCACAGCCTGCCATGAAAACATGAGATGGTTACAAATAAAAGCAAAGGCATTATCTAGATGTAATATCATTTGCAACGCATGGCCAGAAACAGTGGACACAGGTGCAAGTATCAGAGTCCAAGCAGGGTGCAGGTGTCCTGTTCAGCAAACTCTAGAAAAAAGGATTCAGGGATTCAACTAGTTTTTATTTTAAATAAATTTAATTAGAAACTAGAATCAATTTTATTTCTACAAACATTTACTGTCATGTCACGCTCCTGAGTCCTGGCTGATAAATATGCCATGGATGAATCCAGACATACATGATGCATCACAGGTTTTAAAAGGGAAAGAAAAAAAATGAGAATAGATGAAGATGTTCATCATGGGGTTGTCATTTCCTGGCCCACTAGCCCACCTCTAACCATGATTTGTGCTAAACCCTCATGCAGCCAGCAGCTATCATATTTCTACACCACCCCCCCCCCCCAACCACACACACCCCACCACCCAAAAAAAACAGTGCTACTTCTCTCTTCTTCCGCAACAGTGCTGGCGGCAGCCTAAATTCCTCACTGCCATCCTCACAATGAGGACTACCCCAAATAGAATCGATACCCCTCATTCTCCTCGTGTGTGTAAAGCTCTCAGAGTCTCAGTTTGCCTGGCCCTGCACATAGCCCTGCCATGGCTACGGTTCTCTTTGCCTCCTAGACCAGGTGACTGGCCGCCTTCCCCTTCCCTTCTCTATCTTGCACTCTTCTCTCACTCCCTGGCCCTCCCCTATCTCTTGGAACCTTCAGTTTTTGCATTTGATGCTGCTCCAAGGTGTCCAATATAACTATATAAGTCTCACCGTGCAAAAAAAAGGGGGGGGGGGGGGACAAGTCCCTGTAACGCTGATGTAGAATTCACAAGATAATGGGCACGCATTGCCATTAAGTAAGAAAGCCTAAGGCAGAGGAAACTTGAGGAAACAGAACTCACCCGGGATTCACATTCATCACGTACAGATCTCTCAAGTTTGTTGTACTGCTCAGAGTCAGCAGTTGGATCGCCATCAAAATTCACCATAACAAACGGCTCCTCGTACCTGTTTAGGTGAACAGAAAAGGTCAATACAAGGAATAAATTAGATACCTCCTATATGCTTCAAAAGGCAGGATTTTGTGCAGTTATACCCCTCAAAAAGTAATGGAGAAATAGGAGAAATTTCACAAATTACTGGTAAAGAAGAGAGCTTATCAACCATAAATCAAGAGCATTTTGTTTTATAGATATGGAAGTGGACAGGCAAGAAGGCATAGCTCAGTGAAGTAACGGCAAACATCTGGTATCAAGGATGAATACTTGTAACACATAAAAGCAACATCTGAGAAGTAAATACCTATCAAAATCAGGTAGCAAAGGCATAACCCACTCAGCTTGCATCCCGCGTTTAGTCTGGTGAACAGGCCTTGACTTAGCTGCTCTGAAGGATTCTTCAATGGCTTTGATCTGTTTCTCTCTGGTATACACATGAACAGGAACATGGTGTCAGTGACTGCACCAGGTTTCGCAAATCGCAACACAAGATAACCTTTACAGAACAACAAGCGTGAATAAAAGAACCAAACCTATCATTAAGATTGTCTAGGAAAGCATTGCGACCCTCCCTTGATTCCCGCCTTTCCTTTGCTTGCTTCTCAGTAAGGGACTGGAAAGCCAAGCAACTTTATTCAGTACATATCATTAAGCAATTATTGTGTAACTAAATTCACACAAAACTCAGTATGAATTACCATTTTAGCTGCATCAGTACTTAGTGGAGATATGTATTGTGTCTTGACCAGCCAAGAAACACCTTTGTCAGTGGGCCTCTCCCTTTTCCTTATACCTTCTTGTTTAATAGGGGTGAGGACCTCATCATCACGCAATAGCTCTTCATCTTCAGGAGCCATGCGCGGCTGAACATCCGGGGGGCTGGGGCATGTTTGGTAGATGAGTTAAGGACACTAGAATAAATACTCAGACAGAGAAATCAAACTCATGAAGACATATGGTTCAGATCCTTACTTGTATACACTCATGTCAAGTAGGTCAAGAGGTATCCCAAGATCCTCAGGGACAATCATTTTAGGAATGTAGTTTTTCTCCAATGAAGTTATTCTGTATTTGGTATATCTGAAAAGACAGCAAAACATAGTAAGCATAGCTGCCTCCAAGATATAGAAGCTTTTAAAATGCCAGAGCCAAACACAATTGAGAGCAACATAATGAGTCAAGACACATTAAGCTCAGCATACTGTAGGTAGCAGAAAAGGAGAACAGAAGGTGATGGAAAAAACTCTACAGTATCAAAGCAGAGTAGTGCAAAATTGCTTTAGTGCAAAACGAATGGAATTATGGCAGTTGAACAGGACACCCAGTTATGGTATATTTATGACTTTACATAAGTTACAAAATATCAATCTATTTAATCTCCTCCAAAGCAAGCTAATGATATCATATCTATGCATAAGTAGCAGGAATAATGAAACCATGGGCCTGTTCAGCTGCACTAGTTTGCAGCGCTGCAGCCAAACAGGCCTGATTTGAAATTTTGGTTAGGTGAAATGATCAGTCCTAACAGTACACTGAAATAACCTCCGACAATCTGATGCCTTACCCACATTAGCCCAGTGAAACCAGGCCTGAGTCTTGACATCAACTTAACCATAACCCCCACAGAAAATTAGATTAGGCATCAATGCAGCAGGGACCAAAATGTGTTCTTTACCCATAACATAATGTACAAAAGTACCATAAACTTATCTATACAACAGCAAAAGCAAGGCATAATTGGAAGCCAGCATAAATAAAAAAACAAAGGGGTTGGGGAGTAGACAGCTAGTGATGCATACCGGTCCTTATCCTTATTCAGGGGCAGCCATTTCAGCTGAGCACTTGGATCCGGGAGTTCATTCCTAAATCTGTGTCAACCAAAAAGAAAAGGCAAAACAGGATCATTCAAGTGTATAATTACAAAATAGACATAGATCACCAAGATCTAAATATTTGGTATAAATCAGTAGCTGATTGAGGCTCCATAAAAACGGTACACATCCAGAAACTTATTTTAAATATACAGGCAACAGAAAATTGCCATTTCATAATAGCAGAGTAACGCTTTCCAAACCGTTACTAAGTTTTGATATGCCTGCCCTGTTACAAGAAAGGGGTCCCTTTATAGGTTCAAAACAAAGAAATTGGTTGGTAGACCAACTCATGCACCTTTTAACCAAGCGGAAGTACTAATCTTTCTAAGCACATAGAGAAGCACAAATTTAAAGAAGCTATAAAGCAAATTCAGAAAACAATGATCCTTTCCATCGGACGCTCCTACATTTCAACAATAGCGTAAAAAATTCTAGTAAGCAGCCTACATCACTCACTAACTAAAGATAGCATACGTTATCGGACGCCCCTACATTTCAACAATAGTGTAAAAAATTCTAGTAAGCAGCCTACGTCACTCACTAACTAAGGATAGCATATGTTGCCAAGTTTTACACTCCTAAGACGTGCATGATCAATCAAAATGTTACCCAACACAAGCTGGGAATTTAAATTTTGGTGCGAACGCAACCTAAAGGGCCAAAACTTGGCTGGACTTACTTGTGCTTGCAGAGGAACGTTGTTGGCTTTTTTAGCCGGTTCTCAAACCTCTCAGCATTAGGCGCTGATGTCGGGCGAGACCCAGTTGCCACTGCCCGAGAGCCAGTTGCCGCTGCCCGAGAGCCACCCGGAGGCTGCTGGTGGTGGTGGCGGCTCTGCGGCTGCTGCTGAGCAGCGCGCTGCTGCGTCTTCTGCAGAATGGCGGCCTGCGTCTGGCGCATCATCTGCTGCTGCTTGCGGTCCTCCACCCGCTGCTTCTCGAACTCGCGCTTCTTCCGCGCACGACGCTCCTCCTCCGTCTCTGCTCTCGGCAGCGTTGCCTTAGGCCGCTGCTCCTTTGGTGGCGGCGGGGCCTGGGCAGACGGTGGCTGGGCCGGAGGCGGAGGGGGCGGGGGCGGGGCCGCAGGGGGTGGGGACGGAGGCGGGGGTGGCGCCGAAGGGGGAGGAGGAGGCGGGTTGCTGGTCCCGCCATAGGGCGGTGGCGGCGGCGGCGGCTGGTAGTACATCTGCGGCGGGGGCGGGGGCTGCTGCGGAGGCCCGGGACCGAAATTGAACTGCGGTTGGTGAGGTGGTGGCGGGCCGGGTGGCGGCGGCGGCGGGGGCCCCGCGTGGTAAGGCGGCGCCGGCATCCTGCTGTACGGCGCCTGCTGCGGCGGCGGCGCGTACGGATTCATCTGCGGCGGGTAGCCGCCCTGTGGTGGTGGCGGCGGCGGCGGATGCTGCTGCGGCGGCGCGTATGGCCTGTACGACGCCATCGCGCGGCGGCTAGGGTTTCCTGGAACCCGAGCCCCCAGCACACAGACCCCGCGCCCGCGGCCACTGCTCGCTCCCCCGTCTCCTCCTCCGTCGCCGCCACCGCAAAAGCCTCTACCACTGCGCGTCCGAGGCCACCGGCACCTATTCTACCAGATGTCCAGATCTACACGGCGGCGTGCGGGAGCGCGAGGTAGTCGGCGTCTCGGCGATTGGGCGAGGAGCAGGAGGAAGCAAGGGGCGATGGGAATTTCACGAGCCTGTGATTCTGCCTGGCTTTTTTGTCCAAGGTTTGAATGAATTTGGCTGAATTTTGCCCGGATTTGGATATCAATTCAGATTTTGTAGCATTTTTTGCAGCATTTATTTATTTGCATTAGTGTACTTTGAGATTTGGGACGTAATAAAAGTTAATAAGAAAACAGCCTCTTGCAGGTCAGACAAAAGAACGGTGACGATGGCTTGGGATGTGTTGCAGGTGTGCGTGGTGGGTTTTAGCTGAGTCAAACAATCGGGTGCCAACACCCGGCCACGGTGGGTGTCCTCTTTCCTGCCCCCCCCCCCCCCCTCCACTCCACCGTCGTCATCTTCTCCAACTCCGGCGAGCCTCCCCCGCCCTGACCTGGCCTGACCACCCCTATCACCGCTAGCTCCCCTATACCGCCCGGCCACTATCTCGAGCGCCCCGGGCCTGCTTGCCTCCCTCTGGCCGGCCCCTTCTATACCCGCCAGAGTTGGAGAAGAAAGAGGGGGAGAGCTTGTCACAACCCTAATTGGCAGATCTGGAGGAGGAGGAGAAGGCCTACCTCGGCGGATCCGCCATGGCCGGCGAGCTCGCGCGCGGGTGGTGCTCGCCTGGAGGATGTCGCGGGGGCGCTGGGGAGGAGTTAGCTGGCGCCGGGGAGAGAGATAGAGAGGGAGGAGCGTCGGGGAGAGAGAGTGAGGGAGGGGTGGGGGAGGCGTCAGGCGCGGGCGCATATGCTGCAGCGGCAAAAATCGCGTGTTGAAGCTGGGTAAAACACTCGGTTGTGTGTTAGCATCTCTGTTCTAATTTTAACAAGAAAAAATGTAAAGATGCGACAGAGAGCTTCGCTAAGAATGGATGTTTGCCTAGAATAGGCTTAGCAATAAGTTTTGACAGACTCACTTCTTCAAAATAAGTTTTGAGAGCTTGTTTTGAATAGACGGAGGCTAGACCTGTAATAACAAATGGTTGTACAAGTTGTAAACAATAATAGTATTTATCATGAAAGTTTCCTCTTTTTTCCAAGACGTTTCTCAACATAATAACAGATCATTCTCTCTCTCTCTCTTTTTTTGGAATTTTTCGACGTCACTCAGCTCAACTTGATTTCAGTATCTCGCATATCCTTCCACAAGCTATGGAGTGCTGAGCCTGAGCCCATTGTGTGGTAGCTGGTAGCTACTGGGGCAGCGGCGGCAGTTCAAGATGAAGAAGAGTAAGGCCGTGTTTAGATGCCCGATTTGGGCCTCCCCAAATCACTGTGCAACACTGTAGCAATTTTGTTTTTATTTGATAATAATTGTCCAAACATTGATTAATTAGGCTCAAAACGTTCGTCTCGTAAAGTACAATCAAACTGTGCAATTAGTTTTTTATTTCATCTACATTTAGTACTCTATATATATGCCGGTATTTTAATGTGATGGGGAATTTTCTTTTTACATAGTGGAATTTTGGGTGAATTTGGGTAACTAAACCATGCCTAAGACCCTGTAGGCTGCAGCTGCTGCTGGGTTGAATTCGCTGGTTTCAGCAAAGCTCCAGCAAGTGGTCGCTGCCTGCCGCACCGCATCATCCAGTTCTGAACATGCACTGATGCTATGCTTGTGAGGGACTTGAATTGCTGCCGGAAAAGAGAGGGCCAAAAGTCTAGATGGGCCTGTCACCCTGCTTCGTTTTCCGCTTGCAGGCAGGCCAGGGCCACCAGGCCTGGGGCCGAGAACAAAGCACGCACATGCATTGTGGTACCAAAAAGAAGCGAACAAAGCGAAGTCATACAAAACTATTTTACAATTGTCCTCGGCGCCTAGGCGACTCGAGGCGGTTACGAGGCGGTCTAGGGTTTCCTTGCTCTACTCCATCTCATGATCGCGATTGATCCTGGTTCCTCTCTGAATTTGCACGAGCGTGACTCTCACATCTTCTGTCCGCATTTGAGTCCTCTCGTTCGGGATTCATCTCGCGGTCTGCCCTCCACATACAACCCTGCTAGCTTGCTTCCCTTAAACCCTAACTCTCCTTGGATCACGGTTGATCCTACCTTTCTGGGGGGATCGGCCGGGATGGACGATGTGGAAGGTATGATGGGGAAGATGAGGCTGTTGGAGGTGGAGAAGAAGGGGGTGAGGATTGGTGGTGGAAGTAGATCGAAGGCGTTGGAAGGACCGAAGGAGGCGCAGGCGCTGGTGAAGGTACTTTCAGAGAAGTATATCCCATCAGGGGCAATCGAGCAATCGCTGGGGAAGGTGTGGTGCCCAGTTAAGGGGATCGGATGTAAAGAACTTGGGGAGAACCACTTCCTGGTGACTTTCTTTCAAGCGTCTGGAAAGAAGAAGGCGATGGAGGATGGACCTTGGATGGTGGGGCGGGACTTGAAGGATGTGGTGATCGTGGCAGATTTTGAAGCCTCAAAAACCCTAGAGGAGATCGCATTTACTTCCATTCCGATCTGGATAAGGGTTTTCAAGCTGCCCTTGGGTATGATAAACGAGGAGGTTGGGAAGATTTTAGGAGCTGAGATTGGAAAATTTATGGACGTGGATAAGGGGGATTATGTGTCAGATGCAGGCTGCTTCCTACGAGTTAAGGTGCGGCTGGACATCAGACAACCACTTAGGAGAGGGATTATGGTGTTTGATGAAGTGAGTAATATTGAGAGATGGTGTCCAATGCAGTATGAATTTCTGCCGGAGTTCTGTTATGTCTGTGGCGTGATTGGGCATGTGGATAAGTTGTGTGAGAAGAGGAAGGAAGGGGAAACAAATTTCCAGTTTGATCGATCTCTGCGATACATACCAGAGAGGAGGAAGGGGAATGTGGAGAGTGGGAACAGTGGATCGAGTGGAAGGAGGCCACTATCTTGGTCATCGTTAGGAGATGGAGGGAGATCACGTCTGACAGATAACAGTAGGGATCGGTGGGGGAGGAAAGGGAGTGATGGACCGTCATGGAGGAAGCAGCCGTTGGTGGAAGCGAGCACTGTTGCAGTAGAAGTGGGGGAGGAGGAGGAAGTGCAAAGTCCACTTAAAAAGCAACTACCACCAAAGGCCTTAGATTTAGCAGTTAAAAAGAAGCTTCTGTTGGAGGAGACTGCAAAGCAGGAGGTAGCAGGGGGTGGGGATACCATGCAGGGTCAAATCCCAGAGGACCATTCTACTGATCCTCCGGTGAAGACAGGGGTGCAGGAGTCGGCGGATGGCAAGGAGGAAGCAGTGAAGAAGGATGAGGACAGGAAGGAGAAGGAGGGAAAGAAACGAACCTATAAGCGCCAGCCAAGAATTAAGGAGTCTGATGGGAAGGAGCAGCATCTGGCTAATTTGGAGAAGAAGAGAGGTGCAAGTGATATGGATGTAGATATAGAGGAGGTGAATAAAAAAGCGCGGAGGGTTGGCGAAGTAGGAGAAGTGAGGTCTGACAACTTGAACGCGGGATCGCAGGGACGATCCTGCGAGCAGAAATGAAAATCGGAGCTTGGAACTGCCGGGGTCTGGGCAACCGCCCGGCAGTTCGAGGCCTTCTTGGCTTCCAGAAGGCCGAGGGGGTAGATATGCTGTTCTTGTCAGAGACCAAGCTTGATGAGAAAGGCATGACGAGGTTGAAGAGAATTTTGGCAATGGGAGACATGGTGGTGGTGGACTCGGAAGGAAAGGGGGGGGGGAATTGCTGTGTTGTGGAGGAGGGGAATCGATGTGAGCTTGAGAAGCAAATCAAAGCTGCACATTGATGTGGATGTTAAAGAAGAAAATGGAAGGGTGTGGCGATTTACTGGAGTTTATGGGGAGTCCCATAGTGATCAGAAGTTTCGCACATGGGAGACGTTGAGGGGTTTATCTACCCAAAATGATGGTCCTTGGTTGTGTGCAGGGGATTTCAATGAGATTTTATATAATCATGAAAAGGAGGGGGGTAAGTGTCGGCCACAGTCTTGTATGGACCGGTTCAGAGAGGCGCTAGAGGCATGTGAATTGCAAGATCTTGGCTTTTATGGTGATATTTTCACATGGAGAAATCACAACCATCGGGTGGAGGGTTATATCAGAGAGCGTCTTGACCGGGCTGTGGCAAACCCACAATGGCAGGGTCTGTTCCCGACTACCAGAGTGTTCAATGGTGACCCTAGACATTCTGATCACAGACCGGTCATTATCACGACGGAGAGAGGAAGCAGCTCGCAAAGGGGAAGGAATGAAGGAGGGTTTAAATTTGAAGCGTGCTGGTTGGAGGAGGAGGATTTCCGGAAAGTGGTGGAGGAGGCCTGGGAGATGGGTAATGCTTCGCAAAATGCAAAGGTGGCGGGTGCTCTCAAAAATGTTGCTGCTGGGCTTAGTTCATGGAGCCACAATGTGTTGGGGGATCTAGAGAAACGCATAAAGAAAGTGAGAGTGTTGCTGGAACGGTGCAGGGTGGGAGGAATAAGTAGAGAAGCAGTGGCCAAGGAGGAGGTGTTACGTTTCAAGCTAGATAGATTAGAGGAGCAGGTAGATGTTTATTGGCGTCAAAGAGCACATGTGAAGTGGCTGGAAAAAGGAGACAGAAATACGGGGTTTTTTCACGCCATGTGTTCGGAGAAAAGAAGAAGGAATAGAGTGGGGAGATTAAAGAACGAAGCAGGAGGGTGGGAGGAGTCTGAGGAGGGGAAGAAGGCGGTGATCTCTAACTATTTTGGTAAACTTTTCAGGTCCTCTAATATTCAGGGAGCGACACAGCAGCTCATAAATGCTGTAGAGCCGTCGGTGACTGAAGAAATGAACGAACAGCTATGCCGGCCTTTCTCGGCTGAAGAAGTTAAGATGGCGCTTGACAGCATAGGCGACCTGAAAGCTCCAGGGCCTGATGGTCTGCCTTCTATTTTCTATAAGAAGTGCTGGGACCTGGTGGGAAACAAAGTGACAGCGGAGGTACTAGCTGTGCTGGCTGGGGGGGATCTTCCAGAAGGATGGAACGACACTACTATCGCCCTCATACCAAAAGTACAGAACCCTGAACAGGTGAAAGACCTTCGCCCTATTAGTCTGTGCAATGTGTTGTATAAGATGGTGTCGAAGGTGCTTGCAAATAGATTGAAATCTGTACTCCCAGATATTATTTCCCCATCACAAAGTGCCTTTGTACCTGGCCGGCTAATCTCAGATAATACACTTGTGGCATATGAGATCTTGCATTATATGAGGAATAAAAGGAGAGGAAATGTGGGCTATGTTGCTGTTAAACTTGACATGAGTAAAGCTTATGATAGAGTAGAATGGTTGTTTCTCAGAGATATGATGTTGAGAATGGGCTTCTCACAAATGTGGATTGCACTGATTATGAAATGTGTATGCTCGGTCAAATACAAAGTAAAAGTGAATGGGTCACTCACTGATGAAATTATCCCAGAGCGAGGACTAAGGCAGGGTGATCCTCTATCACCTTATTTATTTTTGTTGTGTGCTGAAGGCTTTTCTGCTTTACTGAAAAAAGCTGAGAATGAAGGAGAAATTGGAGGGGTGAAAATCTGTCATGGTGCTCCAAGCATCTCTCACCTGCTGTTTGCCGACGATTCTCTGATCTTAGTTCGTGCAAACGGGGAGGATGCAGCAAAACTCCAGAGTATTCTGGATTTGTATGCGGAGTGTTCAGGGCAGATGATTAACAAAGAAAAATCAGCCATCATGTTCAGCAAGAATACAAGTGGGAGTAGTAGAGCTGCAGTAATGCAACAGCTTGGCATTAATAAGGAGTCTTTCAACGACAAATATCTGGGGTTGCCAATCCATGTTGGTAATAACAGAGTACATATTTTCAGCTATCTAAAAGAAAGGGTATGGCAAAGAATTCAAGGGTGGAAGGAAAAATTATTATCAACTGCCGGCAAGGAGATTATGATTAAAGCTGTAGCTCAAGCTATCCCAACGTATGCTATGGGGTGTTTTGATGTAACCAAGGAAGTGTGTGACCAAATTAGTAGACAAATATGCAGATATTGGTGGAGCCACAATGACAGAGAAAATAAAATGCATTGGCTGAGTTGGGATAAGTTGAAGAAACCAAAGAAACAAGGAGGGCTTGGCTTCAGGGATATCCATGCTTTTAATATGGCGATGCTAGCAAAACAAGGCTGGAGATTGATCCACAGTCCTGATTCTCTTTGTGCTAAAATCCTGAAAGCAAGGTATTACAAGGATGGACACGTTCTGCTTGCAGAACCCAAAGAAGGTATGTCATATACCTGGAGAAGTATTCTGAGAGGGTTAGAATTATTGAAGAAAGGTGTCATTTGGCGTGTGGGCAATGGGGAAAACATTAGAATATGGGAAGATCCATGGCTGCCATGTGGAGTTACTAGGAGGCCGATTACACCTAAGGGAAGAAACATTTTAACCAGGGTTGCTGAACTTATTAATCCCATAACGGAAGATTGGGATGAGGAGCTGATACAGGCAACTTTCTGGCCGGAAGATGTGCCAAAGATCCTAGCTATCCCAGTGCATGTGGAGATGGAAGACGTCCTGGAATGGCATTTTGATCCAAAGGGTTTCTTTTCAGTCAAGTCAGCGTATAGAGTTTTCTGCGATGATCAGAACCGTAACAGCAGGCATGACTCAGCAGCGTCCAGTTCGAGAAATGGGGGAGAGCCTGAAAAAGTGTGGAGCCTGATCTGGGGAATGCAAGCACCGAGCAGACTGAAACATTTTCTGTGGCGCCTAGCTCATGATTCATTGGCCCTGCGGTTGAGTCTGAAACGCCGAGGTGTCAAGGTGGAGGATGACAGATGTCTCATGTGCAATCGCCAAGGTGAGGATGGTGGTCACCTCTTTCTGAAGTGTAAACAGGCTAAAGCCCTATGGAATAGTGCTGGAATGGAGCCGCTGCGACAACAGTTAGCAGGCTGCTGCACTGCAAAAGAAGTAATTGAGAATTTGCTGACAACAGGTGACGGGCTACAGTTAAAGGGGGCTTTCCTTTTGAATAATTGGTGGCATGAAAGGAATAGAATTAGAGAGGGGGAGAAGCAGAGATCGATTGATGATATTGCAGGTCTATGTGGGAGACAAGCAACAGAAATTATGAATTTACAGAAAAGTATTGCAGCTGTTGCTGGCCCACGAATTCCAAAAAGAAGATGGGAGAAACCCCCTGACGGCTCACTCAAGGTAAATGCTGATGGAGCATTCAGAGAATCTGATAAAAATGGTGGCTGGGGCTATGCCATCCGAGATGTGAATGGAGAAGTGGTTCAATCAGGTTCTGGGAGGGTGATTCATGCGATTAATCCCTTACACATGGAGCTGACTGCTTGTATTGAAGGAGTCAAGGCAGCAATGTCAATCGGTGCAAATAATATCATCTTGGAAACTGATGCACAACAAGTGGTCTGGGCATTGCAGGGCGATGATTTCAGACTCTCTGTGGTGGGTGGCCTAGTCCATGAGCTCAAAGATTTGGTGACAGGAAACTTTAGTTCTTTTATTATCAAACATGCTCCACGTGATTGTAATAGGGTAGCCCATGAACTTGCTTTGATTGGAAGTAGAAGTAACAATCTAGTGCCATCAGTGTTGGCAGGTGTGCCAAGTTGTATCACGGTCTTGGTGTCAGGCGATTTAGCCGACATGGTTGAGTAATGGAATGTGAATTCCGATCAAAAAAAAAAAAAAAGAAGCGAACAAGCTCTGTCCTCCTGTGTGCAGGTTGGGTCTTCACTGCCTGACCGCTCTTTTGTTTGACTGCAACTTTATCATCATCAGTACGAGTACGAATTCTGAATTCACTTCATCGTCGTCGGGTTTTTAACCCCCAGTAGTTTCAGCGGAATTTCACCGATCTAGTAAGGCCTCGTTTAGTTCAGTGAATTGGGGAGAAAAACACTGTATCAGAATTCCTGTAGCATTTTATTTGTATTTGGTAAAAATTATTCAAATTTTGACTAACTAGGCTTAAAATGTTCGTCTCGCAAAGTATAACAAAACTGTGCAATTAGTTTTTGATTTTATCAACATTTAGTACTCCATGTATTTACCGACATTTTAATGTAACATAGAATCTTTTTTTGCATAGTGAAATTTGAGAGAGAATTGGGGGAACTAAACAAGGTAAGGTTCGGCAGGCACAAGTCACAAGTTGGAATTCAAAAATAAACACCATTCCTGCGTCACTGCAAATAAGGCTCCCATCGCCTTTCGCCTCAGCGTTCATCTCGCTTGGCTTTTACAACCGTGACGAGCAAAAGGAGCAGGCAGCAAATAACCACGCAAGCAAAGGACAGAACAGGCAGGGACGCAGGGTCCAGTTCGTCATCTCGACGAGGACGAGCCAGCAGCCCAGCACTAGGGCCTTGTTTAGATGAGAGAATTGGGGAGAAAAACACTGTATCAGAATTCCTGTAGCATTTCGTTTGTATTTGGTAAAAATTATCTAAATTTTGACTAACTAGGCTTAAAATGTTCGTCTCGCAAAGTACAACAAAACTGTGCAATTAGTTTTTGATTTCATCATGCATTTGCCGATATTTTGATGTGATGGGGAATCTTCTTTTTGCATAGTGAAATTTGGGGAGAGAATTGGGGAACTGAACAAGGCCTAGAGCGAGAGTAGCACTACTACCGGGCACTGTGGACTGTGGATGGAGGGACGAGGGAGAAGCTGCTGGTCTCGTCGCGTCCCCGGTCTAGTTCTGATGAGACAGCAGCGCGCGCGGCGCGCTACTGCCGGACTGCACAATGCGGATGTTTAATTGCCCACCGTCCGTGGACCTGCCCGGCCCGGCTGGGCCGGGGCCCAACACATTGATGTCTGTACAATCGATCGTCCCGCCTCAAGTGGATCTTTTAAATTCCCCTCAAAAAAAAGGTGGATCTTTTACATTTTTATTATTAGTAGTATATATTATTACCCTTTTCTGTTTTCTTAGGGGGTGTTTAGATCCAAAATATTTGGAATTTTGATATTGTAGCACTTTCGTTTGTATTTGGCAATTAGTGTCCAATCATGGACTAATTAAGCTCAAAAGATTCGTCTCGTGATTTACAACCAAACTGTGTAATTAGTTATTTCTTTTACCTACATAAAATGCTTCATACATGCGTCTAAAGATTGATGTGATGGAGAGAGAATGTAAAAATTTAGAATTTTGAATGGAACTAAACACCCCCTTATTAGAAAAACCGACCCCTGGCAGAGGCACAATTCATAAATCTCTCTCTCTATGAAAATTTGTTACTCTTGCATTGCAGTTGCACGGTGGACGCGTCGTAAAGTCCTAACACGCAAGAGTACACGCACATGGCAGGTACAGTACCGCCACGTCACATATCAATGGCACGGAC
Source organism: Saccharum spontaneum (assembly GCA_022457205.1). NCBI lineage: Eukaryota > Viridiplantae > Streptophyta > Magnoliopsida > Poales > Poaceae > Saccharum > Saccharum spontaneum. The sequence continues at coordinate 8,898,425 of CM039604.1, forward strand.
GCATGGTGCTATGCAAAAGGGATCATTTGCAGAGATATATGGTCACCAAGGTGGAATCGTATAATCTCGACGACGATGCCTCACTACCAGTATCATGATCCAATTCACTCCATTTATTAAGCGCGCCATTTTCCTTTAATTTTGTGAGTTTTCATACTACGACAAGGGAGACAAGAGTCGCTTTATTTGGACTAACAACCTCAAATAAAAGCCTGTATTATTGAACGCTGAGCAAGCAAATTTCCAAACAATAACCCTGAAACTAGAAAAAAAATGTGTTTCCTTTTCGGGTGGGAATGGCCAGGTGGGGATTTTTTTTGCGACTGCCGGGGCGGGGAGTTTATAGTGAGCAAAGTTTATATTAGAAGACAACCTCCACCTTCAATCGTGACATTTGCAAAGTTTATATTAGAAGACAACCTCCGCCTTCAATCGTGACATTTGAAAATCTTCTGCTGCGCCCTAAAATGTTAGTCTTTAGCTTTTTAAGTTAAACTTCTCTAGTTATAACTAATAAGTATTGTAGAAATATATTAATATCTGCAATACCAAATAATGCACTATCAAGAGATATATCATGGTGGATTTGGTGAAACTAGTTTGATGTTTTGGATGTTGCTGAATTTTTCTGTAACCTTCGTAGAAGTTAGAGAAGTTTGACTGGGAACAAAATTTAAGTGGCCCACATTTTGCAACATAGGGAATAGTTTTTCCAATACTGAACCCTTTTACATTTTCTTCTATATATTTTTTATTATTACGGCTACTACTACATGGTAGCTAGGATCCAAGCACACTATAGGGAACTCCATTGTCAACTACTCCTACCTTGCTCATATACTATACTATGCTATAGAATTACCAAGAAGTACTATGGTAATGGTAACATCATGCCTACGTACACCCAGGCCAGGGGGCTAGTGGCGTGGTGACTACCTAGGCACTTGCACGTTGCGTTAAGCAAGGCTCATATCCTGATTGTCCCCCCTACACGGTGCTTGAGAGACCAGAGAGGCCCCTAATCACCAAACATGAGAGGGGGCATATCCGTTGGGTACCCCAATTAGAGATACACCCATGCATACATCACACCACAGACACAACCAGCCAAATTGCATTATGCTAATGACATCACACAACAGGGGAGCACAGCTCAAGCGCATATGTACACACAGAGATTACTTTTGTTGACAGCAATTTGATAGCCATGCATGTGAGAGACAACTTATTTGTTCCATTCCAATAATATTGTCAAGTGGAGGCAGGTGCTATGTACAATGTACATCTCTCTTGGTTCCCCTCACAAATTAAGTTAATAATAATATAAGAGGAACCATGGAAAAAAGAAAAAAGGAAACTAATAATAATAATAAACAAAAGAGATTGTGAGAGAGAGTGAATTGGAGTTGCAGGAGAAAAGAGTGGAGAGGATGGATGGAATGGATCTATGCGTTCGTTTATTCACCAGATCCAATGCAGGTAGCCATCCCTGTCCTCCTCATAATTAGTGCCTCACCTACCAATAACACTGCACCACCTCACGCTCACTGACACCTCCTCTTCTCTCTCCTCTCTCTCCTCCATTTCATTGCTTCCAAGAAACAAATTTAAACATGGATCCATGGTGGATGGATGGACCACTGGACGCGGCCAGCCGTACGACGGGGCTCATCTCATCAGCTAGCAGGTACTGTAGGTAGGTAGCTAGTTACTGACCTTGCTCTGCCTCCCAATCGGCCGCCGGCCTTTTGGAGCGGGCGGCGCGTACTACTACGCGTGGGTGGGTTCAGAAGGAGAAGGGGGACGAGGAGGCGAGCTCGCCGACGCCGTCGTCGTCCCCGTCGCTGCAGGGGTCGGGGAGGAGGAGGGCGCGGCAGAGCGGGCAGGTGGCCTGGCCCTTGTCGACCCACTTGTCGATGCAGGCCTTGTGGAAGGCGTGCGCGCAGTTGCCGAGCTCGCGGACGCGGTGCCGCGCCTCGAGCGCGCCCAGGCACACGGCGCACACGGCCGGGGCCGACGGCGCGGATGCGCGGCGGGACCTGAGGAGGTCGGCGTACCGGACGGCGGGGAGGCGGGCCTTGATGGCGGCCGGCGTGGGCGGCGCCAGCAGATGGGGCGGCGCCGCCACGGCCGCCGCCTGCAGCAGCAGGGACGAGGACGAGGACGACGGCTGCAGCGCCCAGAGGTCGGCCGGCGCCGGCGGGGCCGCGTAGTAGGCCGGGTGGTCGTCGGCGGCCGGCGGCGCCGCGAGGCCCAGCGATGCGAGGCAGAGCAGGACGGCGTGCCGGAAGAAGTCCAGCAGCTGCAGCACCAGGATCAGCGGCTGCGGCAGGATCACGCAGTAGCACACCGACGGGAACCCCATGGCCGGGCGGGCGACGTGCGTGCAGCTGCCTCTGCCTAGCTTAGCTGCTTCCTTTCCCTTCTTTTTCTTTCTTTTTTTTTCTAGACTACAAGAGAGAAATGGTAGAAAGAGCTAGAGAGAGATAATGGGGGAGGAGGAAGAAGAGAGAGGGTGGTGTGGGGTCTATATATAAGAGAGAAGGGCCGCAACAAGGGTTTGTTTTGGGGGCACCTATGTTTGGAGGAGGCCCTACCTAATAAGAGCAATGCTATGCGCACAAACAAGGCGTGTCACATGCACCCCGCGGAGCCACCAAGCAAGCGACAGCGGACCAGCGACGTGCACGGTTGAGAAAAAACTCACAAGTTTTTTTTTGTCTGGTCGTGACAGCAAGCGTTGCACCCTAATGTAAGCAACTCCAATCATCGATACCGCTATGTGACGGCACGTGTCTCACAGTTACTTGATGCATACATGAGAGCCGAGCATGGACCATCAATCTGGTTATCATCTTGACTCGTAAATCTGTCATGTTTTGTTGACTCTTGAGACAGCGAGCTGACGGCAATGCATGTTGGGAAAATGAAATTTTTAGGCTTTTGTCTGCCCGTGACAGCAACCGTTAATTACTAGGACGACAAAATTCAATCATAAACGACACTATGTAACTGCAGGTATGCCTTCTGCATGATTGGCACTATAAGGCGAACATGAGTCTGCTATATATCAGATTTCATTATCACCCTTACTTGAAATCGATCGATTGTGGTCGACCCTCGGGTTGGCAAGGAATCTATGTGATAGTGAAGTTAGTTCACACTAATTAAAGGCAAAGAGACCTATGCGATAGTCAAGTCAGTTTCACACTAAGTGAACAACTAGTGTTTTCTCTCTCTCTCGATTTAAGAGCAAGAGAGAAGATACTCCCTCCAGGATGGTAAAAGAAGTCGTTTTAGACAATGACACGGTCTCCAAAGCATAACTTTGACTTTATTTTTGTATAAAAATATTTATTTAAAAGTGATATATGTATGCTTTTATGAAAGTATATTTCAAGACAAATCTATTCATATGGTTTTCATATTTCCAAACTCAACAACTTAAAAGTTATTCATGATTTATATTCCCAATGTTTGACTCAAATCTTGTCCAAAACGACTTCTTTTACCAATATGGAGGGAGTATATTTCAAGTATCTTGTACGAGAGCATGTGTACTCATCGACGGAAGCCAATTGTGGCCAAAGCAGGTCCCATAAATCGCGGCCGTCTATATCCAGGATCCAACGGAAGGAGAAAAGCCTAGCTTGTCCTACAATATGTTTTCGTTCCCGGAGGAATCTTGTTTGGTACGCGTAGCATTTGGGCGGTGTTTATATGGGTTGCACGTACACGCACACATGTGTTGTCGCGTGGGACTCGGCTTGACTGCTGCTGCCAACGCGTGACGACGGACGGACACGGACTCCGTCCCCCTTTAATTAGCGGGTGGTGAGCGCCGGTCTGGTTGGCAGTTTGGCACTGCCTGCCTGCCCTGCGTCTGCGTCCCTCCTCCACCCACCGTCGTCCATGTGTGCTCGCTTGGTTGGCAGGCTCCGCTGCTCGCGTTCGTGGGGCAGCTCGCCGGCGGCGGCGGCGCGGCGTCGTCGTCGCCGTCCGTGCTCCTCCGTTCGATGATGATGCGTAGTAAAGAGAATCTTGTCCTTTCGGCACGCACTGCACGCACGCACGCACGGTGTTGGGTTTGAGGTGCATGCATGGCAGACGATGGACATGGGTGATGGGCGCATGCATGAGATGGGTGGGCAGGGCAAGCCATGTGTGCGGTAGGGCCGCCACGGCCTCACGCTCATGCATGCTCACATCAGGAAAGAAACCAAGGCATGTGCACGTACGAGACGCGGGGCGATTCGCACAGATTGGTGGTGGGTGGTGGGGCTGGCAGTAGACTGGTAGCAGCGGGGGAGGAGGAGAGAAAAGAGACCCACCATTTGAGTGGCAATGTTTTGTCCGTTTCAGAATTATTACCACTACTACTAGATGCTACTAGACTTTGATATTGATTGCCACTTGTTCAAAATTGTCGAACCATTGTTTCTTCTCAGTAAAGTTATGCATACCATTTTTATTAACTGCGTTAACGCCTGATGCCGTAACATAAGAGTGTAAGACCAATAATACAGGCAAATTCTTACGAGTTGAACCTACTTGTATGACCAAATACAGGCGACATACTCTTTATCTGGGTCATGCGGTGCACGCATAACGATCTTAATTACTCCCTCCACTCTAAACTACACGGCAGTTTTTTTTTGCTTTTTTTTATACATTACTTTTGTTCTGTATCTAGACATAGCGTATATCTAAGTATATAGTAAAATTATTTATCTAGAAAAGACAAAATGTCTTACAATCTGTTTATAACCCTTCTAATCGATAGAAATAGAGATTTTGGTGAAAAAAATTTCCTCCAATAACTTTTTAAATTATATCTCCAAACATATTCATCCTCTGTTATGAACGGGCCTGGCTCTCTAGAGTGCGCACAATATATAGAGAAGTTGCTGGAGGGTGGAAAGATATGGGAAACGGTTTTTATTTAAATGGCTCGCCAAATGACGATTTGGAGAGTAAGTCTAAGACAGACTCTTGGAGACGCTCATAGCTGTGATTCTGGTCATTGTTGCAGTGTCGTTATGACACAAGAGAGATCATCTACTAGGTAAGCAGATGTTTAGATGCCATAGCTTTAGACATTTTCGCCAAGAATGAATGGAAATGTAATAAATAAACTTTGCTAATGATTATTTGTCCTTGTTCGGAGAATGAGCTGTCAACTCGACGGTAGGGAGATGAAGCGCTCAGCCCACTCACTCGGGTTAGAGCCATGTACGTCACCGAGACTTTGTTCATTCTTGGAGGGAGCGAGATGGTGTGTGTGTGTGAGTGAGTGCGCATATAAGTGAGCATGTGTCCCTCGGTAGGCGTGTTTGAAAATTCGGGTATCCCATACCTAGCCGATTAGGGCTTTTCTATTGTAAACCCTACCTTCGGAATATAAGGAGACGTAGGATAATCCGATGGGCAATTAGATCCGACCCATAGCCATTCACCCACTACAGCAGCACCCCACACCGGCGCACGGTGAATAGCAACGAAGCTCGATCTGTACCTGTACCGAACCAGTATAAATTTGTATCTAGCAGCGTGCTGCTCCTCTGATTTGCTACATGTGCTACGCTGATTATCAATACAGAGGGCTAAAAACACGGACAACATATATTTTTTCGCTTTTTTTTTCTAACCCCTTGTTTAGATCACCTCAAAATTCCAAGTTTTTTCACTCTCTCTCCATCACATCAATTTTTAGCCGCTTGCATGGAGTACTAAATGTAGGTAAAAAAAATATCTAATTACACAGTTTAGTTCAAAATCACGAGATGAATCTTTTGAGCCTAGTTGGTCCACGATTGGACAATATTTGTCAAATAAGACGAAAGTGGTACTATTCATCAGGTTGAAAAAATCTTCAATCTAAATAAGGGCTAAAAAGGATGTACGTGCACCATAGATATACGACTCGCAAGGACGGTAATGGAACCACGCATGGAAATGAAAAGGTCACAAGTCCTGTGTTGGCACTTTGGTAGTGTTTGGTTTTGGGATGAGGTGGGATGGGGATGGGGATGGGATGGATCCACTTTTTGGCTCTTTGGTTGGGAGTCATTAGGAACTGGGATATCCCACCTAGAGCATATCCATGGAATATTCCGTGAAATCGGACCAAGCTCGTCCTAGAAAAAAGCGCGGACGGGGACGTCCTCTTGCGACGGCGTGGGACGGCGTGAGCATCTCCAGATGATGGCGAACGGGCGTGCGGCCTCCTCCGGCACAGGCGAGCTCCGGTTGGGCGCCCGCGGGGCCACCTTCGGGCTCCGGCGCGGCGCAACAGCCATAGCGCGTGCGAGCATCGGGGAGGCCATGGCCTAGGCGAGCGTGGAAGAGTGTCACACCCGGTTTTCTAAAGAACAAAACCAGGCTAATCATATGTGTGCCCAGGAAGTCCACACATATGTCAGAATGAAAAAGTATCAGAAACAATGTTATTATATAACGTATACATAGCTATATTAACACTTACATCAGAGTATCGCGGAACGGTGACTAAACTTCAGGCTCCATTCTTCTCAGGGACGGCTGACTGGGGGTAACATATGCCTAGCACTTCTACTAGTCCTTTGGAAACTCCACTACACCTTTGTCCTTCTTCCGAGTAGCATCTTACTACACACTGGAGTGTGGGGGAAATAGCAAGAGTGAGTCCATGTCGAACTCAACAAGTACAACACAGGGTTCATGGGGCTCAAAAGGCTAGACACTGTTTGACTGCATTTAGCTTTTATTCATCATGTAATTAGCAATTGAGTAGCATCAAGGTAATCCAATCCCATTAATGAATCAATGATCAATTGTAATAAGGATAATGAATAGCATTAACATGAGCACGATAATACTCAACAATAATTAAACATGATATAACAATGGTGATCAACTATTCCGTAAGAATCCCCAAGGCCGCTCGTATCCGTGAGCACGGCTAGTATACCAGTTTTTAACTCTGCGCAGAGGTGTACACTTTCACTGTGAGTCATGACTTCCAAATGTATGGGTTAGCTAGGCCCAAAACACCGGAAACCATATAAAGCCATTCAAAAGTTCGTCTAACAAGTTAGGGCCATTAGATTCACTCGGCAGGCAGATGTAGAACCCCCCTTCCCTGTGGCACAACAACCGCAGCCTATACACACTAGGCCAGGGGCTCGCACTACACCCAACGTGTCAAGCCATTCTTACGCCATTTAAGGTAACCTCTAACAAGCTAGAAAAGGTCTCTTGAACAACTAGAGCCAGAGCCATATAGCCCTCACAGTTGTACTGTCAATCCCGGTTAATGCTTACAGATAAGTCCTTATGGAGAGTAACTAGAGCAACAATATAACCCCTTGCTCTAGCCCCCTTTCAACAGTAATAAAATCATCTTAATGGTTGATTGCATAATCCATTAATCAAAATTACAAGATCATTGTTCATGATTAAGCACTAGCAATAGCTACCCAAATGCATCCCCAAGGTTGACAAGGAATCAAGATAACAATCACTAAGTTATAATCTCTAAGGTTGTCAAGGTAAGCACATGCACATGTATGAAAATTTTAGTGTATAGGTAACAAGGATAGTCCCGTGTTATACTTGCCTTGATCAAAGTTCTCCGATAGATACTGCTGGTCCGGCTCAAAATAATACTCCTAATCGTCGTAGTACTGCTCACCGTCTAAATTCGATCACCAAGCATCAACACACAAACATTCCAAGCAAACATACACGAAGCAAACAAAAGATACAATTAGAACAGTACACCAACAGTAGAAAAACATTTAGAAAAGCTTACAAAACTATTCTACACGTTACTACGATCACACAGACGTAAAGATCACGAAATTCGGATCTAAAACGTGAAAGTTATGAATTTTCTAAGATTTCCTATAGATAAATAATTACTTTAATATAAACTCGAAAATTAAATTTTCTAAACCTACTGTACAGCTACACTAACATGTAGAGCTCGCAAATACGAACCTAACGCAACTTGAACGGGTCAAATCGGAGTTAAAACGAAGATTTTATAATCAAAACAAGATTATATGTGTATACGTATTTCTATTGTATTTCAGGATTTGTTTTACTAAAGAAAAACGGCCACAAAACTTATGCATGATGTCATCAAGCTAGCAAATTGGATGGGAACCTGCATTGTGCTTGCACATACGTAGACCTAACATCTTGGTGCCGCTTCTCTACTGCAGCATGAACAATCTCCTCAAAGTTATACCCATGGGGAACAGGACAAATGTGAAGAAACATCTGTTAATAATCATTGAAGTGTATTCTGTATGAACTATCCAATGACACCGATATCTCAACCTCAGATTCACAGCAAGTGGATCAGTTTGCTGGACACATAAAAATAAAGTAAACTGCCGAAAACGCATCAGGTTTTTCTGTACGAAATGCAGAAACGCATTGATTTCTCAACTGAATGTCCAAATGTACCGGTTACTATATTTCAAGATTCAACCATTAACCTACCAATCAGAAACACTAAACAAATACAGCAAGCATGTTAATCTACCATCGTATGTATCATATAAGGGCCACCCAAAAAGATTGCAAATTAATTTTCCCAAATAAAATAAACAAGACTGCTGATTCAACTTCCTGATGCAATTCTATCATCATGCTTGTGTTCACCAGCCAATCTGGAGACTGGGTGTGTAGTATAACTCTACCAACAATTAGACCAGTAGATTCAATAACTGACACAGTATCTATAAGCTTGCACATTTAGCCGTATGCACATATTAGCTGCCAGCGTGCCACTCACTGCATCAACGAAGCTATTACTTGTGGAGCAATACATGGAATTCTCCATACCTTGAGACTCTCAACGACGCCAGGAACGACCTCATGCTCGAGCCCCGAGTACTCGCCCTCGGTGTTCTCCCGAATGACGACGATGTCCACGTTGTCGTGCCTGGTAGGCAGGCCAGGGAGGTTGAAGCAGTTGACGAGCGCGGCGTAGAGGTCGATGACCTCGGCGGGGACCGTGGGCATGTCGCCGTGGATCTCGTACGTCTCGAAGTAGACCGGCGCGTGCATCGCCCCCATCACCTGCCGCACGGCGCCCGTGACGAGAGGCCCGATGCCGTCGCCCGGGATGAGGGTCACGCCGCGCGGGGCGCCGTCCCCCGGGCGGGGCATGTAGGTGACGGTACGGCGGGACGCGGCGCCGGCGAGGGGAGTGGAGGGGGAGGGGGAAGAAGGAGGAAGGCCGCGGCAGCGACAACAGCGGCGGCGGGCAGCGACAGCGGCGGCGGCGGCAACAACGGCGGCGGCGGCGGCGACAGCGGCGGCGGCAATAGCGGCGGCGGCGGCAATAGCGGCGGAAAACAGGGCTAGCAGGCAGGCCGGACATATATATATAGGGAGGAAGACTCTCCACCTACACGTCAACTAGCGATATGGTGCTAATTGACGTTGCACCCCCCATCTTTACTAATAGGCCTAATTAATTATTAAAGCCCATTAGTAAATAAATGAACGGACATTTAGGATTATGGCACACAAGCGTTGGTGAAAAATGAGACATTTATTATTTTCGGAATTAATTAATTTCGTGGATAAAATAATTCTAGAAAAGTCCAGAATTATTATTTAAGCCGCGAAAAATACTCCGAAAACTCCAAAAATTCAAGGGAATATTTTTAGAGACATTATGGAACATGAGGAACCCAAATAAAGTATTTGGAGCTTATGAAAAGATGGATGAAGAGATCAAGGAAAAAGATTAAGCTCACGGAAATTAGAATTTTGGATCCAGAAAATACCAAAAAGTTTTCCGATGAGAAGTAAACGTCGTCCTACGGTATTTTGAAAATAATAGCACTCACCAACACCAAAGACAAGCATCACACAAACACCACATTATTAAATTAATATGAAAAAGTTTAAAACCATAATTTTCTATATTTAAATTAGCAGCAACTTAACTTATCTAATAAATTTATTCAAACATTGAAATCATTTATTTTATTTAGCGTTTTTCCCGCACAACCCAAAATAGAAAATTTTGGGTGTGACAATTCTACCCCACTTAACAGGAATCTCGTCCCGAGATTTGAAGAGACTAGGGAGAAAGATAAGTTGATTTTGCAAATCTTCACTCTTCTCTGATCAACTCTTATCCAATGATAATGCCACAAGCTCAAAACCCACTTTGTAAAGGTGTCCTTTAGACCCTTACGATCCTTTTAGATGTATCTAACAGGTTACCAACCCTGAGAAGAGATACCTACGCACGATAATAACTTTGCAACCATGTAGATAGCTGTTGCTTCCAGATGACGAAAATAGAACGTATAAATCCTCCATCATGTATCGTCTTTAGTTTGGGAACCCCCTTAAGAAGAGATCAATTGGAGAACACCAATTGTTAGATTGCATGTTTCTGAGTGATAACTACCATCATGTCCTTCTACCATCTCAAAGAGACTTATGAGCATATCCAAGATCAAGTAACCTGCACTTCCTCGCGGGCAGAAAAATGGCAGTGCAGATATACAGTTATAACTCGAGTTCTGTGAATCCGATGATATTGTAGCTTATACCGTTGGAAAGCTTCTCAAATTTACTACAACTTTCTTATAGAACACTTCTCCAGATTCTGCAGTTAAGGTAGTCGAAAACTGTGCACAACAGAAACTATTCCAGGTTGCTGACAGCACAAATGCGTCGCCTTGTGATTTTCATAACTCCCAAATCATAATAACTATCAGGGCGGTTCTTACCGTCAGAGAAAGATATTGTAGTCTACTATTGTCCAGAATTTATCCATGATTTTTTTTGGCATCCAAAAATAGAGATATAAGCTATGGAAGACAGACTGCTCTAAAAAGACAGGATAAGATAAAAATGAGATTCAGAGAGATTAGAGAGATAGATAACACTAATCTTCAAGTCTTCATGCTTCTTTGCTTTGCGTTGATGAGATATAAGACATGGGTCAAGGATAGCCAAAAGATGACAAAAAAGATAAGGTTTGATCTTTAGTTCTTCGTACCTCGTCGCTTGAGATTGATGATGGTAGCAGACACTACCCCACTTAACAAAGATTTTGTTCCACCTGGCAATGTCATTGAAAACAACACTTTGCAATTCATAAAAATCTTGATCGGGATCAAACTGACGATGATACCACAGGTTCAAAACCAACATAGCGAAGATATCCCTCAGATTCTTGTGATCCACGTAGATGTCGCTCTTATAATCCCAATAAATGCCACACTTACAGCCTTAAGAGCTTTCCACATTCAACTCTCTTGAGCTCTTCTTCATAGTAACTCCACTAGAGAATACCTATCCAAGTAGAAAACTTACTTCACTTAAAACTTACTAAACATACTTGATATGGGGGTGATGTCATCTAAGTTTCCATGAAACTAACTATAGACTTCCAACATCTCCTTCCTAGGTCGTCTATGCTAACTTGTATAGAGTATGTTGAATTGAATGTTGGACTCCCAACTGATGATAGCTTAAAGTGAAGACCAGTCCTAATGAATACCCGAGCTTCTTGTAGACGATCCAACAAAGCACTGATCCCAAGCAAACAACACTAGCAATGAGTAGACTTCCAATCATACAGATAACCACTTCTTCCAAGTGAAGCACTAGGACATACGAAACCTTCATCTTGCAACACTCACAACTTTGCTACCTCTTAAGAAAAAGAAACTAGGGGACACCAAAGTAACTTGCATATCCTTTTATACTAGATAACCATAATCATCTCTAATGTAAGATTCCAAGACAAATCAATGAGATTCAAAGATATCCAATGATAGATTCACTTATACAAGATAAGGAAGTAATGCAGAAAATTTCTGGGCGAATTCCAATTTTAGCAGTTCAGTAAATCTGGCATAACTCGAGCTACAAAGATCCAAATGAAGTGATCTTTACATGGTTAGAAAGCTTATGAAATTATCTACAACTTTTATTCACAACACTTTTCCAGATTCTGTCCATAAGTTAGTCAAAAACTGAACTTAACCGAAACTGTTTCAGGATTCCAGACTGCGCAGTGACCCCAACTTAGAACAGGTATATCTCTTAGCTCACAATAGATAATAAGGTAATTCCAGTGGGTTTGGAAAGATATAGAAGTCTAGTTATTCCCAGTAAAATTTCATAAATTTCTCATGTCCATATCTTGAGATATAACAGAAACATTGCAGACTGCTATAGAAATCAGCATGCGGAGTATTACGTAAAACCTACCCCACTTAACATGGATCGAGCTACTCCTCAAGACTTATACCTTCCGAGCCATTTTCAAAACACGAGAACAAGGACAACACACAAGCAACACATCAAGCAAAACAAGCACACATCACATCATCGGTACTACACGTGCTTCTTCAACAATGGTGGTCAGCCTAAATGGCAGATTATAGATGATGAAAAACCATCGAATCTTTGAACCAGGTAAGATCAGAAAACTTTTAGTAAAAACAATATAAAATAAAATCCAAGGGAGTAAGAAATAATAGCTCAAAGGAAGCTATCAAGGAGGAGATACAATAGGACAAGGAAGAGGAAATAGTCAAAATCAATGAGTCAAGGGATGACAAAATAGTTTTATAGTAAAATGAGTTTTAGAATACGTCCAGTGCTACTTGGCATACGTCCTACAGTCAACACCGCTCTGATACCACTCTGTCACACCCGGTTTTCTAAAGAACAAAACCAGGCTAATCATATGTGTGCCCAGGAAGTCCACACATATGTCAGAATGAAAAAGTATCAGAAACAATGTTATTATATAACGTATACATAGCTATATTAACACTTACATCAGAGTATCGCGGAACGGTGACTAAACTTCAGGCTCCATTCTTCTCAGGGACGGCTGACTGGGGGTAACATATGCCTAGCACTTCTACTAGTCCTTTGGAAACTCCACTACACCTTTGTCCTTCTTCCGAGTAGCATCTTACTACACACTGGAGTGTGGGGGAAATAGCAAGAGTGAGTCCATGTCGAACTCAACAAGTACAACACAGGGTTCATGGGGCTCAAAAGGCTAGACACTGTTTGACTGCATTTAGCTTTTATTCATCATGTAATTAGCAATTGAGTAGCATCAAGGTAATCCAATCCCATTAATGAATCAATGATCAATTGTAATAAGGATAATGAATAGCATTAACATGAGCACGATAATACTCAACAATAATTAAACATGATATAACAATGGTGATCAACTATTCCGTAAGAATCCCCAAGGCCGCTCGTATCCGTGAGCACGGCTAGTATACCAGTTTTTAACTCTGCGCAGAGGTGTACACTTTCACTGTGAGTCATGACTTCCAAATGTATGGGTTAGCTAGGCCCAAAACACCGGAAACCATATAAAGCCACTCAAAAGTTCGTCTAACAAGTTAGGGCCATTAGATTCACTCGGCAGGCAGATGTAGAACCCCCCTTCCCTGTGGCACAACAACCGCAGCCTATACACACTAGGCCAGGGGCTCGCACTACACCCAACGTGTCAAGCCATTCTTACGCCATTTAAGGTAACCTCTAACAAGCTAGAAAAGGTCTCTTGAACAACTAGAGCCAGAGCCATATAGCCCTCACAGTTGTACTGTCAATCCCGGTTAATGCTTACAGATAAGTCCTTATGGAGAGTAACTAGAGCAACAATATAACCCCTTGCTCTAGCCCCCTTTCAACAGTAATAAAATCATCTTAATGGTTGATTGCATAATCCATTAATCAAAATTACAAGATCATTGTTCATGATTAAGCACTAGCAATAGCTACCCAAATGCATCCCCAAGGTTGACAAGGAATCAAGATAACAATCACTAAGTTATAATCTCTAAGGTTGTCAAGGTAAGCACATGCACATGTATGAAAATTTTAGTGTATAGGTAACAAGGATAGTCCCGTGTTATACTTGCCTTGATCAAAGTTCTCCGATAGATACTGCTGGTCCGGCTCAAAATAATACTCCTAATCGTCGTAGTACTGCTCACCGTCTAAATTCGATCACCAAGCATCAACACACAAACATTCCAAGCAAACATACACGAAGCAAACAAAAGATACAATTAGAACAGTACACCAACAGTAGAAAAACATTTAGGAAAGCTTACAAAACTATTCTACACGTTACTACGATCACACAGACGTAAAGATCACGAAATTCGGATCTAAAACGTGAAAGTTATGAATTTTCTAAGATTTCCTATAGATAAATAATTACTTTAATATAAACTCGAAAATTAAATTTTCTAAACCTACTGTACAGCTACACTAACATGTAGAGCTCGCAAATACGAACCTAACGCAACTTGAACGGGTCAAATCGGAGTTAAAACGAAGATTTTATAATCAAAACAAGATTATATGTGTATACGTATTTCTATTGTATTTCAGGATTTGTTTTACTAAAGAAAAACGGCCACAAAACTTATGCATGATGTCATCAAGCTAGCAAATTGGATGGGAACCTGCATTGTGCTTGCACATACGTAGACCTAACATCTTGGTGCCGCTTCTCTACTGCAGCATGAACAATCTCCTCAAAGTTATACCCATGGGGAACAGGACAAATGTGAAGAAACATCTGTTAATAATCATTGAAGTGTATTCTGTATGAACTATCCAATGACACCGATATCTCAACCTCAGATTCACAGCAAGTGGATCAGTTTGCTGGACACATAAAAATAAAGTAAACTGCCGAAAACGCATCAGGTTTTTCTGTACGAAATGCAGAAACGCATTGATTTCTCAACTGAATGTCCAAATGTACCGGTTACTATATTTCAAGATTCAACCATTAACCTACCAATCAGAAACACTAAACAAATACAGCAAGCATGTTAATCTACCATCGTATGTATCATATAAGGGCCACCCAAAAAGATTGCAAATTAATTTTCCCAAATAAAATAAACAAGACTGCTGATTCAACTTCCTGATGCAATTCTATCATCATGCTTGTGTTCACCAGCCAATCTGGAGACTGGGTGTGTAGTATAACTCTACCAACAATTAGACCAGTAGATTCAATAACTGACACAGTATCTATAAGCTTGCACATTTAGCCGTATGCACATATTAGCTGCCAGCGTGCCACTCACTGCATCAACGAAGCTATTACTTGTGGAGCAATACATGGAATTCTCCATACCTTGAGACTCTCAACGACGCCAGGAACGACCTCATGCTCGAGCCCCGAGTACTCGCCCTCGGTGTTCTCCCGAATGACGACGATGTCCACGTTGTCGTGCCTGGTAGGCAGGCCAGGGAGGTTGAAGCAGTTGACGAGCGCGGCGTAGAGGTCGATGACCTCGGCGGGGACCGTGGGCATGTCGCCGTGGATCTCGTACGTCTCGAAGTAGACCGGCGCGTGCATCGCCCCCATCACCTGCCGCACGGCGCCCGTGACGAGAGGCCCGATGCCGTCGCCCGGGATGAGGGTCACGCCGCGCGGGGCGCCGTCCCCCGGGCGGGGCATGTAGGTGACGGTACGGCGGGACGCGGCGCCGGCGAGGGGAGTGGAGGGGGAGGGGGAAGAAGGAGGAAGGCCGCGGCAGCGACAACAGCGGCGGCGGGCAGCGACAGCGGCGGCGGCGGCAACAACGGCGGCGGCGGCGACAGCGGCGGCGGCAACAGCGGCGGCGGCAATAGCGGCGGCGGCGGCAATAGCGGCGGAAAACAGGGCTAGCAGGCAGGCCGGACATATATATAGGGAGGAAGACTCTCCACCTACACGTCAACTAGCGATATGGTGCTAATTGACGTTGCACCCCCCATCTTTACTAATAGGCCTAATTAATTATTAAAGCCCATTAGTAAATAAATGAACGGACATTTAGGATTATGGCACACAAGCGTTGGTGAAAAATGAGACATTTATTATTTTCGGAATTAATTAATTTCGTGGATAAAATAATTCTAGAAAAGTCCAGAATTATTATTTAAGCCGCGAAAAATACTCCGAAAACTCCAAAAATTCAAGGGAATATTTTTAGAGACATTATGGAACATGAGGAACCCAAATAAAGTATTTGGAGCTTATGAAAAGATGGATGAAGAGATCAAGGAAAAAGATTAAGCTCACGGAAATTAGAATTTTGGATCCAGAAAATACCAAAAAGTTTTCCGATGAGAAGTAAACGTCGTCCTACGGTATTTTGAAAATAATAGCACTCACCAACACCAAAGACAAGCATCACACAAACACCACATTATTAAATTAATATGAAAAAGTTTAAAACCACAATTTTCTATATTTAAATTAGCAGCAACTTAACTTATCTAATAAATTTATTCAAACATTGAAATCATTTATTTTATTTAGCGTTTTTCCCGCACAACCCAAAATAGAAAATTTTGGGTGTGACAAAGAGGCCCGTCAAGCGGTGGTCGTGGCGCTGGCGTGTGAGCGTCAGGAGGCTATCACGGGGAAGAATGCCATGTTCGCTTGAACTTATCAGTCGTACCATTTTAGCGAAATAACTGTGTTTCTCTCTCATAACAAATCAGCATCAGACGTTTTCCAACCAACCAAACAGGGCCGAAGATAAGGCATCACGCCTGGAAAGATGATAAGGGAGAATGAGAAATAAAAAATTAAAAGAGTAATGATAAGTGGGTCCCACTAAACAGCAGCTGACGTCGTCAAATTCACACTCATCATATTCTTATTTATCCCTTCAACCAAATACAAAATAGATCGATCCTATCCCTCGTCAACCAAATAGAGAATAGAAACGTTTCATCCCTGTCTCGTCCCAGAAATTAGGGACGGGACCGTCCCACCCAACGCTACCTATGTGCCAGTTAGACCACCCGCAGTGGGTACTCCAAAACGATACTCTAAAGCTTTAGAGTATGAATATAGAGTAAAAACTGCTGTACTGGGTACTCTAAAACGATACTCTATCCTTTCTCTCACTCTATATTTAGAGTGATACTGTGCTTACTCTATACTCTACAGTGGCGGACCCCACTAGCTAAACAAAGAAAAAAAATACTATAACTCACAAACCAAAAATCCAAATTAAATTTTGATTTCACCATTAAATTTGTCTCAATAAATCCTTCAAAACTAGATCACACATGGATATATTTAGATAAAATAACAAGTGGGTCCCACAGTGGATAGAGTGGATAGAGGATGATATAGAGGATAGATGGGTGCGGGAGAATTGAGTATAGAGGAGAGAATCTTACTGACTAGGACGTATATAGGATGAATATAGAGTTGCATGAGTACGGGTAGTCTTATACCACCACCTTGGGGTTCAGCGGGCGGCGGTTCAGTGCCTGTTGGAGAGCAGTCTCTCCACTCACCGATGACGTCATCGACGAGCAGGTAGTGCACCCAGATATATAATTAGACTCAACGCGAATAGACAGAACAGGGAAATTAATAGGTGCGTTTAAAAGAAAGATTAACGAGCGAGGCAGCTCAACTGATTATACAGTAGTATGTTGAAGCATGCGCATTACACAACACTGACAAATGCATACTTTACTTTTACTCCACATATACTCACTGTAAATCAACTCCTATGGTCGTCTTAAGTCAAACTCTTTTAAGGGGGTGTTTGATTTACACCTCCTAAATTTAGTCCCTCCTAAATGATTTAGTTATTTTTAGTAACTCTAGAGTTGCTAAAGATGACTAAAACCCTTTTAGTCACATTTAGTCATAATGTTTGACAACAAAGTGACTAGATTTAGGAGCTGCTAGGTGAACCAAATACCCTCTAAGTTTGATTAAACTTATATAAAAAAAAGGAGTGTCAAAATTTATGAAACTATAAACCAGATATAAATTATAATTTTCATTTTTTTAATAGTGGGTTCATTTGGTGTCACAAACATCTGTCTTTTTTCTATAAATTTAATTAAACATGAAAAAAATTAACTTAAGGCATCTATCTGTAGAAAAACTGATTATTCGGGACCAAGAGAGTACATGAACACTAGTGCTAGCAGGGGTCGGTGGGGACTGTGGAAAGCTCGTCATTGTTCAACCACCCTCGTGCGCTGAATTGGAATTGATTGGCTCCAAGATGATACGTACTGCGATTAAGGCTGGATAACGAGCCGAGCTGGCTCGGCTCGTTATCTTAACGAG
Organism: Saccharum spontaneum; assembly: GCA_022457205.1. NCBI lineage: Eukaryota > Viridiplantae > Streptophyta > Magnoliopsida > Poales > Poaceae > Saccharum > Saccharum spontaneum. The sequence goes on from CM039604.1 coordinate 8,916,552, forward strand.
TCAGAAAGCCAGCTCGGCTCGGCTCGTTATGAGCTCGAGCTGGCTCGTTAGGCTCGCGAGCCAGGTATAAAAAAATACACAAAATATAATATTTGTATTTATCTAAAGCTTAAAAATATTAATAATATAAAAATAATATATTCAATAACCTTAAATCGAATAAAATATTCATATGAGCTAACATATCATCCATTTGTGAAGTGCAAGACATAAAGTAATACAAAACTAATATAAGTTATGATGACTTTTTCGCTAAAACTACGGCTCGTTTGACTCGCGAGCGGCTCACGAGCCAGCTCGAGTTGGCTCATTATAGCTAACGAGCTAAAATCCTGGCTCGGCTCGGCTCGTTATGATAACGAGCCGAGCTGAGCCGAGCCAGCCACGAGCTGAGCGAGCTAACGAGCTTCGAGTTTTTCGTCCAGCCTTAACTACGATGAACAACCAACCTGCAGGAGCCCGGAGTTGTAGAATTCTTTTTTTAAAAAAAAAAACTGGAGTTGTAGAATTCTCTCGCCCTTAAACTAAGGTCTGGTTTACTTCCTAAATTTTTTTTGACTTCACCCGTCAAATCGAATGTTTAGACACATACATGGAGTACTAAAAAAAACTAATTGCACAGTTCTCAAGAAAATCACGAGACGAATCTTTTAAGCCTAATTAGTTCATGAAAAGCCTTACGTGCTACAGTAACAACATGTGCTAATGACGTATTAATTAGTATCATTAGATTCGTCTCACAGTTTTCTGACGAGTTCTGTAATTTATTTTTTTTATTAATATCTAAAAACTCCTCTCGATATTCTTCTGACACACCGAATGTGACAAAAACAAAAAAATCTTTTCGCGAGCTAAACGCAGCCTAATTCATCGCTCCTACCGCCCTGCGGCCCTGACTATCAAGTGAAGGTACACACACGTGACATGGGACAGCAATATAGTAGATCCCTGTCACGGGATCCATCGTACTATCTCGGTTCAAAAAAAAACAAGAACTACGTGTTACGTGCCAACAAAAGTAGTTCACATTTAACTAAATTTCTAGCAAATACTATTCATATTTACGGCTCCAAAATAATTTATTATAAAAATATATTTCATAATTAATCTAATAATATTTATTTGATATTATAAATATTGATATTTTTTATCTATAATTAATCGAACTTAAGATACAAAACTATGACACTGTACTCGAAATCATCGATGAAAACACGGCTAGATTAGATCAGGGCAGGGCAGGGGCAGGAATGCGTGCGCACGTATGGGCACGTACGAACGCATCGCCGCGCGCGCACCGGCCGGGCAGTTTTGTTGGTGCCGGCTGATTCTTCGCTTCCGCGCGCCTCTGCACTGCATATGGATGGATAGATGGATGGGCGACAACGCGCCGCGGAGTACGACCAGCTGCACTGCACTGCACAGCACGCCAGCACGGTGGCCGGTGGCGTGCCATGGGCGGGCGCGTCTCGTTAGGCTTCTGTTCGCAGTTCCTGTGTGGTGGGTGCGTGCTGGGCGTTGTCTGGAGGAACTCTGCGTACCTGGAGATTACTACAACCATTCCCTACGTTTGATGGGAAAGTTCGTAAACCCCATCTAGTGCTTTGCTTCTATATTTTTTTTTAAAAAAAATGGACTTTAGAAGAATGTGACTTTTAATTCTAGAGACGCCAGCCTTGTTCTGCAGTCTCCATAAATTGTTTGGGACATCAAAGGCCACACGCCAGCAGTGTAAATGACCCCATTCCATACCTCTGCAATCTGTAAAACACACCTAATCCTTGCTCATCTATGTTAGAGTGCACGGTTAGTTCCAGACCCAAAAGGATCTACTAACTGATAAACGCGGAAGCATAACCACCATAGAAGAAAATACGAAAACAAGAACACCGAGGCACGATGTTTTTTAACGAGGTTCGGCATCGTGCCTAATCCTCGGGGCAATGACTACGGGCGCTCCTCCCCATAAAACAGCAGCTACACCGGCATCCGGGCGATCCCACGGCCACGCCGCCACCCAAACCAGCCGCCAAGTAGTCTCTTACGGTTACAACAGGGGTGGCCTCATATTTATGGCCCCCTAGGACACAGAATTCGACTCCAACTCTATCCTAGCCCCTAATACAACTCAAGTCTAACGTAACCAATTGTACACATATTCGACACATATCTAACAAACTCCACCTTGGCGAATATGTACGCCATCTTGAAGTCGTCCATGCATGAACCTCCGTGTACCCGAACTTGAGTCGTCTCTTCCATCGCTCACTTAGAACGGCCTGATGAGGCTGATCCCACAGCCGCATCACCACCAGGATAGAACACCGACACATTTGCGTTGCCATCCATGACTCCACCTTCAACAATGCTTCCTTTCAGCTTGTATTGGTGCGCACTTGACTTCTCACCAATCATCATCGTCTTGCCTCCTTGCATGACTCTCAAGGTCTTCTTATCAGGAACCGCCTGAAACAACCAGCCTTCTTCATGCAATAAACCAAGCGAGATCAGATTCCTTGTTAGCCCCGGCACATGCTTCACACCCTTAAACAGCAACTCTTTACCATCACACAACTTGAACTTGATGTCGCCCACTCCTTCAGCAAGATAGCCTGAACCATCTCCCAAGTAAGCAAAACCACTTTCCTTCTCAGTGTATGACAAGAATAACTCCTTCGATGTTGCATGGAATGAGCTAGCCGAATCCAACAACCACGCTTCACAAGACTTTTCACTTGACACTGTGAGGAGGTCACCTTCGCTATCTGAGTCATATTTCTTCTTGTTGGCAATCACAACACTAACGGATCCTCCATCCTTCTTCAGTTCTGGACAGTCTCTCTTTACATGTCCATAATCTTTGCACTTATAGCACCGCGGCCCCTTCTTCTTGTTGCCCCTCTTATTATCCACACCACGGTCACCCTTGACTAGCAAAGCATCACCAGAAGACTCTTCCATTGCATTATTCTTCCTCCTTTGATCATGAGCAAGCAACGCAGCAATAATGTCCTCCATCTTGATGTCCTCCTTCCCATACATCAATGTAGTAACCAAGTGCTCATAAGACCTCGGCAACGAACACAGAAGAATAATAGCCCTGTCTTCATCATCAATCTTCACTTCAACCTTCACAAGATCAGCAACCAATTGATTAAAGACATTTATGTGCTCCGTAAGATCTGACCCCTCCTGCATCTTCAAGCCAAACAACTTCTGCTTCAGATACAACTTCTGAGTCACCGTCTTGGACATGAACTGACTGGCCAACTTGTCCCAAATTTTCTTCGGTGAAGTTTCCTCCATGACATGGTACATGATCTGATCAGAGAGGCACAATCTGATAGTAGAACACCCCTGTGCCTGCATCTCCTCCCACTTGTCATCATCTACCTTCTCCGGCTTAATCCTGCTGAGGACCTTCGAGATACTCTGTTGAGCCAACAGATCCTTCACTCTTGTCTGCCACAGCCCGAAGTTCCCGGTGCCATCAAACTTCACCACCTCAAATTTGGATGTCATCGACGCCATCTGCCTGTTGCCACAGATCGTTGAAAAAACACGTACCTTATGTACGCCCGTGTGCTCGCTCCACACGCACCAAGCACGTCACCCACGCACTTGTTCCTCGCTGCAGCACACACGTCACCGCAGCACACGCCTCCCACACGTGCTGTGACAAATCCGCCGTGTGTCGCCGCCGCCGTACACCGCTTGTGCACAGCCACGCCGCTCACAAGCCTCGTCAACTGTCCCGTCGCTCGCACATGACGAAGCCAACCAGCTTGAGCGCCGCTCGCCGTTCGTCTTCAATCGTCACAAGCACCGGTCACGAACAGCTCAGATTGCTTTGGATGCAATCTCCCGTGAACTATCTCTGCTTTTATGGAGGGTGAACGGATCGATACAGTTCTGATTATCCGAATAGAATCGGACTCCACCCACGTACTTCCACGCCACGATCTCCTGTAGACACGCCTGGCTATTTTTGTCTCTGACCAGGAACGGATATGAGGTGCCCGTATATGTTGATCTGGACTCTTGCAAGATACGTAAGCCTCAGTAGTAGAAAAATAATCGGCAACATAGTTGCCCTTCCGTATCTTCCTCCAACAAGAAACCAACACGTACACACCCTTGCCTCCTTTATTTGGTCACCGAAACAAACACCAATAGCCATGCACAACTGCCGCCTAGGATGGACTTCATGTGCGACTACCTCTCCAGAACCGTGCAAAGATTCCAAGTGTGCATATACAATTTCCCATCTTTGTTTCCAGAGATCACGCACGTATACCTTCCCAGATTGGATGCCCACAATATCGTAGCACAAGACGCCTGTACGTACACAATTTCCTATCGTGGCCATAGTGAGCCCACAGGTAGCCGGTTCTCCAAGAAACACTAAATCCAGGAAATCTTGATAAGCCATCTAGACTTCTGATTTGGTACATATTCTTGCTGACCGTAGGCCGACCTGATTGCAGCACTTCCTGCCCACAGCATGGCACCATCACCTGAACTCTCTGTTTCCATAACGATCAACAATAGAACGTATATCTCCTTGATCGCTGAGAAAACCATCAGGTCTTGCCGTACAGGAACTGCATGTCGCCACATTGATCTGAGCCATGTCAACTTCCAACAGAAACTTCTCCAAAAATACACAGAGTCCACCGTGGCTTGCGCCATCATCGTTACTACTCCAGCAACGATCACCCCGATCAAGATAAAAATCTCATCAATCTGTGACCGCGAGTCGAAGCCGCCATCTTCAACCATGACATCTTCCAGCCGTACCGTCGAACCTGGCCGTCACGTCTGACTGACCCCTATCGAACAACAGCCATCAGCCGCTATCAACCTGATCTCCACGTCTAGACGGATCCCCGTTGATTGCAGCTCATTGGACGGTTCGAGCCACCCGCTCGAAGTTTCCAACTCCACCGATCGAGTCGTCGATCGCCGCTGCTCCACCTTGCGCCATGTCCTTCACCGGACACACCCGTGCGAGCCTTGCGCGGTGTGGAACATATCCATGGCATCTCCCACGATCTTCTTCTATCAATCTGGCTCTAGATACCACTTGTTAGAGTGCACGGTTAGTTCCAGACCCAAAAGGATCTACTAACTGATAAACGCGGAAGCATAACCACCATAGAAGAAAATACGAAAACAAGAACACCGAGGCACGATGTTTTTTAACGAGGTTCGGCATCGTGCCTAATCCTCGGGGCAATGACTACGGGCGCTCCTCCCCATAAAACAGCAGCTACACCGGCATCCGGGCGATCCCACGGCCACGCCGCCACCCAAACCAGCCGCCAAGTAGCCTCTTACGGTTACAACAGGGGTGGCCTCATATTTATGGCCCCCTAGGACACAGAATTCGACTCCAACTCTATCCTAGCCCCTAATACAACTCAAGTCTAACATAACCAATTGTATACATATTCGACACATATCTAACAATCTATTGCCCCCTACTCGGCTACTCTATCTCTCTGAGCAATTGTGTGCCCTTAATTATATGACACTCAGACATGCTATGTTTACTGCGAGATAGGTAGAGACGTGCCAAGGGGGGAAAAGGGAAATAGATAAAGATATTCGGGATAGGTTGATTTCCACGGCTAGTGTTGTTGATGGACAGAGACATGTCACGCTGTTCGTTTATGCTAAAATTTAGCCTATGATGATGCTTATGCTGAAGTATCGTGAGAGAAAACATTGCTCAATAGCTAAAAAGTAGTTCAGGTGAACAATATGTACAATGAAAAGAACAACACACACCATTTCCCTGTCAATGCTTAGGAAAGCCGATTATTCCTTCAGCACGTCCAAACAAGTCCGCGGGTGGCTACACCTATATATATGCCATTTGCGTGTCATGTCGATTTCATTTTGACTTGCTTTTATAAGACAACGTATATAGGCAGTGTTTAGATGCATTGAAAAATGCACTATGCAAAAAAAGATTCCCCGTCACATCAAACTTGCGATACATATATGGAATACTAAATGTGGATAAAATCAAAAACTAATTGTACAGTTTAGTTGTACTTTGCGAGACGAACGTTTTGAGCCTAATTAGTCAATGGTTGGACAATTATTACCAAATACAAACGAAATGCTACAGTGTATTTTGACACTCCAAAATTTGGATCTAAACACAGCCATAATAGATGTGCTTATTAGTAAAAAGCCTCTTTGGTGCTACACCACAACAAGATGTTTCTAAAAGTTTGAAGCACCTAATTGTACCATGGCGATTAGCTTTTGTGAGTGAATGCACAACAATATTCTTCCTTTTAGGGACTTTTATTTACGTGTTAGGCATCGTGCATCGTACTTGCCCTAATCAAATAGCCCGCCCGGCCGTCCGACCCTAGACCTAGAGGCACAGGGAAAGAGAGACACCCGACAGAGATGTCCGTCCGTAGCAGTCTCTCTGCCACTCGTCTCCCTTTTCTTTTCTTTCTTTTTTTTACAAAGCAAATACTTATTCGCTTTAGTTGCTTCTCATGGAAAACAACACGGGGAGCTTTATTTGTACGAGCAGAGCACGCGGTGGTGCAGTGCACGGCACGCAGAGTGGAGCGCCCTGTTTACGGCGAGCCTGCTCTTTGCCGTGGAAAAGCAGAGCACGAACAAAAGCACGTCGACGGCATCGGGCTCATGCTCATCCATCACCCGTGTCACCCTCAGCTAGCACATCAATTAGTAGCGGCTAAAAAACCACCACCCATACCACATCAAAAATATCTCCCTCAGGTGTGTTTAGATAAAAAAAACCTTTCATGAAAAACTACATTAACGAATTTTACGACACATGCATGGAGCATTTAAATGTAGATGAAAAAACTAATTATACAGTTTGGTTGAAAATCGGGAGACGAACGTTTTGAGCCTAATTAGTCTGTGATTTGACACTAAAGTGCTATAATAACAAATGTGCTAATGACGGATTAATTAGACTTAATAAATTTGTCTTGTGGTTTTCGGGCAAGCTATGTAATTAGTTTTTTATTAGTATCCAAAAACCCTCCCGACATCGCACGGAACATCCGATGTGATATTTTCCTAAAAAAATTTCGCCTAACTAGACCCACCCTAAAAAAATAATCATGATTATTTTTTACATCATTATTATGGTTCTGGAGCCAAAGAGCAGGCTGATACAATGCCAATGCTGCGCGGGCCCCACCTCTGCCCCCGGCAAACCGTCATGGGCCGGGCCCACAGCAAAGGCTACCCAGTCTACTACAGCCATCGCTCTCATCAGGCCCATCGAACCATGCGTGTGTGTGTATTATCGTGACGAGATTTTTAAACGTTTTGTAGCCGGACTGAATTCGCTATCGTTTTCGCAGAGCTTGATTATCAGATATAATAAACATGCTGCTAATTTCCTTACTTATATATGTGCAGACATAATCTAATTCAAGATGATGATGATGATGATGAAGAAGAGATAATTTGCAGGCAAAGGATGATGGAGTGGCTGTACCCAAAAGTGGGACAGCAGGATTATTATGGGGGGGCAACAAAGGGGTAACGCAAACATACGTGCAGTCTATAGCAGTCTAGCTACCGGTTGCAGAGAGACGTAAAGCGTGAATGAAACAACAAAGCATGCACGCATGGTCCCGCACGGAGACAAAAAAGAAGGGGGGCGAATATTTAGGTGGCCTAGCGCACATTCATCCTAGCTAATAGCTACTCAGATCGATGGAAATTCTCTATCAGGCTAATCAGATCTTGTTAAATTAATCAAATTGCGTGCGGTTAGTAGGTTTAATGCGGGCACTAATTAATTGGCACGTTGCCATTGTTTTTGTTGTCGGACTAGCTTTGCCTTTTGCTTTTATTTCCTTGTGGTACCTAGCTCCTTTGAATAGGCCCGGCTTGTTTGTGCTACAGTTTGTGAGATTTTGTGTGTCTACAACGTTGCGAGCTAGCGTTAGCTCTAAGCTGATAAATCTAGAGAAGAGAGACCACAACAAGCACACTTGAACATCATGCTGTGAAAGATGGATGTATCACGAAGGCTATTTCTTAAGTCCACGCTAGTCTCTTGTTTTTTTTTTTTTTGAGGTGGGGGGCACTATTCAGTGATTAAAAAATTGATTCAGCTATCTCTAAGGTATATCATTGGAGATGCCCTTACAATCTCTAGCCGAAACAAACAGCCTGCTCCTAACTCTAGATGGCATGATCCAATAAACCGACGAGGATATATATTAGTTTTTGTTTTGGTAGAATGTACTTATTATTAGGTTGGCAAACAGCTAGCTAGTACAAGTTTTCTGGACCCTCTCAGCTTTGCTCAATCTAGGTGCTATTCAGAATAGAATTTTCCTAACCAGCTCCAAGACACATATTACAGGGCTTCCTTAATATATAATCCGGCCCCTCTACGTCACCCGGCCGGGCGGGGCATGTTATTTGTTATCCATCCATGGATGGCGCCGCAATGATGCTGCCGTCCGGCTGCCGGGCGCGCCGGGGAGATGGAGCCAAAACTCCCGGGATTATGTTATAATCCATCTACATATCGGCAGTGGCGATCGAGTCTGCCGCGGCTGTCGGATATACATATACTATATAATTATTAATCAGCAACTAAACAAACAAATCGAGGTGATCAGGGGATGGATCTGCAACTGTATAATGTAATGATGTTTCGTGGCCTTCTGTCCCAAGCTGCGTGCCAAGCGATCGAGGGAATCACCCGGCCCGGCAATCGAGTGTACATGTGAATGCATGCACAGCAAGCAATGGACTGATGGATGGGCATGGAAGTTACCAGCATTATATAATCTGCCAATGCAAGTTTTGTCAAAGTACGAACACGTTATTATTCTATTCTAATCGCGAAAAGCAAATAAAGTTATATATTCGTTCTGCCAATTATTTTAGGTGCCAATCCTGCTGTACCAGAAAAGAAAATGGTTGGTGAAAGATGAATGTGTAGCTTGCATTGGAGAATCTTTCTTTAAATATCATAAACATACTACTAGGAAATACTAGTTTCGCAGTCGAAGAGACTTGTCAACAGTCAACTCTTTCTTTCGGTCTTCCCTCTAAATTATATCCGAGCTTTGACTAGCAAGTGACAAGGAGTAAATAAACACAAAAGATATGCATATGTAGATTAATTAACCTCTCTAACCAAACTACGGCACCAAGCCACCAACTATACAATTGAGGCACACACGTGCATAGTGAGAATCCGCAGCACCGTGCGTCCGTGCCATCATCCTGATTGTGACAAATGACAAGGAGCCATGTCGTTACAAATAGATGGGTAAAAAAAGGTGAGGTTACATGAGGAAACATTATCACCGAGCCCTTGTTTAGATTGAAGATTTTTTCAACCTGATGAATAGTACCACTTTTGTCTTATTTGACAAATATTGTCCAATCGTGGACCAACTAGGCTCAAAAGATTCATCTCGTGATTTTGAACTAAACTGTGTAATTAGATATTTTTTACCTACATTTAGTACTCCATGCAAGCGGCTAAAAATTGATGTGATGGAGAGAGAGTGAAAAAACTTGGAATTTTGAGGTGATCTAAACAAGGGAAGTCTCAGTCACATTTCATTGATTCAGGGGCAGTCTACAAATTAAGCCCTGGAATACCTAGATGGGTAGTGTCAGAACATATTACACCAAGCCTATATTTTTACACACCTCTCCTATATTTCAGGTGCCTGAATGTTAAGATGATTTCAGGCAACACTCTTGTACTACCAATTAGTACAATTAAATTATCACTTTTGCATTTTTATTTGTCTTTGTGTCATAATATATCAAACTTTTATCCTTGTCTAACTATAGAAGTAATTGTAAATTGTTAAATTGTCTTTATGCCAACACATATCATATTTTGTTAGGTTTGTAGTTTTGTCTAATTGTTTTTTTATTCTCAGAATAAAAAAATACAAATTGTGTCTACAGAAATTGCAATAAACTAAAATTGCAATTTTAGTACTCCCTCTTTCCCCAAATAAATCAATTCATAGAATCCACACTACTACAGGAAACTTAACCGAGGCGAGCAAAATGGCTTAACCGAGGCGGGCAAGCTAATCGCCTCCGTCGAAAGGTCAGGATTAATCAGGCCTTAATGGAGGTTAATCGATTAATCGAGGCGGGCGCCTAAAGGTAGCCACCTCGGTTAATCGATTAAAAAAACAAAAAAACATTGAGCCCACCGGTGAGCCCGCCGGTGAGCCCATTCCCAGCCCAATAGTCGGATCTAGCCATGCCGTCACCCGTCGTGCCGCACGCAGGAGCAGGGATCCGCACCGGAGGAGGTCGATCCGCGGCGAGGAAGGCTGGATCTGCGCCGCGGAAGGTTGATCCATGCCGAGGAGCTCCAAGGAGAGTGGCGCCACCGCCGCCTCCTACGGGCCCGCACGCGTGGCTCCTGCCGCCGCCGCCACCGGGTCCACCCGCGAGGCCGCCGCCGCCGTTGCCACGTCTAGAGAGAGAGGGAGGGAGGAGCTAGCGTGGCCATGGGAGAGAGAGGGAGGAGCCGCCCGTGCCGCACGCAGAGGGAGGAGTCGGGTGCGCTGAGAGAGATGGAAAAATGAAAATGAAACCCTAACCCTAACTCTCCATATATATATATATATATATATATATATATATATATATATATATATATATATATATATATATATATATATATATATATATATATATATATATAACGAGCGTGGTATTGGGCCGAGATGGGCTGCCTGTTGGGACACTATTTCTGGAGGCGGTTGCCTTGTAACAACCGCCTCTGTTAATGTATTAACCGAGGCGGGTAACCTAACACGCCCGCCTCGGTTAACCGAGGCGGTTGCATTACGTTGCCCGCCTCGGTTAAGCATTAACCGAGGCGGTTGCTAGGCCGGCTGCCCTACCACGAATAATCGAGGCGGACAGCCGGCCGCCCGCTTCCTAGGCCAATTTGAAAACACCTCGCAAAAGACTTTGTGTAGTAGTGTCGTGCCAGTCAAACTTTTTTAAGTTTAACTAACTTTATAGTAAAGAGTAACCACATCTATGACATAAAATGAGTACATTATGAAAATATATTCTATGGTACATCTAATGATACTAACTTGATATCATAAATCTTGATGTTTTTTCTAGAAATTTGGTCAAAGTTTAAAAATTTTGACTTAAAGACAACTCCAGAGATCTATTTATTCAGTGACAGGGGAAGTATAAAATATGGGTAAAATATATGCAATAACAGTCGCCTGAAAAAAACTAAAATTCAGGCACCTGAAATATAACAAATTTATAGTATACACTTTTAAAATTATAAGTGTTGATATCATTTTATATAAATGTCAATAATTTTGTTTCAAGGACGACCGAGGGAGCAGTTCCTTGATCATGCATCGTGGCGTGCCACGCACACCTTAGTTGATGAGCCGGTACTACTGTTTTGTCGCTAGTCGATCACCCTAGCTGCATTTTTTTTCTTTGCAAAGAAAGAAAGAGAGCAAGAAAAGGAAGGAACGTGCATCATATACGTGCACTGGCTGGGGCTGTGGGCTGTGGCTGAGGTGAATTGGACGGAGAAAGAGCCTGTTTGGTTCAGGGAGCCCAAGTTTAGTCCGTATCATATCGGATATTAACCGGGGTAGACTATAGAGTTTTCGGATACTAATTAAAAAACAAATTATATATTTGTTGGATAATCCGCGAGACGAATTTATTAAGCCTAACTAATCTATCATTAGCACATTTTGTTACTGTAGCAATTAGTGCTAATCATGAACTAATTAGGCTTAAAAAATCGTCTCACAAATTATCCTCACCCTATATTTTTAGTGTCGTAAATAGTCTATATTTAGTATTTTATACATACGTCCAAACATTCAATAAGATGGAACTAAAATTTAGTCCAGCTAACAAACAGGCCCTGACGGCCACGGTGGGCGGGTAGCACGTGCCGGATCATATCAGTACAGTACACGATTCCAGCCCTAGGGCATGTTTAGATGCAAAAAATTTAGCAAAATGAACACTGTAGCATTTTGTTGTTATTTGATAATTAGTGTCCAATCATAGTCTAATTAGATTTAAAAGATTCGTCTCGTGGATTTCGTCTAAACTGTGTAATTAGTTTTATTTTTTATTTATATTTAATGCTTCATGCATGCGTCTAAAGATTCGATGTGACGGGAAATGTGAAAAATTTTGCAAAATTCTTGAGAACTAAACTGGACCCTAGGCATTACTCTCTCTCTCTTCTGAGAAACAAAACAGCCCTAGGCACTACTAGGGGTGGGTGCTGTCAGCTGTGGTGGTGATTGGCCGGTGTAGTGTAGGTAGCCGTGAATCGGACCCCCACCACCCACCCCCGCTGTGGTGCTGTCACCTCTTTGCCCTTCTGTACTGCGTGGCGCCCGGCCCGGCCCTCGCTCGCCGACGATCGTCGCCGCCGTCTGCGTCCGTCGTCGGTGCGTGCACAGGTGGCAGTGGCAGTGCTTGTTTGGCTTTTCCAGGCCGTGCTGCTGACTACTCCTGCATGCATGTCGTCTCCGCTGGCAGGAGTACGTACGTACGCAGTCGTCGTAGACGGTGCCTGGTGGACCGTACGTGTGGTCCGTATGGATCCGATGTGATGATGGACCAGCCTCGCGCGCGCGTCCTCTTCTCCGATTCGCCCTAGGCCCTTGTTTAGATTCCAAAGTTTGCCTCCCAAATTCACTATGCAGAATTCCTATTCCCCGTCACATCAAAATATCGGCACATATATGGAGTACTAAATATAGATGAAATCAAAAACTAATTACACAGTTTTGTTGTACTTTGCGAGACGAACATTTTAAGTCTAATTAATCAATATTTGGACAATTATTACCAAATAAAAACAAAATTGCTACAGTGTGACGGGACACTTACTATGCAAAGTTTGCCTCCAAACTTTGTCATCTAAACAAGGCCTAGGAGTAGGCACTACTAGCGCAGAAGGCGAGCAGTGGCCTGCTGCTGGTCAACAAGGACCGGCGGGGGCGGGCATCACGGAGCAGCACGTGGGTGGGTGGGCGCCCGTACGTGCCGGTGCCCGGGCCAGGTCCCAGTCCCAGGGGTGGCACGTGAACAGTGTCAGGCCGGCACGACGCGTGCACGCCGATCCGACCCCGACCCGACGCCGACGGCCAGCTCAGCTACTACTGCCCGGCCGCTACAGCCTATGTAGTAAACTGCTCGTGCTAGGCGACGACGGCCGGACCGCCGGAGCGAGAGGTCCGGGAGCGGGAGGGATCTATCGGCTGTGGACACGCGCCGGCGCCTCCCAATTCGATCCTCTGCCTGCCGCTGCCGGTGCCGGTGCCGGCTCGCCTGCCTGCGCCGCCGGTTAGACTACCCGCACGAATACTCTAAAACGATACTCTAAAGCAATATATAGTAAAAACTGCTGCATTGGATACTCTAAAACGATACTCTATCCTTTCTCTTACTCAGAGTAGTACTATGCTTACTCTATACTCTATAGTGGCGGGCCCCACTAACTAAACAAAGGAAAAAAATGCTAACTCACAAACTAAAAATTCAAATTAAATTTTGATTTCACCATTAAATTCGTCTCAATAAATCCTTCAAAACTAGATCACACGTGGATATATTTAGATAAAGTGACAAGTGGGTCCCATAGTGGATAGAGTAGATAGAGGATGATATAGAGGATGGATGGGTGCGGGAGAATTGAATATAGAGGAGAGAATCTTACTGACTAGGACATATAGAGAATGAATATAGATGTCCATGAGTGCGGGTAGTCTTACAAGCGGCGAGGAGGATCGATCGTCAGGGTCCGTCCTGGTCACTCTTGCACCGACCAATGGGCCACGGTGGATTTCCAGACCGACCAATGGGCCACGGTGGATTTTGCCAGACCGGAATGTCCAAACGCAATTTGTTTCCTAAATATCGGTGTCTACCAGCAGTAGCAGTGACGGAGGTAGAACACGATTGAGGAGGGCTGAGCTCTTCTTCTTTCTCTTCTCTCTCCATTTTTCTTCTTTCCTCCACCTCTTCTTCTCCCTTACCCTTCCTATACCTCCATTGTTGCACTAGCTGTAGGGGGGCTGGAGCCCCCCCAACCCCCCCTTAGATCCGCCCCTGTCTACTAGTAGTAATAGCCCAGCTAAATTTCGGCAAAACATGTACATTAATGGTCTTAGAACATCTTCAATAGTTCAAGAAAAAAAATACTCCCTCCATACTAAAAAATGAAGTCGTATTGGACGAGGCTTGGATCAAACATTGAGAATATAAATTATGAATAACTTTTAAGTTGTTGAGTTTGCAAATGTGAAAACCATATGTATAGATTTGTCTTGAAAAATACTTTCATAAAAATATACATATATCACTTTTTGATAAAAAAATTTATAAAAATAAGTAGTCAAAGTTATGCTTTGAAGACTGTGTCGCTGTCCAAAACGACTTTATTTTTTAGTATGGAGGGAGTAATTGGTCACTTAATTGGGGTTTTCGAGTTCCTAAAACGAAGGGAGTATATTTGTTGGATTTTTTTAAAAAACAAATTCCAATATCTCACTACTAAAAGTTAGAGGCCCATTTTGCAGGGAATATCATAACTCGCCTCAGTCATTTTTATACTTTCGTTCTCTTTTATGCATTTGCATTGGGAACCCTGTACGTCCTACTGCTTAGTTTTGCTCACGTCCTTTCCACCTCCAGATTGGCTGATCCATACGCGTGCGTATATTTTCGCACAATTCGATGGTAGGCATGTATATTTCTACGCCTCCAGATTGCCTGTATTGCTCGGTGCAGTGTTTTAAAGGATTCAGGCCTTTTGTCAGGAAGGATGGTAAGCTCAATGAGGACACAGTTCAAGGCTACACAAACCGCCTACAAGATTGTTACTAGTGTACAAAAATTGGTGTGATTGGGGGGGGGGGGGGACGGCTTGGCCCCTACCGGCCCCCTTGGCTCCACCACTGCTAGGACTTGTTAGCGAAGGTTTCTTCGCCTCTTTGTTATTGTTGGTGTTCTTGCGGCTACGTTGGTGTATGCTCTTGTTGTAGAGTGTGTTTTTATCGATATAATTCCCCTGGTTGTCCTTGTCACAGTTGTTTCTGTATGTAACCCCTTTTAGAGGACATTGGTTGTCTAGTTTGGATTTTTTTTCTTTATTAGCATAATCGGTAGCTCTCCTGCCTAGTTCATTTTAAAAAGTTATAAAATCCGTTTGCAAGTGTTTGTTTTTTTCAGGAGAACAAACTCTGCTTTTAAGAAAGCATGGTAGCAGTACAATACTGGGGATGCCAGTTTCAAAGTATCATACAAACAAGAAGCTAAACATTCAAACAAAACTTCGATGACATCAGTTGGCACCACACAACTAGGTTTGAACTCCATCCAGCTCATGATGCCATCCTTCACTTGAGCCAGCTTCTCCCCATCCTCTTCCTTTAACAGAATACTCCATTTCTGCATCAGAGTTAAGGCAACATAGATAATATCAGTCGGCGCTTTTGTAAATCTCTTCTCAATACCTATCTTGTTCCTAGTGGTCCATAAGGCCCAAGCAAAGCTGCAAAAATAAACATAATCAAACGCAAAGGTAAGGGCCACCTCTTGTTTTATGATATTATGCTTCCACGTTTTTCGGTTAGTAGATTTATTTGGGTCTAGATCTAACAATACACATGAGATGCTATTCTAGATGTTGCAGAGCCAGGAGCAGGCGCTACTGCCGCAAGCAGAATGGAAGCACGGTCGTTCCTCCTCTTTCGGCCTTTCGCGCTAGAGGCAAAGTTGGCACCGGCTGCCTCTGCCTCAGCATGCTTTGGAGATACTGACGTCTTGTGCCACTAAAGCGCTGATGGTAATTTGTCTGGTACTCTGTTATGTCTGACACAGGACAGCATACGAAGAGATAGATGGGGGAAGAGCAGCAACTAGAAGCAATAATCTGATTAGGCTTTGTTAGGTTCAATAATTTGTTGTTGGTTTTGGATATGTGTAATAAATCAGAATTCTAAATTATTTGGATGTGAAAAAAAGTTTGCATTGGTCTGTCAAGAGATGAATGGTTGTTTAAGTGGCCTGGAAAAGGCAGCCTTTTAAGTTCTTTGGAGCTTCGTTTCATCGTTTGAGGTTATGTCTGAAACTTTGTTTACAGCCATTTGAGTCTATACACTTGTTTCTCTTTGACCAATTTTCAAGCATTTACCTTTTCTTGTTTATCTCTTCTTATCTTAGAGCAACTCCAAGACACTTGCTACAATGATGCGCCCTTGTCAGCCTGCAGGTGGCCAGTGTGCACTCTACTGCGTGGATTGGTGCCTTCAAGGCCGGCCGGCTACAGGTGGCCTGCGCACCCTTCCTGGTAGACGGCCAGCCACGATAGAAGAACACTGTATGGATGTGCGAGCGCTGGGCTGCGGAGGAAGATTCGAAGGATTAAAAAAAATG
The DNA here is from genome assembly GCA_022457205.1 of Saccharum spontaneum. Lineage (NCBI taxonomy): Eukaryota > Viridiplantae > Streptophyta > Magnoliopsida > Poales > Poaceae > Saccharum > Saccharum spontaneum. The sequence continues at coordinate 8,933,025 of CM039604.1, forward strand.
GTATGATGCGGCAGGTTTCAATATAGGCCTTGTTATGGGCAAAATGACCCAAAATTTTTTGCACAGTACCCGTCACGTCGAATCTTTGACGCATGCATGGAGCATTAAATTAAGGTAAAAAAATAACTAATTGCACAATTTGTCTGTAAATGTCGAGACGAATCTTTTGAACCTAGTTAGTCCATGGTTAGACAAATTTTATCAAATAACAACGAAAAGTGCTACGGGAATTTTTCCCCAAAAATTTTCACAACTAAACAGGCCCATAGAGAACAAGACTTACAAAGACTGTTGCATTTGTCTAGTTTTTTAGGCAGTTTCTGTTCTATTTTACAGAATGGCTAAATTAGAGAATTTGCAATCTATTTACAATGATACCAATAGGACTGCGAAGTCCACAGCTCTAGGATCGCAATCATCTCAACTTTACAATCACATCCCTTGAATCAGAAGTCACCATGGTGGCATAGACCGTTATTTCGAAAGGAAAAAAACAACAGCAACAACAAAACGGGTTTAACATTTCATCAGATGCGAAGAATTGTATGTTAACTTATGTGTGCCATGAGGGCCAATCAAGAGTCCCATCATCCACAAAACACAACTGCATTTCAATGCTACTTACCTGACATCCGGATGCATCGGACGTAGGCCCACATCCCACTACAAGCAGTCCACCGCTCACCTTCCCTCTCTTATCCATTTGCTCTCTTATCCATTCTCCATTCACCAGAAGCTAATCCCGCGCCGCGCCGCACACCCATCCTGTGCCACACCCCCATCCTGCCGCCCCACATGCTTGATGATTGTGCTGCACACCTCCTCCACCTCCCCGAGCTTCTCCTCATAGTCCTCCCCCGCTGTTCGTCTCGTGGTGCCGTCCTGCTCCTCCAGCCTTCGCAAGGGCGGCCTCCATCTGCTCCCTGCCCTCCTCGTCGATCTTCCCTGCCATGTTGCTGTCGTCATGAACCGTGGCGTGGACATGGTAGAGAGCCCTGCAGTAGAGGTGTACGATGGGTCGTTGTTTTCGACGTCTCCCCTGACTTGAGCTTACTAGCTACCGCATTTTCCCAACAGGTAGGCCATGGCCGCCGGTGATGTCATGTTTCAAGTGTTTTGAGGTGTTTTAGACGTATGTTTCAAATGTTTCATCTGGGTGTTTCAAATGTTGCAATGGCTATATACACATGTTGCAAGCGTATGTTTCATGTTACAAGTGTACGTTTCGAGTGTTTCAGTTGTTTCAGACGTAAGTATATCTAGATGTTGCATAACATGCATGTTTCAAGCGCAAGTTTTCAAGTGTTTTAGGTGTTTCATACGTAGGTTGTAAGTGTTTTATCTGGATGTTACATATGTTGCTATGACTATACACGCATGTTTTATTTGTTTTCAGACGTATGTTTCAAGTATTTCATCTAGATGTTTTAAAACTAGATCTGGGGAAACACATGTTGCAGTGGAGTCAGTGGCTGGAAGACAGCAGCTTGCTGCTACGGTTGGGGTGCCGCCGTGGGTCACCATGCGGGTGCCTAAGGTCGACAGATGCCTCTACAACGTGCATACGCAGGCGGGGCAGGTGACTAGGACCGATCCCATTCGCACGCAGGTGCATGAAATGTAGCAGGCTTCCTGTGGGCGCGCGTGACGAAGACACGAGAGCTACGTCTGGATGGAGCGGGCTCGGGTGGTCCCCGCGTACGCCTGGGTGCAAGCGAGCACACCGCGCGAGCGCACATGAAGGAGGTGGCTTGGGAGCTGCGTCCGGACACACCGTCCGTTAGGACATCTGAACGCTAGCCCTTCCGTTTTCTTTTGCCAAGATAGCAACATTTGATATTTTTCTGTTTTATTTGAAGGATAAAATTATCTTTCTGTACGAACCATTTTGAGCAGCTAACGTCTGAAACAAAAACTCACCAAAGCAACTTGAATAACGAGTAGCAAAGCTCCAGGCGACATGGGGAGATGTAAACAGCTGCCATGGCCTGAATATGGATCACTTACACAGGATTTGAAAATCCACTGTGATGTGTATCCCCAGCCCCAATTCCAGCTTAATAGTACCTCTATAATAAGAGGGATGCAAGGAAAAACGGATGGAATGCTGACTAGTGTGTATAGGAGATTCACAACATTGTAAGGCAAAAATTTGAAAGATGGGTAAAAGTGCACAGGCATATACTTACTATACCTCTGGTTGATAAACTGTACAATTCATGATTACACTGATCACAGGGCATGAACCTGCGGACGAAAAACAGCATGGCAATTCTTTTTTTACACATAACATCATATATTTTATTCTTCACACGTTTGAGCAAAATAATACAGCTATGAACATATCGAATGTGGAGCTGAAAACATTAGTCATGTGGATTTGGATTGGAAAGCATTGATCACCAGAAAGGATTCAATCTGATACCGTTCAGAATGAATGGAACTAGTGCAAATATGCCCTGCAAAAATAACTTACAATTTTACAACCAATTAAAACATAAATAAGAAGAAAGTGATATAATTCTTGAATCAAAGGTTGTCAATAGCACATGCCCTAGTGCAGATTTGGCATAGGCTATGAATGTTCCATTGAAACCCACTTTTTTTTTAAAAAAAAAGGAATTAAGTACTCCCTTCACTCCAAATTGTAAGTCAGTCTAGCATTTCTAGATACATAGCTTTTACTATGGGTGTATTTGGTTTCCTTTCTCTAATAAGCCTGGCTAGAAAAATAATCGAGGCTAGCCTAAGCCTGTCCAAGTCAATGCAACAGGATCTGTGTCTGGTTGTCATATGCTAGCTCAGCCTGTATTTGTAAGATCTTTTTCGTCTTGCTTGTCTCCCTTCATCATCAGTCACTGGTGCTATGAGGCTGCCTCCTCTCCAATTGCTTACATCTCACGATCTGTGTATGCGTCTGCCAAGACATCCGCCTGCCTTCATCCTCTCCAATTGCTTGCATCTCCGAAGCTATCTGTCTCTGCTTCATTTTTCTCCATGACCTGCTATCCTGATCTCTGAACCCAGCCAAGGTGCTCTCGTCTACGAATCCAGCAAAGGACAAAGCACCGCTAGTAATCTCCCTCCCAATTTCTCTTGCTTTCTATGTTCTTCTCCTCAAATCAGAGCACAAGTCACACATCATCCACTACCTAGTGAGCTTGCGATGCACAGGGTGCACGGGCCGCGGTCGCCAACGAGGTAGAGAGCGCATCAGCACTGGCAGGCTCGACCCGACCACTATTGATGTGCAGCTGGTGGAGTTATCCACACAGCCATGGTGCGGATCTCATCCCTATGGCACAGGCGCACCTGCAGGCATAACCCTTCAGCGAACAAGCTGCTGGAGTGCATCCTCCATAGCTGGGATCTCAGTGTGGGTAGCGCCCCTCATGGAGGTTTGGTGCAGAACATCTTGGTACCGCCGCCGCTAGTGACAGCTGCCGCAGGCATCACAATGAGAGGGAGGTGACAGAATCCTTAGTTCTGACCATTAGCACAAGCCAGGCTTCCTAGAAACAGCTGACTCTCTTATCCCCAGTAAGCCTGGCCAAAGGGTACTTCTTGCACTAGGTAAAGCCTGGCAAGGAGCATGGCATAGGTAACCAATCTTATGGTGCGTTTGGCAATCACTCCCAATGTATCTACTAGAAATATTTATATCTAGGTACATAGCAAAAGCTACGCACCTATAAAAGCCAGAACAGACTTACAGTTTGGAACAGAGGGGGTACATCATAAAACACATGTAGCCTAATAGTACTGCAGACTGGAGTCATACCAAGCATTCAACTAGGAACATAACAGGAACACCCAGATATTGACAATTCAACATCAAGGAAGATACCAGTTATGCTTATGATGACTACTATCAATTTTATCCAAACCCACTAGTAACAAGAGATACCCATTGATCTTTTGTCTCTCTTGACCTAGTGCACGGGTACCTATAATGGCAGCTAACACCCAGCAACAGCACAGGTGGTGTATTTTAATTGTAGGATGCAGGAGCACAAAATTATATCAATGCATAAGCATATTTATCACACATACAACAATGACTAGAGAACACTTCAGCATGAAGAACATGTAACAACTCTCTTTTTGTTATTTAGTATAGCAAATGGGGTACTTACAGCAACGGTGCATGCAATCAATCCAGACTTCTCTCTGTGGTCCAAAGCAACAAAGAATAGAAGGAACACGCCAGCATACCAGGGGATTGCCGCCAAGAAGAACCCCAATAAGAACCTTCAATAGAATATAGAAGCTAAGTTTGTATGGTGGAGACATTGTATTTTGGAATTTATTTTGCAAAAACAAAGGATAAATGTTGCACATGAGCAGATTTACTGCAAGAGACGATAGATTCGCACAAATTCTTACAGAACTAAGCTAGTGATGCCACAAAGTATCACACCAACGATGCCATGTAGGGTCGGAAGACAGCAGTACTCCTGTAGGCGCAAGCACACTAACACACCGAACGAGTTGGACGCGCGGCCAAGCACGCCAAACGCCATGAGGGCCAATCTGTGGGCCTTAATTCTAGCAGAGATTAGCTCTCAGTTTGTTAGCCCTTGGGGTGTTTATTTAATTGTATTGTATGAGACAAAGGTAAAGCAATAGGTGATATTCTTCTCATATATATCCTCAGCAGCTGATGGTTCAGTGACTGATCATGCGATCTGTACTTTATATTATCTAAAAATGAGATTTGTATTGTGTCTCCATATATCAATTGGGCTGGGTGGAGCACGTCGATGTGGACAGCAGGTTGGCGCACAACATCTACGCTACGGGTGAACTCGGGGCTCGCCTTCGGTGCACACTGGTTGGATGGAATGCTGGATCGCCAGTGCACACTGCCTTGCCAGCGTCGTCATGGCCAGCAGCATTCCGATAAAGTGATATCGGTGGTAATCTCTATATAGTCTATGGCATGGATTACCGTGTACCATTTTCTCTCTATCCAATTGAATCCCTAAAAGATTTCAGATCCTTAAGAAAAATCATTTGTTGCAGTGGTGCCTAGCACGGAGGGAAGGAAGAGCATACTGAAGCTGGCTGTGAGGATGGTGATGAGCTTTTGCAGTGGTGTCAAACACCCAATGACCCAAAAGCAGAGGGGAGGGAACCATGGTGTTTTTGCTATAACAGAGATTTGGTATCTCATTCAAACTTTTAGTTTTAGCTTGCAAAGTTCTAAACAAACCTTGTGTCACCTTCTCAGTGTTTTCTATTATTTTTTCAGTCAAAATTGACGAGGTGTACTCAACAACCTCCCTACCAACAGTGATGTCAATTGAGATTGTTGGCACCTCCATCCACTATGTGTTGTTGCTGGGAGGTGAAGCACCAGCCTTGCTGCTGGGACACAAAGCACGTCCAGGACTGCACTGCGCAGGAGCAACAGAGAGATGACATCTCCAAAGGTGGAATCATGCTGGCTGACATATATGGTGCAGGCCTTAGGGTCTGCATTCACAAGGTCATTGTCCATGCATAGTAGTTCTTGGATTGGGTTAACTAATTTTTTATCCAGTTATGTGATTAGGAGCAGCTATCTCTGCTTGTGCGTGCAAGTGCGTGATATAAATTTGTTTTCCTCCTACACCATTTTTCCTTCCTAAAAATTTGCTTCTAGCAAAAGAAGGAAGCTTTGGATTGTATAGTTAAGTACATGTTACACATCTATTTTAAGCGTCATTGCATCTACTACTAGCTAGAATCTAAAGTCATAACAATTAATTTGATGCTAAAGAGATCTTCATTCAGATTAGCACACATTGATCTTCATTCAGATTAGCACACATTAGTCATTGGCTGAAATAAATTAGCATGCAAATCAGTAACTAGGAGAGAAAAGAATTGACATCTACATCTCACAAAGTTGAACCATCCTCTCATACCATAGAGTGAGGCATAATTCTATTTTTTTGTTTGCATGTAGCAACACACAGGCACGGACCTATAAAGCTTGATTCATCAATGATTTATGTCTTTCAATTCTCTCTCCTGCAGAGGCTGACAAGTCCTTTAAAATTCAAAGGGACTTGGATGAAAGCAAGATTATTCGGGTGAGTAACTTTATGTTTGTTGAATTCAAAGGGGCAAACATGTTTGCATCACATGTTTATATTTTAAACATGGTTGCTCCTCAAGAAACAATAAGGGACTTAGAAAGTAGGAAGTTTTAAGTCTAACCATCCTTTAGACATAGTGATTTGCATTGGGTTCAATCCTGGCGCTGTCACATACTTCTCAGATATTCCCTCCTGCAAGAGTGTATCTTGAGGAAGCTCATGATATTTTTTTAATAAAAACTAACATTTAAGCCTTGCAGGAGGATTTCAGTATTATCTTTTGCTACTTATATAAATATAAATTATTCTTCCTGAAAGGACTCTTAACACATTGATATTTGATTATCTTAGCAACTGAAAGCCTACATGACATTGCTTAGCTTCAAAAGTACTTAATGTCTCCCTTTAGCATAAATTAGAGTAACCATCAGAGACATCAAGGCCTGATCAGTTTTTACCAAGTCCTTCTGACATTTGTGTGCAGTTTCGTCCTCCTCTTTTGGTATGATGACCATTAACATTCCATCTCTGCCTGACTTTTCTCTCTGCTTTCTACCAGTCATTTCTACAAGTACTAATTAATATGATCTTCTGTATTAGGAGCTTCCGGCCATTGAAGCAAATAACCAAGTATTCAAAGTAAAGTTGGATCTATAGGAATTTATTTAGTTTGCTAATGTTGATGCCTACTTTTTTTTATTTACACTGTTTGGCCAGATGGACCAGGGACTAGGAACGTTTGCATAAAACTGAGTTGCTGGTATGAGGCAGAACCAGTGATGAGGTTTGGGGCTGAGAGCAGTTGATGCACTTGAGCAGAATAGGAGGTTCGAGGATGCACTTCAGTTGTTCGACAGAATGCTTGGGGCAGAACTGTGATGCTATTTGGCAGCAACGGTTCTCAAATTATGTGATTACCTTAGAACAATGGTTATCTGCACTATAACTTCATTGTACTCAATCCGTTCCAAATTGTAAGACGTTTTGGCTTTTCTAGATTCATAACTTTTGCTACGCATTTAGATATACACTATGTCTATATGCATAGTGAAAGCAATGTATCTAGAAAAGCCAAAACGTCTTATAGTTTGGAAAGGCGGGAGTACTAATCAAGACTCCATATTTATATTTGTTCACATCAAAATTTGAATTATATTTTTAGTGTTCATGCTTCGTGAAAACTGTAATATTGATGATTGGCTAAGAAAATGGAATGTTATGATTATCACACTCGAAGTATGCTTTTTTAATAGTAGAACACACGTTCAAACTCAAATTTTCATGTTATTATTTTTTTCGTTGCAATGCACGGGTAAGATACCAGTTAAAAGCACAATTCTCACCCAATTACCATTTGATCCTCTAGGCGACTAGGACTCTAAACTCCAATTCTCCTTCCCACGAAACGAACCCAAAAATTTCTCTTAACTCTAAACTCCCGTTCCCTCGTTCCAGTTACCCCCAACCAAACGTGAATTGCCCCAAACAAAACAAACATGCCGCACAGTATTAGCTCGATCCGTGTCTCCTTGGTACATAGAGCACTCACAGAAACCAGCCGACGCCGGCGCCGCAGAACGGTAGGGGCGGCTCTCGGACGGGGACGCCCTCCACGAAGACCTGCTGCTGGACGGCGCACGGGGAGGCGACGAAGCCCTGGCCGCCGAACCCTGAGCGCCAACGAAGACACAGAAGCATCGAGTCATATCTCAAAACCAGAAGGGCGAGAATCGAGGATAATGGCGCCGGGACAGGGAGCAACCACCGATCGGAGAGGCGTGGTAGTCATGGTAGGCGGCGCCGACGACGGGCGGCGTCGGCTGAAACGGCGGGGGAAAGGTACCGTAGCCGTGATGGTATTGGAGAGGGTTGGCGGTGGGAGCCGAAGGGGATGGGGATGAGGATTGGGACTGCGACGGGAGCTTTGTGGTGGTGGGGTGGTGCTTCGCCTCTTGCATCGCCTCAGTGGTGGACGCCGGATAGGCGGAGACCGGAGATGTAGGATCTCGAGGGGAGGTTTGCGCGCGGTGGATTCGTGGAGACGACGGGGATCGCCGGGTTTGGAGGAACAATCTGGACGTGCTGGCCTGCTGGCGTTGTCCGGGTTTGGACTTTGGATGGAGGACGAATCCCAGAGCATCTCCAACATTATCTTAAAAAGCGTGCCCGTGCGTTGCTACGGGACAACAAAACTTTTATACTAAAAACAAGTGGATCGCACGATAAGATAACGATACCGTGAAATTAAATATCGATATTCAAGTGACATAAATACATGTCCGACCACCTTCGTGTGGGCCGACATCATGTTGCAAGGGTGATACATTTATGAGATCTTATTAAAGAATCATCTTAACCATTCCCTACATTTATGTGTGTTACCCGTTGGAAGAAGGGAATCATCATCGACACTGCTGAGTGTCCCATCATTACTGCATCAAACAAAGACACTTTGATCAGCAAACCAAGAGGTACGGTGGAACTTAAGATGGTTAGAAACAAAAGAGAAAAGCATATACAAATACTTACTGTTAAGCTACCAAGGCAGCCAGGAAACATCAATATAGTTAGCGTCTTTGTTTGATGCAATGATTTGCATGGCATGTTAGTTGAGACACGGTACAACTCATTATCGCATTCATATTGTTCCAAATCAAATCATTGAAATGATGCAACGGTTTGCATGTTGTGTTAATTGTAGACAGGGTACTGCTCACCTGCCACGCCATAGTACCTACACTGAATCACCCATCTTCAACACGTCAGCCACTATAGATCTACAGTATAGAAGGCTACAGACAGTAAGTTGGAATAATCAAAATGCATTAAAATGGAGCAGCTCAAACAAAAGAGCTAACAAATTCTTTAGGTATATCCAATTCCAAATAAAAGGTTCAGTTAACAGACAAGAGGCAAACATCACCATAAGCAAGACCTTAAATGTACGCAAGTAATTTGTTCATATTATTACAGTAAGAACTTAGTTTAGTATAGGTAGATAGATACATAACATCTTCAGCTAAAGATCAGTGAGTAAACTGAAAGTAATATCAAGAAAGGCTAACTGAACTCATTTACTTAAACAGGCACAAAATCCGCCATGTCATTCGCTTAGATGAATCACCTTTGTGTATTGTTCTTTTATAGTTTCTAGTCTACTTGAATATTACCGGCGCATTTTTATTCATTAGAAAAATTTAGACTTCGCTGATTGAAGGAGCCAGGAGACATATCATTTCAGTTTAGTCATACCTGACATATTCATGTTCCCATGAACCAATATCACCTTCAGAGCCCAAAGATGTCTCAGTTCCAGATTCACAAGAAGATGACAGCAGGAAGAGAACTATTGCGGGAGCACATACTTTTCTCCTTCAATTGACATTGTCAAAGCTAACACTGACAATATGTTAGCCATGTACTTATGCAAAACAATAAAATGGTGGCATCAGCACTGCACCAAACCAATCTACAACATACCAAAGCTGTGTTCCTTTTTCTGTATGGAAATGTCTATGCTGTGCCATAGATTGAGGATAACTAAAAGGCCTACCAAGTACCAACTGAAGAAATTGTTTAAAATTATTTTCTGGGGTTCTTAAAAAATTATGTGCGGCTATCAACCTGCACATCAATAAGACTCACATAACTCACAGTACAATGGATTGCTGCATAAGAATTCAGATTCTTATAATGTATAAAATCTGCTGGAAAAAAATTGGGCATGCCTATCTCAATAATGTAGGCACAGTCAACAGTACCAAAACTTCATGCATCATGCCAGCATGAGGATACTCTGAGCACAAATATTTTCCCTATAACCACATCTAGCATGTAACCAGAACTATTAAATACTTTATTCAAACATCTGGAAAAAAAAGAAGCAAAGCATGGGCGACCCCTTCCAGTATTTTTGAGACCAGCTTTTGTATATCCCTAATATATATCGCTTTATTATAGATCACCTTCCTGTTAGAAAAACGGGATTGGACTCAATGACCTATTTATTTTAACTTTCTCTCACTGTACAATGTTAGTTTAGCACTATTTTAAAAGGAGAAAGCAGTATCTTGAAATAGAGATAGATATAGAGCAACAAAGTCAAATGCACTCTTCCTTCAGTATCCTCTCACAGAGCGACACCAAGCATTACATCTAATCTAAGTATAGCATCACACAAGTTCAATGGAAATGCATTGACGACAGACCACAACCAAACCATCACGGCAAAAGGTATTTATTTGGTGACTGGTTTCATATTCCAGCCTTCCAGGTAATTTAAAATGCACTCATTCATATCCTCACAACACATGAAACATTTATTTAGCTGTTATACATAAGAAAATCTGCAGGAAGTAAAAAAGAAGATGGAGATCCTAGGACAATTGGTCGAAAAGCAAGCTCCTAACTGAGACCTCTGATCTCGCCACTTCACCAGATATAGACAAAAAAAATAAATTACAGTTGCAACTAAACAATCATGGATGTAGCACAGATAAATATCAGCAAAGATTTTTAGCAAAACATGTTTCTAAACTAAACCACTGCCTCCTTATTGTCAGAGAAAAAGATAGGCACTATTTACTCTTTTTTTTGTGTGTGTGTTTCATGAATCCTACAGTAATGGTGTGAGCTTTATATATCGAGAGACTGGTGATGGCGGCGTAATGAGATTATCTAAAATCCCAGCTCTACTCTATTCTTGAATTCTTACTGCAATTTTTTTTTCAAGTTTGTGTAAGCTTTTTCACATAGAGAAGAAGAGGATCAGAGCTCAATCTAAAAGAATGCTGGAGAAAACGGCCAGCACAAACTCGCAGATCATGCCTCAAAAAATTCTTTATACACTTATATCTGAACTCGAACCACATATCAATCAGATCTCTCCACTGCAATTTTTTTTCCAAGTTTGTTGAAGCTTTTCACATAGAGAAGAAGAGGATCAGAGCTAAATCTAAAAGAGTGCTGGACAAAACAGCCAACACAAACTTGCAGATCGTGCCTGAAAAATTCTTTGTCCACTTACATCTGAACTCGAACCACACATTATTCAGATACTCCTACCTCGTTTGCCAAAGGAGGTGCCATCCACATTCTGTAGCGTTTGCCAAACAGAAATGCTCCCCCAACCCACCCACCTTTTCATCATTTTTTTTGGTATACCAATTCTCTGATTCCACCACACGAGCATTACTGCACAAGCATTTGAATTCAGAACCAATTCGATCTATCTAAGTGTTGCAGTTCCCCAAATCTACCGGCTATCAGTTCGTCGCAAAGAGCCAGCTCGCAGCTGACGCCTCATTTCAACAACATAACAAATGATATATTCTCATATTGATAGAGATACCTGCAGCGGCGGCGTGGCGCCCTCAAAGAGCAGCGCATCGGGGCGATCAACGGCGGCGGCAGACTTGCCCCAGACGCAGTTGACCCCGCACCAGCACGTGTAGACGCCGTCGAGCGCGTCGGGGACCCACGTCCACCCCTTGATGAGCACGCCGACGTGGCGCACCGGCAGGTCCTCGCACCTCGCTGTCGCGGCGCCCCGCCACGCGGCGCTGCCGGTGACGGACGCCGCCATCGCAGGGTCCTCCGCCGCGGTGTCGTTAGCGCCGGTGCCCGACGGCGGCAGGCCCCGGTCCAGCCCTAGCCCGAGCGCCCGGCGGTGGCGGCGGCAAGCTTAACGCGGATGCGGGGGCAGCCGACAGCGGCGTCTCGGGAGTGGAAGGCCTCGAGGAGGGAGGTGAAGGCGTCGCGGTCGAAGGAGCCGACGGAGTCGAGCGCGGTCGGGAAGCGCGCGGCGAGGAGCGGCGCTGGCATGGAGAGCAAGGTGGAGGAGATGGACGGGAGCTCGAAGTAGCCCGAGAGGAGGAGGAGCAGGATGGCAGCGGAGGCGAGCATCGGGGCCACGTAGCTGATCCTTGCGCAGTCTCCGGCGGGCTTCGCACGTTGCGCGGCGCGGAAGGTCTCGCGCCGCAGGGAAGGAAACAAGCGGCAAGCACGGAAGGAATCGAGCGGCAATCACGCGATGTACAGGGAGTGGAGGATGTCGCACGGGAGGGAAGGGATCATGTCCAGGATGTGATCGCCGTTGATTGCGGGGAGGGTTGACTGCGACCGGGGAGGCGCGGGCAGGTTTCGCACGCACGGGTAGAGGTGAGGCGAAAATTTTTTACGCACCAAACGGTGGTCTTAGTTTCGTTCTTTTTAGTTGTAGGAGAAAAATACTCCTAACCTCTGAAAGAAAATACTCCCAAAACCTAACATTTGCAAATTTATATTGAGAGATGTAAAAAGGCTACAACTCCAGCAGTTTTCAAAATCTCGCGCCTCAAATATAGAATAGAATTTCACTTCAAGAATCGTAAACTACTTTTAAATCACATTAACCACTTTTATACTTTATTTTTCTTTTGTACATTTACATTAGTAACACTGTCCTACTTTTTTTCTTCTTCATGTCCTTCCATCCCCAGATTGGCGCGAGTGAGTAAATTTACGCTCGTGGGGGTGGTTTTTTCAAGTGCCAAAAGATTGGAAGGTGGGTTTCAGAGTTATTGGAGATGAGTGTTTTTCAATCTTGCCAAAATTCCTGAATTGGAAGACTGTTTTGGGTACTCTTGGAGATGCTCTAAAATCCGAATATTTACGGCACTATGCACCTCTATATAAACTAGTATAATACTCAAGAAAAAAAGTGGTGGGATCACTTTGGTTGGGGCTTCCTGTAGTTCATTTTTTACGTCCAAACTTGCCAAAAGTCCAGCGGCCGAATCGAACGCCGTATTTCCTTGTTTCAAGATGAAGTTTGTCGAGCAGAAATTTTAGTTTTTTTAAGTTGCTCTACAGTAGAGTTTGTGAAACAGAGTTTGCGAAACAGTCTCAACTCTGTTAGAGCACTCCAAGAGTTCCCAAAATCCTTACGTTTTTCAAGTCGCCAAAAATAATCAAGAACAGCAAAGAAGGGTTTCTCCAATAAATAACTCCTAAAATAATCAAAAAAATGGATCCAAGAAAAACTTCCTCGGCGGCGCATGGATTTTTTTTGGCTTGAATAAAATATTGTTCTATGATTAAGCCCGTAGCTGTGGCAATATATTAAAATTGATGTGCGCCATGTAGTAGGTTCATTGTATCGGCAATTTGAGTGATTGGACAGGTAAACTCAGCGGAGCCATCTCTACTAAACACACCTCGGCAATGAGCAACTAAGAGTTTGACAGGTAAAACACGGATTTTATAGACCATGGCATACAATAGCCTTAAATCATCAATTCTTAAGGACCGAACATTGTGGCCAGGAAACAAGTTACAGCCATCCGACGATGAAGAAAGCGTAGGATTGGATTATGGATGTCGTTATGTCTTGGTTTAGATCAATTATATGAAGTTGTTAATGCTTCCTAAAACTCAGCTTTATTAAATCTACGAGTGACAAGGTTTAAATCTAGCAAACATGCTTCATCGAAACCAAGAGGAACATCTAATTCACTCCAAGTAAGATTAAACTCTTGGTTGAATATGCGAAAATAAACTCCATCATGAGAAACTTGCAACAAGCACAGGAACTCTATGGTAAGAAGTCTAAATCCTAGCTCATCATCAAAGTTCTAGAAACCTAGCCAACCAATAGTAGACAAGACAGTATTAAATTCAACATCCATACCTCATCTGTCGAGGAGGCTCTGGTCAAATATCTTGGTGTGTTCAAAAGTGCGCCCCGGATGGAGAGGTATTTTTGGTACTCTTGTTGGTTAAACGAAAGAACACTCTCATTATCCATTGCTCTTAGTGGGGTGCAACAATTGCACCATGATATTGACTCCCACTTGGTGTAGCTTGGTCGTATGCACTATGGTGCTGCCCCTCTTGGCTTTGTTCATTGCTTGACATGTCCTATGTTGCCTGAGAGAAGCGGGCAAAACCTTCTCTTCACTCTCCAAAATAGAAGGAGCGCCTGGACGAGCTCCACCGACAACATTCTTCACCTTCTTGATCGCCGTCTTGAATGGGTTTTTCATTTCTGCACAAGAAGAGACACAAAAACACAACTAGGACAAAAAGATGTTAGTGTTAGCGTTAGTTGTCTGAGTAAGTAGTCCTTGTGGGGCGTGGTTGCCTCCACAAAACCATTCTTGTGGGTAGTCACACTCCATGAATCGTTCTTGAGGGGTGTACGAACCACCACAAATGTTCCTGTAAGAGTGACTCAAGATCAAAGACAAGCTTAAAATGCAACTAAAAACTGAAAATATTTTTGGTATTTTCTTTAGGTGGCTAAACTATGAACTAAACTTGAGAAGAACTTCACAAGACTTGAGAGAAGAGGGAGATAGGGAGCTCGAGATTTATGAAGATTTTGAGTGCGGAAGTAATGGTATTTTTGTGCTTTGTTTTTTAGACATATTATTAGTTGTTTTGGCATGAAATTTTGAAAGTGAAATACAAACTTCCCTTAAATCAAGTCTAGCTGTCTTACTTTTTTTGCTATATTTTTGCATAGCCAAACTTTTTCCTTTTGGCACTAGAGACAAAGACTAGTTTGCTCGGCTGTTGCAATAGCCGAACCATTATTCATATATGATTCTATCATTTTTGCCCTTGCCTATTTCATCAATTGGTAGCACTTCTTTCTCCTCTCCAATCACCAACGCCAAGCTGGATCGAAGGAACCGGAGCTAAGTCATTCTCAGCTGACAAGGAGTGGCCATTAAAGGCCAATACAGTTTTTGAAGCCACAACATGTAGCGTCCGAAAGTCAAAACACATTGAGACCACTGAACGAACAAGGCACCTTGCCAGATGGGTAGAAGAAGCCTTCCCTTCTGAGGAAGTATGAGCAATGACACTATCAAGTGCCAACTAGGCAGAATCGGTAGGCCAGAGAAGAACCTCAACCAGGGGAGCAGATCGAACATCATCCCCTCCATTATTTAAGGAAGCAAACCATACCTCACTACTGCTTCATCAGAGAAGACCATAGATATCGCATCCTCACCGTAGAAGAAGAGGACGGAAGCAGAAATCCCACAGGAACGAAGCACCTGCACATGGGCAAAATTAACCCTAACTTACATAAAACTTTGTATATATATAACTAGACTTTATATCCGGGTTCCCCGCACCATGGGAACCCGGAAGGCCACCAGCGGCAATTGCCAAGGATGAGTCGAATCGAGAGTTCCCTTGTTGTTGCTACAGTAGCGAACGAAGGAGGAAGACAGGTCGAGAGTCTGGCCTGCGGGTGGTACTACCTCGTACTAGTGCATGGTGAGCATAAGGGAAACAAACACAGGCTCAATCCAACCAGGCCTTAATGCTGGTCTCAAATGTCAGAAACGTAATTTGTTTGATAGATTCCCACAAAAGGGGTCTCCTTGGTGTCCAATAGCCCAACTACGAGTCAGCCCAGGATAGCATATCAAAGCATGATATAAATTCTCTAAGAAAACAAAAATCAAAGCACAATTTTATTTAGGGCCATGCTAGCGTCCGAACGCCCGCACACCCACATGCTGCTGCACGTGCCTACTGGCTTGCTGCACCTCGAGCGTGCTGCTGCTGCTTTGTCCGCGTGCTTCGCGCCCCGTGCTTGCTACTGCTAGGTCCACATATGTGCTGCTGCTGCGCCTACACGGGAGGCCATGTGCGTGGGGCCCTCCCAACTGCATGCGAGAGAGATGGTGGGAGCACAGCGCGCATACTCATATTGACCCTGACTGCATGCTCCACCGTGGGGGACCAAACCTGGTGGTGTAGGGGTGCCCCGTTGGGTACTGGCCCGCTCTGGCGATCTGCATGCGCGCATACACTTTGACCAGGGAGTGCTCGGCCATTTGGACACCGACCTAGACAACGCTAGATGGGTGCGTGTAGCACGTGGGGAGCAACACTTGCTGCAGCATACTGACACCAGATGAGACAATTAAAACATATGTTTGCAACATATGTGTATAATATGCAACATATAACGTCCCGATAAAACATTTATAATATACATTGGAAATAGGTGGAACATTTGGAACATACAATTACAACATACGTGTATAGCCACTGTAACATATGCAACATCTAGATGAAACAACTGAAACATTTGAAAAATACACTTGCAACATATGTATAGCCACTATAACATATGCAACATCCTGAAAAACACTTGCAACATACATTTGAAATAGCTAAAACATTTATAACATACACTTGCAACACATGTGTATAGCCATTGCAACATACGCCCTCTGTCCCAAAATAGAAGACGTTCTAGCTTCACGAGAATTCAACTTTTTTTTTAACTTTGACCAATTATATATAAAAGAATATTAATATTTACAATACATAATAGATCGTTGAATATACTTGCATAATAAACTTATTTAGAGATATAAATATTGCATGCATTTTCTACAAACCTAGTAAAAGTAAGTTTGACCTGCACGCATCCCATAACGTTTTCTTTTTGGGACGGAGGGAGTATGCAACATTGGATTTATTTTTGTAATATCTAGATGAAACATATGCAACATACATATAAAACATATAAAATATACAGTTGCAATATGTGTTCATCTACTTGCTACCGTCCAATGAAGATCTAGCAAATATGCCCGTGCATTGCAACGGGGAAAATGCTACATAACTTTTTATATTTCGTTCTTTTTATAAAATTTGAGAGCTATAATTTATTTTTTGATGGCATCCAAAATATAAGCAAATGTTGGTATTAATATGACAATGTATAGTTAAGACTGTATCAAATTTAAATACGGTCATGATAGATTTTTTTTCTCGCGTTTCTAAACACTAAATTATTTGCTCATAGATATATCTTGTGTAATTTTTATAATATCCATATGTTGTTACAGTTAATTATCAAATTTCACGAATTCTTTTGAAGACATAAAAATCTGTAACTCAAGTCATTGTGAAGTTAGTTATCTATAACTCAAATAAGTATGGAGTTAGTTATTCATGTATCAAGGGCTAGTATGTCTGATAATTATATATGACTAAAGGCCTCTCTCGATTTTCCTCATTGTTCTATTATCCGGGATTGCACCGGTACATACGTACATGATGCACATTTATTTATATTAGACTACTATCATGATTTGATCGGTTAGACTATGATTGAGTCAGGATATAATAATGGGAGTTTTGCTTTTAATCAAAACTACATTAATAATTTTGTGGTACAAATATTTATTTCGTAGCGATAGTGATGGTCAGGAGTTCAAAGCCTATATATTTTGTTGTTTTTATTCTTTACTTTTATTGTTATTATTTATATAATAGTTGTTTCTATTTTCACATTTACATTTAGTTGAACGTGAAAAATAAAAATAATATAACAAAGCATGTTTTGTTGAATGTGATAAATAAGAATGAAAATTGAAAACATAATCGGTACCGGAGAAAAGAAAAAAGAAATAAAAAAAGTCATGAAAAAACATCCGGACAGGAAAGGTAATCGGAAAAAATGTGTGACCAACGAGGACTCGGCTTGTATTCCTGACGCACAGGATCTCAACCGAAGGACTCCCCTCTTTCAGATCCACAGGGTCTCAACGTTTTTGGGGAAAATGGATTTTTTTTAAAATCTAAAACTACAAAACTTGTTGTGGTTTAATATTAGAATAGATTTCTACTCTTATCCTTTTCTATTTGGATAAGAATAAGAATTCTTATTTCGATTAAGATATATTTGGATTAGAATACCTAGCTATCTAGGTTACCTTAAGAGATCCTACATATTTCATAGAAAATAGGACGGTTGTAACCTAGATAGTCGAACAGAGACCACATTCACATAGTTAGTTAGAAAGAACCGGATCAAAAAAAATAGGAGAGAATTTTTGCCTATTTATTATTATGTATAGATATATAGCAACAAAAAAGATAAAAAAATCTCCTATAAAAGATGATGTCTAAAAAAAATCCAATCACTAGACGAAGTCCTGTTACAACTTACAAGGCAGCGAATAATTGTCTGATAAAGATAAGTTTTAACGTAACTGGACTTAATCACAGGCTTTAAAAATTGATAAATCACTTCTAAATATGAGACTTAATCACAGGCTTTAAAAATTGGTAATTCACTTCTAAATATGAGGTTTGTAGTCTGGTATATACTTAAACTGAGACACAAACTTGAGCAAACACCAATTAATTATCTGCCACGTTTTCTTAGCTCACCACCCTCTATAAAAGCATGGGCACAGAGCTTGGCATTTCAACTCCGCACACCCAAACACACAGAGCAAGATCTTGAGAACCTACTCCACACATACCTCGATCAGCATATCATGGCGCTTCTCAGGCGTACTGAAACTAGGGTTATGTTCGTGGCTGCCATCGTGGTCATGGCCATGGTCTTCACAGCCCCCTGTGCGCAAGCAATAAATGGCGGTACGTACGCACTCTTATTATGTTTCTATGGACATAATATATATCCTTTATATATGGACACGATCATATCATCGATCAAGTGTTTAATTTCACGGACATTTGTGCAGTTTGCCAGCATCTGCCGGGGTGCACTATCAAGTCGTGCCGCGCCAAGTGCAAGTCCAAGGGCTACGCCAACACTGTCGTCGACTGCGGGAAGACGGGCACGGGCACGGCACGGGACAAGTGCTGCTGCTTTAACACTTCTGCCACTAAAAAACTGATTGATTAGCTAGTTTCAGAGTTGCCAACTCTGCTACCTGGTCCTGCACTTTATTTTCCTGTTATCAGTTATCCTCCTGTACTGCTTAATTAACAAACTAATAAGTGTGTATCAGCCTTTATGTATCATTACTTGAGAAGGATATGAGCCATCATTCGGAACTTCTCATGAATCTATAACGGTTTCGGTTACGTGATCATTTGCTGCTTAGCTGCGTCTACACAAGAGAAGTTTGGTGCTTAGCATCGTGATCGTCTGGTGGGTTGGTGGCAATCCTCTAGGCTAGGACTCAATTGCCTACGCAGTTCAGGAGAGGCTTTGATTCGGTCACCATGCTGGTATCCTGGTTCACGTGGAAAGAGCGCACGATGTTAATGTGCTATCAGAAATTGGATTATATTTTATTTGTTAAGCAACACATTGTTACTGTGGACACGTTGTTTGTAGTTTGCATGGTGATTCACACTTCGTTCTGCAAGGAATTGTCATGGCTTGCATCCTCTCCTTCATATTTGGTCCGGTTTCAGTTCAGGAGAACATATAAAATTTTGAATAATTCTATGCAAGGAACAAAAACGTAGATTATGATTTTATTAAAAAAAATAAAAAACTGGTTTCATATTTTTTCGAGTTGAAACAAATTTTCTATGAATTTTCTAAGGTCATGTAAGATTTTACTATATCTAAATGTATTCTTACTTTAGAAAAAATATTTGAATATTTTTTAAAAAATATTTCTATAAGTTTTCTAGTAAACTTTAATTGATCACCCTGAATATGGTGAACATCCGATTTACCTCTCTCGTGGCTGACGAGGCGTCACGTAGGACGACTGATATGGCACTATGTCGCTGAAGTCGTTTTCAAAGCCATCTAGAGAGGTAAATCAGACAGTTTAAGAAGTCGAGGATGTCTAAAAATCCGGTTCTGTAATTAAGGGAAGTGAAATGGATTTTTACCATAATTTCAATTACCCTGACCAATTCAGCCCCAAACTGGGCTTAAGGTGGTGGCATATTGGGCCGCATGTAGATTGGACTGCTGTGGGCTGTAGGAGTTTGGGCCGAAGGGGAAAGCAGGTTGTGGCTTGGTCTAGTAGTTGCTGGGCTTGGTGCAGTGGAAGGTACGATGCATGGAGGGTGGCGAGCACTCCTAACGCCATCTGCACCGGGTACGCTAAATACGTACCGGAGGACGGGATAGCGGACGGAGAAGCTGCAGCGCGGTCCTTTATCTGGTACTGGACGCGAGCGTGTCTGTCAAATTTGGCGTTATAGCGAACGTACGCTACATGCGCTGCGAGGGCCACCGCGTGGGGAGAGAGAGCGCCCGCCCACGTTCGTCGTCTGGTGCCCACAGAGAGAGGAGGGAAAAAGTGAAGGGAGAGCCCATACAAGTGGGGCCCGCTACTTCAACCAACAAAAAAAATGTTATAACTCGTAAATCAAAGAACCAAATTAAATTTCGATTGTACCATTAAATTTGTTTCAATAAATACTTCAAAATAAGATGTCACATGGATATATTTAGATAAAGTGATAAGTGGACCCCACAGTAGATAGAGGATGATATAGAGGATGGATGAATGCGAGAAAACTATATATTTTATGGTGACTAGGATGGAATAATCCTTTTAGAGGATGAATATAGAGGTCCATGAGTGCGGATAGTCTAAAGATAAGGTTTTTTCTTTTAGAGAATGAATATAGAGGTCCATGAGTGCGGATAGTCTAAAGATAAAGTTTAATGTAACTGGAGTATATACTCTATCCATTCCAAATTATAAAACGTTTTGACTTTTCTAGATATTGCTATATACTTAATATACAGTATATCTAGATATATAGCAAAAGCAATGTATGTAAAAAAGCCAAAACATCTTATAATTTAGAACAGAGAGAGTAGTCTTCGAAAAATTGATAATAAAACACTTCTAAATATGAGGTTTGTAGTCTGGTATACTTCTACAGACTACACAAATTTGAGCAAGCAGCAATTAATTATCTGCCATGTTTTCTTACCTCACCACCCTCTATAAAAGCATGATCACAGAGCATGGCACTTCAATCTTCAACTGCACACACGGACACACCCAAACACACAGAGCAAGAGATCCTGAAATCAAAACCACTGTACACACATCTCAGCATCTCATGGCGTTTCTCAGTAGTACTGAAACTAGGGCCATGTTCTTGGCTGCCATCGTGGTCATGGCCATGGTCTTCACAGCCCTCTGTGCGCAAGCAAAAAATGGCAATGGCTGTACGTACTATATATGCTCACTCTTGTTATGTCATAATACAATATATCCTTTTATAGTTTTATTTAGTCTTTTAGACATGGACACGATCATACCATCGAGTATATTTATTTAATTTCATGGAATTTGTGCAGTTTGCCAGCATCTGCCGGGGTGCACTATCAATTCGTGCCGCGCCATGTGCATCTCCAAGGGCTACGGCAACCTTCTCCCGAGCTGCGGGAACACGCGCACGACATTGGACAGATGCTGCTGCTTTATTGTTAGTTTCAGAATTGATGCCAGCTCTGCTAGCTGCTCCTGCACTGCACTTTCCTGTTATCAGTTATCCTCTTGCACTGCTTCTGAAAATTAAACAATAAATGTCAAAGTTCTGCAAACTGATTCCATGCTTAAAATCCACATACCAAAGGAGCAAGCAGCACAAGAACATCAAAGCAACAAAGTGCCATAGAAATCGATTTGAACAGCTAATACAATTTATCAAATCAAAGACGGCTGTCGGAACCAGATCCGATGCTAGAAATTGCCATAGATTGCACTAATCTGCAAAAACTGCAAGGAAGGACGATGCTTTGGTGGGATCAATATTCAAGAGGTAAGCCAGAAAGCCACCAGCAACCTTTCAAACAGAAATTCACCACGAGGAAAGGCACATCACCAGCAAGGCAGTTTAGTCAGCTTCGTCCAAACGTGATATATTAAAAAAAACAGAGGAAGTACTCAGATTAACTAGTATAGTTAGATACATATCAGTTTAGCACAAGAAAATATACATCTTGAAAGCTGTACAGCACAAACCAGGTTCAGGACAGGACAAGCCCAAGAGCAAAAAGAAACCCCAAAAGAACAGAATAGGCTCATTGAGTCATTGAGCGCTGCCTTATCACCCACCTCGCTTTGCTTAGCAGCATCACTTGGTACTTTGGCAACAGCTTAATTGAGCACAGCATATATACAGTTCCTATTCCATGCTTAAAATCCACACACCAAAGGAGCAAGCAGCAAGAAGAACTCAAAGAAGAAAGTGCCATAGCAGACCATTTGAACAGCTAATAAATCTTATCAAATCAAAGACGCCTGCCGGAGCCTAAATCTGATGGTAGAAATTGTCGTAGATTGCACTAATCTGCAAAAGCTGGAAGGAAAGACGATGCTTTGGTGGGATCAAGATTCAAGAGGTAAGCCAGAAAGCCACCAGCAACCTTTCAAACAGCAATTCACCAAGAGGAAAGGCACATCACCAGCAAGGCAGTTTAGTTAGCTTCTTCCAAACGTCATATATTAAAAAACGGAGGAAGTACTCAGATTAACTAGGACCACATATAGTTAGACACATGTCAGCTTAGCAAGGAAATGTACATCTTGAAAGCTGTACAGCACAAACCAGGTTCAGGACAGGACAAGCCCAAGAGCTAAAAGAAACCCCTAAGGATCAAAATAGGCTCATTGAGCACTGCCTTATCACTCACCTCAGCAGCAGCACTTGGTACTTTGTCAACAGCTTAATTGAACACTGCATATATCACTTGGCATCAACTTCATCGAAACTGCACGTCTGCCTATGTCACTTGATTGAAACTTCATAAGACAGCATATATCAGTAGGCAGCAACTTCATCGAAACTGCATATCTGCATATGTCACTTGGTAGCAACTCCACTTGATATATCTGCGTATATCAGCTGGCAGCAACTTCGCGCAGTAATACAAGAAGTATAGCCGAAAGAACAGGCTCAGAGTTCATCAAGCACTTTCATATTCTAATATGCTCCAAATTAAAGGATACGAGATAATGCTCACTGCCATTCCAAAACACTAAGGTAAATATATAGTTGAACTTCTGAACTATATATATGTGGAGATTTAAGCATTCTATAACGCCACCCTCCTCGCTAGCTCACCAGCAAGTGTTGGGAATTTCTGCAACAACATGATAAAACCATCTGTGACCACTGCCTTCTTGAAATTTCTCTTCACAGCAAACAAGTCCATGCACTTTGTCTTCAACTTCAGACAGCCGTATGTCTCGGCGCAAGCTAAAACAGAAGCAACTGTTTCTGCTGAGACATTTTCACATAACTTGAGTTCACAAACAACCTTGAGACGGTCCAGCGCATATCGGTCAGCTGCGGCAAGCAAATGTATCATCATCTCAACGAGAGGGTCTCCAAGCTCATCATCAGCAGGCAAGGCATCCGTGTACATGAACCGGAGCATAACTCTGAATGCCGCAGGCTCGATGTCGTGCAGCGTGATGGATGGCATTGTGGCGTCTGCCATCGGGCCAAAGAGTTCAGCGCTGAAGACCGGTGATCGGGCTGCGAGCACTGCACGGTGAGCAGGGAACACCTCGCCGCCCACGACAAATGACACATCCGTCCCCAAAGCGGAGTCCAGTAGGTGGCCCAGATGGCTTGCTAGGTTGGGCTGTGGCAGCACAGGCAAGGTGTTGTCAATGTCAGGCACAACTATGACCCCGCACAAAATTGTGACCGTGCCATTTATCACATAGGATGATTCGAGATCACTTAGCTTCACATAGCGATCCCACCCCTTCTCGGGGTTATTGTTGGGAGTGTAAACCTCCACGGACCTGAGCACATCTGAAGAAGACAGCATGCCATCTCTACCCACTAGGGAAGCATCAAAGATGGCTTTGACATTCTTGGATTTGGTCACCAGCTGCAGGTAGATAGATAAGTGCTCGTTGTCGCCATCTATCTCGTCCCCACGAGGGTAGCAGTTAATCCTCCACAGGTAACCCCCGGCGGAGAAGTTCTCAGAGCTCACGACGTCCCCAAAGCCAATGTTATGGATTTGCGCGTAGTCAAGCTTGAACTCGAGAAAACCAGAGCCCAACATCCTACTGCTTCGGTGCGTCCTAGAAAAATTCCCGTGTAAATAACACCGATTCACAAGCAATAAAGCCGTTAATCGTAAGAAAAACTGAAGAAAAGGATGCGGAAAAAACTCACTCACATTCCAACAGATGGATGTGGACTTGTGGTGGGGTAGGGTTTTGGTGGGCTTGGTAGTTGCTCTAGCTGCCGCCGCCGCGGTGAGCTTAAGACTCCCAAGGAAAGGAGCGGTGTACGCCTTGTCTCCGACAAACCTCTTGCCGCCGCCGGCCGCCGGCCGCCGGCCTCTGATCAGCGCCTCCGACGAGCCTCCGTAGCTCGCTTCACGGTTTAGTGCTGTGGGGAGTGGGGACGGCGGATAGTGATGGGCTGATGTCCACCGCGGCGCCGCGCCCTACTGATGTAGGCCGCCCGCTCAAATCACGCTGCGGGGAGACTCGCGGGCTAGTGGCCCAAACATAGGCCCATCAAAGAGGATAGGCCCACGGTTGCCTTCTTTGCTAAGGACAAGGCCTAAGAGATTACTTCTTTAAGGGTACGTGAGACTGCAAGTGTGTGTGACATCAGAGATGACAATAGAGACCTGATCCCTGATTTTCCATGGGGAATGGCCCAGATGCTTGAAATTGGATGATGAAGGTGGTGAACAAGGAAGAATATGTAGAGCACTGGGTGACCTCTTCAGCTTCTCCCGGCGGAAGTAATGGCGATGAGAGGGTGTTGGTAGTTGGGACATTACTCCCTCTGTCCCGATATGTTCGTTGTTTTGGCTTTGAACCAAGTGCAGCGAAGATTCTCTGAACCTAGTCATAGGGTGTGTACAAATGCATAAAACATTGTGTGAATCTAGACATCCAAGTAAACTGCTAGAATGACAGACATAGGGGGACAGAGGGAGTACTCAATAGTCATGAAGAATGTGCACCGCCGGTTCCACCAAACGTTGTTTAGCGTTGGCGGCCATAACAGGTATCAGAGGTGGTTCAACGTATAATACGGCGACAAAAAGAAACCCAAACATCACCGCCTGATCCAACAACCACTCGTCTGTGACACAACTTTTCTCCATCAGTTTGATTGTACCCCAGGCCCCACCATCCCTCTAACTGTTGGTGAAACAATTTCACTGTCAGTTATTACATAATTGGCCGTGTTAATGGGGCGGTGATAGCTCAATCCGTGTAATGTATAATAATTCTTGGACAAAACATTTAGTTTGTATAATGTTTCAGTTACCCATAACTTATGTTTCAAATCAATACACTGTAAATTATCAATTGTCGCCACATTTTGCATTGGATCAAATGTTACATAGCATTACAAAGGCTCTACGCGCGCATGGGCACGCACAAGTCACTAGAGGAAACTAAACTCAAAAGAATCAATGCGATCAGTTAAAGTTGCTACTGGTTTTGGAAACCACAGAAATTAAACAACCAAATGTCAAAGTTCCACAAACTAATTCCAGTGAAATCGATTAAACCTAAGAACTCCCCCAGTGCCAATTCCATGCTTAAAAATCTACACACCAAAGGAGCAAGCAGCAACAAGAACATCAAATTGACAAAGTACCATCGGCCAGAGCCCAGAGCAATCCATTTGAACAGCTAATAAAACTTACCAAATCAAAGACGCCTGTTGGAACCCAAAATTTGACGCTAGAAATTGCCATAGATTGCACTAATCTGCCAAAAGCTGGAAGGAAAGACAATGTTTTGGCGGGATCAAGATTCAAGAGTTAAGCCAGAAAGCCACCAGCAACCTTTTAAACAGCCTTCACCACGAGAAAAGACACATAATCTGCAAAGCAGTTTAGCTAGCTTCTTCTAAACGCCATATCTTAAAAAACAGAGGTAGTACTCAGATTAACTACGACCACATATAGCTAGACACATATCAGCATAGCGAAAGGAAATATACATCTTCAAAGTTGTACAGCACAAATCAGGTTCAGGACAGGACAAGCCCAATAGCGAAAAGAAACCCCAAAGGAACGAAATAGGCTAACTGAGCATTGCCTTATCACCCACCTCGCTTGGCTTAGCGGCATCACTTGGTACTTTGGCAACAGCTTAATTTAGCACTGCATATATCAGTTGGCTTCAACTTCATTGAAACTGCACGTCTGCCTATGGCACTTGATCGAAACATCATAAGACAGGATATATCAGTAGGCGGCAACTTCATCGAAATTGCATATTCACTTGGTAGCAACTCCACCTGATACATCTGCATATATCAGCTTGCAGCAACTTCGTGCAGTAATACAAGAAGTATAGCTGAAAGAACAGGCTCTCTGTTCATCAAGCACTCCATATTCTAATATGCTCCACATTAAAGGATACGAGATAGTGCTCACTGCCATTCCAAAACACTACTAAATGTATAGTCGAACTTCTGAACTATATATATGTGGAGATTTAAGCATTCTACAACCCCACCGTCATTGCCAGATCAACAGCAAGTGTTGGGAATTTCTGCAACAGCATGAGAAAACCATCTGTGGCCACTGCCTTCATGAAATTTCTCTTCACAGCAAAGAAGTCCATGCACTCTCTCTTCAACTTTGGACAGCCGTATGTCTCAGCGCAAACTAAAACAGAAGCAACCGTTTCCGCTGAGACATTCTCACATAGCTTGAGTTCACATATAACCTTGAGACGGTCCAGTGCAAATCGGTCAGCTGCGACAAGCAAATGTATCATCATCTCAGCGAGAGGGTCTCCAAGCTCATCATCTGAAGGCAAGGCATCGGTGTACACGAACTGGAGCATAACTTTGAATGCCGCAGGCTCGATGTCGTGCAGCGTGATGGATGGCATTGTGGCATCTGCCATCGCGCCAAAGAGCTCCGCGTTGAAGACCGGTGATCGGGCTGCGAGCACCGCACGGTGAGCACGGAACACCTCACCGCCGACAATGAAAGAGACATCTGTCCCCAAAGCAGAATCCAGTAGGTGGCCCAGATGGCTTGCTAAGTCGGGCAGTGGCGGCACAGGCAAGGTGCTGTCAATGACTATGACCCCGCACAAGATTGTGACCCTGCCATTCGTCACATAGGACGACTCGAGATGACTTCGCTTCACGAAGCGTTTCCACCCCAGATCGATGCCGCCCCTGGGTGGGTAAAGCTCCACGGACCTGAGCGCATCTGAAGAAGACAGTGTGCCATCGCTGCACACCATGGAAGCATCGAAGATGGCTCTGACTCTGACGTTCTTGGATTTGGTCAGCAGCTGCAGGTAGATTGATAAATGCTCGTTGTCGCCATCTACCTTGTCCCCACGCGGGTAGCAGTTAATCCTCCACAGGTAACCCCCCGCGGAGAAGTTCTCGGAGCTGACGACGTCCCCAATGCCGAGGTGATGGATTTGCGCGTAGTTAAGCTTGAACTCGAGAAAACCAGAGCCCAGCATCCTACTGCTTGTCTGCATCCTAGAGGAATTCCCGTGTGAATAACACCGATTCGCAAGCAACAAAACCCTTAATCGTAAGAAAAACTGAAGAAAAGGACGCGAAAATACTCACATTCCAACAAATGGTCGTGCACTTGTGGTGGGGTAGGGTTGGAGGGCTTGCGGGTATCGCCGGCGCCACCGTGGGCTTGAGGCTCCTCAGGAAAGGAGCGGCGTACGCCTTGCCGCCGACAAGCCTCCTGCCGCCGATCGTCGCCTCCGACAAGCCTTCCCTCGGCAGCTCGCTTCACTGTTTGGTAGGAACGGGACGGGAGAGAGTGATGGCCTGGCCGCCGCGGCGCCGCGTCCTAGTGACGTAAGCTGCCCGCTCCAGTCAAGCTACGGGGAGACTCGTGGGCTCGTGGCCCAAACATAGGCCCATCAAAGCGGATAAGCCAACCGTTGCCTTCTTTGCTTTTGCTTTAGTACAAGGACACCTTCAAGCGGTAGTCGCGTACATACACTTCAAGACCACGTGAGGTTAACTTGTAAGACTATTCATTTGTTCGGAAAAAAAGCTTTGACTATCAACAAAAAGGAGAAATGCAATAGACAACATAGAGTGTTTTTTCTTCCTTTGTGGGTTTACTTGATGTAGTCAATGCTCTAGATGAATAGAGTGTGGTTAAACACTAAAGTCAGTGTACGGTCCTTATGCTAAATCCAACGATCAACCTAAAAATATTGGACATGTCGCAAGATCCAACATTTCAAAATCAGTCCAAAACATATCTGAAGCAATGAAAAAACATCGACAATTGTATCATTGGGTATAGCATAGCATGTAAATTCATCACCTCCATTTCTTTTTTTTTTCATGTTGGGTGCTTGACTTCCCCTCTGCGACTATGGATAATGAAATCGATGATCCGAGGTTTCTATCCTCATGGAGAGTGCTCAAGAGCACCTCTTCCCTTGTAGATAATCTACGAATTGGCCTTCTACTGATGAAGTTGACGTATGCGACAACAACATTGTCATGACAATCACAAAAAGTTATCATAGGGAACAAGATTCCAATAAAAAATATCTTTTTTTCATCGGCAGATTTATTTAGATTAAAGCTAAGTAAACTAGATTAAAAATGGTAAAC